>JAPVLO010000484.1:1200000-1622500 GCA_027257055.1 Cephalopachus bancanus
CTCACTTCCCTTACAGCTCTTTAAGAGTCTGACTCTGCAACCTGATGCCAGTACCGAACACACCAAGGTCCACTTACGCCAATGACCGTCCTCCACACTAGGCCTATGGAGACAGGACTTAAGATGCTGAATTTGCTTAGATGTCTTCCCTGATACCTACACATAGGCATCAAATGACTAATCCCTTTCAAATCAATATTTGAAGTTTGCTACTTCTCAGAAAGGCTAATGGGTGGTGACCAAATAGCCTGAAGCTCAGAGTACTTCTAAATCCTCTCAAAATAACAAAAATGTTAATCAAAATAAAGCAGTTCATCACTTAACTTTAGGCCTCATCGTATTCCTACTTTCTTGGCAATACCTGCAGCCAGAATAGCTCTTTCCACAGATAGAATAAAGGTCTGTTAAAAGTATGAGGTCTCCAGGTAGAAGAGACCCAGAAGACCTTCAAGAAAAAATGCTGTGGTGGTAACACGGGTAACTAATCATAATCTATTCAGTGAAAAAAAGTTCGCAAAACAGTATAGGTATGTGTGTACAGTCTACAAAAAGAGTTGAAAATACAAGCACCCAAAGAAATAATAGTTATTTCTAACTAGTGGAATTATAGTTGTCTTCTGTTTACTTCTTTTTGCCTGCTATATTTTCTATAATAAATGTGTATTTTCAACAAGAAAAAAAAAAAAGAAAGAAAAGCACCCTTACCCTTGCGTGTATCATCCTCCCTGTTTTTCAAAAAAGCTTCTTCCTTTTGGTTTGAGACCCGCCTGGGCAACTTGGCGAGACCTTATCTCTACAATAAATTTTTTAAAATTAACCGGGTGTAGTAGTGCGCGCCTGCAGTTCCAGCTACTTGGAAGGCTGAGGCGGAAGGATCGTCGGAGCCCGGCAGGTTGAGGCTGCGGTGACCGGGAGCGGCCACTGCACTCCAGCCTGGGCGACAGAGTGAGACTCCAACTCAAAAAAAAAAAAAAAAAAAGATTCAAGTTGGCCATGTCTGACTGCCAGGAGGAGGCTGCAGTCAGCAGTGAGACTCGAGCATATCTACTGCACACAGGACAGCGGCCCCAGGAAGGGATTGGGAAGAGGGAGCCGACAATAGGGGGTGCTTCTTCTGACACCGGGTGGGATGCTGTGTGGGGAGGGATACAGCGGCAAGGGACATGTACGCATGGAGGGTACCACGTGTTCGACTGACAGATGGTACTGTCGCTCCCCAGTAAACTGAGAGGAGCGTGAAGGATGAGACTGTCTCCAGGGTCTTCACGGCCCCTGTAGGCTGCTAAGGACAAGGTGAGTGCTTGATAGCCCCATGCCCTGGCCCGGCAGGATGGGCCAGGCCTGTGAAGTGAGTGGGCCGGAAAGGCCTTGAGTCCAGCGTGGAATTTAGCGAGTCCTCAGTGGGTAACAAGGGCTTAGTGCTGTGCCAGCACCAACAACAGCTCCTGTTGCTACCATTGGCCCGATGCTTATATGTATGATGGCTCTCCATGTGATCTTAACATGTTATGTATCATATGTAGCATATGCCACATATAATAATATTTAACATTCTTACAAAAGGACCTGGGAAATTGTCACTAGGGGACACAGCAGAGGGATAAAAGACCCCAAAACTTTAGCAGACTCCTCTAGGGGTCTTCTGGAGGGGCCGTCTCCCAAGCGCCAGCCTCAGAACGGGCCATCCCCTCCTTCCCTTGGGGATGCCCAGGGTGGGGGGAGCCGCTGGCCTCTCCCACATGGGGTGTGTGCGATCCTGTGTTCCTCTCCCCCCAGAGATTTACTGCTGCGGCCTGCTGAGCGCCAGGAAGAGTGACTGCACTGGTCTCCCTCCGTCCATGCTGACCAACCCAGCCACCCCCCCAGCCCGGGGTCAGCACCAGATCAAGATGAAGGGGAACATGTCCCTGATCTGCTGGTACAACAAAGGTCACTTCCGCTTCCTGACCAACGCCTACTCCCCCATGCAGCAAGGTGAGTGCAGATCCGCGGGCTGGGGTTGGCAGAGGGTCTGGACAGGCTTGACTGAGCCCAACGGTGGGGTAAATGCGCAGTCCACTCTGGGGTCGGGCTCTCTTCGGTGATCATGTTTCTGGGCTGTGCTAGCCTAAGGTGGCGAGGAGGGAGCTGCTGGGTCTGCAGGGGAGGCGGGCCGCCTCTGGCAGCCCCCAGCTCAGACACGGCTGTGATCATGGGCTGCATTTGAATGTCATTTCCCTCCATCATCTGAGATTTTGCGAAAAGTCTCTTCCTCTCTCTCCATGTCTTCCTTAGAGGTTAAGCACCCGCATTGCTGGGTTTGGCAGTTCCCTTGATTTCTTCATTAATTTTCTTTGGGATGGAAAATCCATTCATAACAGAGACTTAGCAAGAGTCTGTGTTTAAAGCAACCCATAGTAAAAACTTTATTAAGCTGCTGAAGAGAAAATTGAAAGGACAAAGGGGCACTTGACACAAATCTTTACACTGTATCACGTAGAGGAGCAATCTCTTGCCAGCCTTTACGTGAAGACATCTGACTTCTTCACTTGGATTTTTTCTTTTTCAGAGACAGAGTCTGACTCTGTCTCCCAGGTTGGAGTGCAGTAGCACGATGATGGCTCACTGCGTCCTCAGCCTCCTGGGCCCAAGCAAGGCTTCCGCCTCAGCCTCAGTGTGCTGGGACTTCCGGCCTCACCACATCACGCTCAGCTCCCTTGGCTTTTGTGGAAACACTGCCAAGGAGTTTGATTGTGTGTGGGTGTTGTGTGTTGTGTATTGGTGTGTGTATATGTTTGTGTAGTGTGTATGTTTGTGTGGCGTGGTGTTTGTATTTCTGTGGTGGGGTGCATGTATGTGTATGTATATTTTGTGTATGGTGTATGGGAGTGTGTGGTGTGTACGTTTGTGTGGTCTGGTATGTATACTTCTGTAGTGTATATGGTGTGTCTATTTCTGGGGTGTAGTGTGTGTATGCGTGTTTATGTCTGTTACTTGTGTGGTGTGTATATTGGGTGTGGGTGTGTATGTTTGTATATAGGGTGTGTATGTTACATGTTTCTGTAGTGTATGTGGTGTATGCATTTCTGTGGTATGGTATGTATATGCTATGTGCGGTATGTGTATGTTTAATGTGTGTGGTGTGTGTGTTTCTGTGGTGTGCAAGTGCTGCATATGTGGTTGTGTTTTCATGGTGTGTGTGGTGTGTGTGTGCTACTTGTGTGCTTTGTGTTTCTGTGGTGTGGTGTGTGCGTGTGTGGTGTGCATGTGCTACATGGGTGCTTTGTGTTTCTGTGGTGTGCATGTTTGTGTGATGTGTGTATGCTGCGTGTATGTAGTGTGCACGTGCTACCTGTGGGCTTTGTGTTTCTGTGGTGTGGTGTGGTGTGTGTGTGCGTGTGCCCTGTGTGGTGTTCATTTACTCCCATCCCCCACACCTACGTCGCATTTCACCTCAGTGGAGATCCAGTGGATGGGTGCCACCACCCCCTGGATGTACAGGGCTGTGGGAAGCCAGCACTCTCCAGCACCATGTCCAGAGCCATCAGAAGAAAGGTGTGAGCTGGGCATGGTGGCTCACACCAGTAGTCCCTGTGCCCTAGGAGGCCAAGGCGGGAGGATTGCTGGAGGCCAGGAACTTGAGGCCAGCCTGGGCAACATATTGAGACTCTGTCTCTACAGAAAGAAGCAGCAACAGCAAAGACCAGAATTGAAGGCCAGGTCTGGGTTGCCCTCCAGACTCTAGTGGCTAGGGTCTCGTGCGGAGCAGTGAGTTTCCAGGGCGTGGGTTTGGGCATTTGGGGTCAAGAGCTGCTCCCCACCAAATTGTGTTAAGTGGTGGCCTCTGGAAAGGCATCCCACAGCAGGACATGGCATTCCTCTGGGCTTAGTGGAGTGAGATGACGAAGAGAAACCATCTGGAGGGTTGGAAAGAAGCGTTGGCTAGGGTGTGAGATGACAAATGCGAAAATCCGCGTCTTGAGGGCTGTGACTCTAGAAGCAGACCCAAGGGAACAAGGAAGGAGGTTGATGATGGAGAGGGAGAAGGTTGGTAGCGCTGGCTTTTAAGTCGGCTGAAGTCCTGTGTTTAGTGTGGTCACCATTTCCCGCTCCAAAGTATTCCATTTTATGTCATAAAGTGCTGAATCCCAGTCTCCCTTAAAAATTCCAAGGAGTATGGCCACTGGGGACTGACTCCCCCACTCCAGGGACCCGGGTCCCCTCCCCTGGTGCCTCTAGAAATCACTCTCAGGTGCAGTCCAGCTCACTCAGTGAACACCTCAGGGGATAGCCCCCGGGGAATGCCTGGGGGTGAAGAAGCACAGGTCTGGACGCAGCTGGAAAGAGGCAGGAGACAGCCTGGGGAAGGTGAGGTTCACAGCTGCTTCTCTCTGCTGGAAATCCTTTTTCTAGTTCGCATCTTAGAGTTACTTTTATTTTTTTATGGAGATAGTTTTCTTTTTAGTGTATTTCAAAAACACAATTTTAAAGAAGCTACCTAGTATTCCCTTTTTTTAGATGTCCCCAATTTCCTTGCCTACTCCCCCTGTTAATGATACATTTTTTCATCATATAAACCATGATGTGGCAAAAGTCTTCATACATAAACCTTTGGGGACATCTTTGATCATTTCTTTAAGACAAATATAACAGTGGAAGTGCTGGGCCCAGAGGTAGGAACACTTTTAAGGTGTTTGGTGACATGTTGCTGCAGGGCTGTACTTTGTGGTTTTTGTTTTTTGGTTCTTTTTGAGTCAGGGTCTCACTCTGTTGCCCAGGTTGGAGTGCAGTGGCGTGCAATCGGAGCTCACCGCAGCCTCAACTTCAGGGCTCAAGCAGTCTTTCTCCCTCAGCCTCCTGAGTAGCTGGGACTACAGGTGTGCACCACCATGCCTGGCTACATTTTTTTATTGTTTGTAGAGACTGGATATCCCTGTGTTACCCGGGCTGGTCACGAACTCCTGGGCTCAAGCAATTCTTCTGCCTCAGCCTCCCAAAGTGCTGGGATTATAGGTATGAACTATAAGACCCCGTTGCAATGGGTCACCAGGGGACCAATGTTCCCCTACCTTTAGCAACATACTTTTTTGTTCTTTTAAAGTGTGTCTGACAGGAGAAAATGCTCTGAAGTTTTAAATATAAATTGTTGCAACTGTTGGTGAGGATGACTATTTATCTTCATGTGTTTATTGACTAATTTCAAATGTTTTCCTTGTGTTCTTTATTATTTTCCTTTTGAGATATTTGCCCTTTTCTCAATAAATTGAAAGCAAATTTTCTGTCTACACTACATTTTTTTCTGTATTTTTTTGTTTTTGTTTATTAGTAGTATTTTTTTTTTAACATATGAAGAGTTTTCATTTCTACATTAGCAGATCTGTTCTCTGCTCATGGGCTTTGAAAATCTCTCACATTCCAAGGCCAGATGAGTATAAGTTCACCTGGCTGTTTTTTGGTGTGATTTTTGTGTTCTTTGCCGTAATCCACTTCAGATTTATCATGGTACGTGGAATCAGGTGGGCTCAACTCTTTGTCATTGTTCAACCGCAAGGGTGAGTTGACCTACATAGCTCTGAGTATGTGGCGTCTACACGCATATGTTGAACCTGGGGACAACGTGCATGTCATTCTCGGTCATGAAGTCAGCAAGGATGATCAATATCAGATGACTTCTTGTTAAGATCCCCCATGTTTAAAACTCAGAAAGAGAGGTTGTAGGACAGCCACTATACCTTTTCCAGCTGGAATAGTGTCTCCCAATCCAAAATATCATGGGGGGTGGGGAGGTGCTGTCTTTCATAAACTGGAGGACATGCTCAAAGAGAAAGAACTGGGTGTTGAAGCAGCTCTGTAGAGCTGAAACTTCATGTTAGATTTAAGATTGTGAAAAAGGATGAAAAGTAAATTAAGAAGGTCGCCATGGCTAGGTTTGGGGACAGTTGCAGTCCAGGAGCCTTTGCCCCCATTGACCCTAAAACCAGGAGGCCAAACACTGTAAGCTGTAGGGAGCCACAGGGACATGGAAACACTGAGATTCTTAGAAAGCTGCCCTTGACTCACTGGAAACAGGATGGCTCAGAGTGAGTAGACTCCTGGAGTTCTCGGAATAGATCTGAGCTGGAGATGGGATCCTGCAGGGGCCACCCGCCTGGACCCTAGGCGGGAAACAGGATGCTTACCACTTGGTCTTAGCTAGGGTGGCTGAGGTGAGAGACTGAGGCAGGAATCCTCAGGAATGGTGTGGGAGAGAGTTGGCCTTTCTCGAGTGCCTGGATAGCTGAGCCTTGGAGAGCTCTGTGCCTGCTGGATCATTTTCTGGGATAGAAAGAGGGGCAGGAATCATGAGCAGGTAAAGGAGCCCAGAACCTTCTGTCCAGGAGGAAGCTCTGGATCTGAACACCATGGTCCTCTGGCCCTTAGAGAACTTGAAATATGTTGCCTGGCCCTCACTCTGGGTATCAGTATCTCTGAGGGCAGGCCCTGGCAGCTACATTTCTCACAAGCTCTCCAGGTGTGTCTTCAGTGTGAGATGCCACTATTTCTGGGGAAGAAAAGAAAGATAGATCCCAGCTCAGTCTACGTTCGTAGATCTGTGCCACCCTGATCTCCTCACCCAGCTCAGAAAGTTGTGAGAATTGGGGTGAGAGGGAGCTGGCTGCAGGGTCTCCTTGTGGGCCTGCAAGGGACATGCTGTTTTAACGGTTTTGACGTTGTCCATTTAAGTATTCCTAAAATTTCACAATTCTGTGAGCTAGATCCTTAAGAAAAATACACACACAAAATGACACTGTGCCCACAACCCTCTCATGCTGCCAGCGAAGAGGGGTCAGAGGAAATGGTGGGTGAACCCAATCTTGTGTGGATACACTAGGCTGTCTGGATGGGGACAAGTCACTCACCCTTCTTTTCATGTCATCTGTGGTGTCATCCATGGTGGCTGTCCAGCAGTAGCTGGGCAGAAGGGTTAGGAGGGCTACACGATCCCCTTTTTCTTCTCAGACCCTGCTAGTGGGATTTATGAACCTTGCCCTGACCTAGGTGGTGCCCCTGGAGTGCATTTCTCTTGTGCTTTGTAGAGGAAAAGGTACTTGAGGACATAGAGTCCCTGAAGTTCTGGGAGGCATGACTGGACAGAGGTAGGGACAGGGAGGGGTAGGCACAGAGAGAAAGGATGAGAGAGGGTAGTCACTTGGTTCTTCTAAGCCGCTAATTCTACCCTTTTGATTTTTTTAAATTGTCAAATAATAATTATGCATATCCTTGGGGTACATAGTGATATTTCAATGTACAAGGGGTGCCAAAAAAAGTGTTTACATTTTAAGAGATGCTCTCTATGTGTTACTTTCAGTTCACTGTAATCAGAAGTGTCTGAACACTTTGTAACCATTTCGAGCACCTCTTGTAACTACAGAAGTCAAACGTGACTTGAATTTATCTTTTGTTATTGGTATATATTGAGTATTACGATTTTAAGAGTTTTTCCTTTCTTAAAATGTATATACTTTTTTTTGGCATCCTCTGTATATAATGCATAGTGGTGATCAGGGTAGTTAGCATAGCCATCATCTCAAATATTGTTAGGAGATACTTTTTTTTAAGAATACAAAATTTTACAGCTAGATAGAAAGAGTAAGTTCTAGTGTTATGTTGCACTGTAGAATGACATCGATTACCAACACCCTTTTGCTTCAGTTAGTGCAAACAGAAATGACACCATGGTGCTCCCTAGTCTCAGCCACCTCTTCTTCTTCCCAGCGAGCCACTGCCCTTATCTCCAGCCTGTACAAAGGGGAGTAGGGGGAGGAAGGGAAGAGTTGAGTCCTGTGTCTCACCTTTTGCCCTACAATGCCTCACGATGGGGCTGTGTCTCAGCCAACACATACCTTTGTACTCACCTGACTTTGATGTTTTCCTCAACTCCTTGAAGCATTTTGGTGGCCGGAGTTGATTCTTTTCCATCTCCCCCTCCCACTTCTTCCTCCTTTGCTCATTATTCTAAGCCAGGGGCAATCATGCTAAATGAAGTTGGCACACTTGTAAACTGGTCTTTGGAGGACATGGTTCAGGAAGGGGGTTGGTCTTCTCTCTAACCTGCAGGAGTCATCATCAAGAGGAAGAGTGGGGAGATCCCCTGCCCCTTGGCTGTGGAGGCGTTTGCTGCTCACCTCAGCTACATCTGCAGATATGACGACAAGTACAGCAAGTGAGTGAATGCGCTGATGCCCATCCACAGAAGGGGTCTCGTAGTGGCACTATCACAGAATAGAAAAGTTGGCAGATGACCATTAGTTTCCCCAACTTAAGAATGGAAGGATGAAGACTTTTGGGGTTAAAATCTTGAGCCCTTGTCTTGGACTTTCAGACTGGGCCTGTGCACACTTGGCTTCCCTTCTGGGAGACCTCTGTCAAGGTCACCTGCCTCCTCCACTCACCTCCCTCAAGCTTAATGTTCCCTTTACCCAAAGCTGCCCTTTCTAAGACATGCAGCCTCTGAGACTCAGGTTTCTCTATTCAGACTGTTCTCATCCATGCCAGTGACATACTAGACATCAGCCCAGGTCTTTTTACCCTGAGTCATGTGTGTTCCAGCACTGGATTCTTAGTTTTCTCCAACAGGAATGCCTATTAAGATCACCAGGTGTGGTCTCATGTTAAATACACATGAGATAGGTGTAGTATACACATAACATGGACAGTGTACAGGTGTGCGGACATACATGCACCCATGATGCTGTCCCCTGGCCAAGTGTTGTTATAGCCATCATAATGGGTACTCAAGACATGATTGCTGTTGAACCTATGTATGACTATTAAATCTCTAGTATTGGGCCTCACAATTAAGAACAAGGTCGGACTAACTCAAAACTGGCATTTCCACTCAGTTCTCTTTGAGGGTAACCCACATTGTCTGGCCCTTTTCATGGTGAAGAAGGAAAAACAAGGACCTGGTTCTCTCTGGAAAATTCAGCCCACATGTGGAAGGTAGCCATTAGGACTTCACTGAACAAATCTGTCTTCTGTACCTTGCTAAGTTCCGGGAGGTTGTTACAAAGATGCTGGGATTGGTTTAGTAGATGTTTGTGGGTGCCTGCTCTGTGCTGGGTATTTGGAGCCTATTTGAGGGTCATGGTCAAATACTTTATACTTTATAGTCAGGATGCAGAGACAAATCCACAGATAGAGGACACAGTACACAACTGAGTCCTAAGTTGGGTTCTCCTAGGAGCAGCAGCCTCAGGGTCCATTTTGGGATCCAGGTGAGCTTCCCTGAGAGTGACCTTCATACCTCAATCTCAAGGAAAGGTGGGGGTGGTGGCAATGTGCTCGAGAATGAGAGAATACATTGTGGGTCCTGAAGCTGAGGAAGAGCATGATTTTTGGGAAGGGAAAGCAGCTCTGTGTGTACAGAGCACAGCCTGGAGAGGGGTGAGGAACAGGCAGGGAGCTGCAGGGGCTGATGGGTCCTGTGGGGCACAGCCTGAAGGGGGTGAGGAGCAAAGCAGGGAGCTGCAGGGGCTGGCACAGCCAGTGAGCCACATGGGGAATGCTGGTACCTGGTTCTCAGTGTCTTCCCTCAGTAACCCAGTCACATGCCCCATTCTTTGAAAGGAGTTGCTTTTGTTTCCTTTGTCTTCAACAAAGCTCACTGTGATAAAGCCCCAAGCTAGAGCTCCCCCTAGCCTGATCCCTGCCCAGCCCTACCCTCCCACATCTCCAGGGGAGAGTCTGCAGGTCTCCCTGGCTGTGACGAGTTAGGCCTTGGGCGCGTCTCTCCTGGGTCTCCCTCGGCCATCAATCAGCACTTCTCACTCCTCTGTCCTCAGGTACTTCATTTCTCATAAACCCAACAAGACCTGGCAGCAGGTATTCTGGTTTGCCATCAGCATCGCCATCAACAATGCCTACATCCTGTACAAAATGTCAGACGCCTACCACGTGAGGAGGTACAGCCGGGCACAGTTTGGTGAGAGACTCGTCAGGGAGCTGCTGGGCTTGGAGGATGCTTCGCCCACCCACTGATACCGGGAGCAACTAACCCAGGCTCAGGTGGGGTCCAGGTCCAGGGAGGGGTGAGAGGAGGAGAGCCTGCTGCACCTACCTGCCAGGTCAGAGACGTGGACATGGGACATGTCCTGGCGTGTGGCCTGCTGCCTGGGAGAAAGGCACAGGCCTCTGGAGGGGTGAAGAGGGACTTGGTCAGACGATGGCTGCCGTCCCACTTCTCATTCCTGGAAGAGCGTGTTTTCCCCAGGAAGTGGTGCCCCCTCCGTGCAGCGAGTGCTCCGTAGGCTTGCGATGCCACACCTGAGTCTCAAGGGCAGATTATCTTGTGACATTGTGGAGCCTGAAGGCAGCCTTGACTCTTAGCACAGGTGACGACAACGGAAGGCACCTGCCATAGGACAAGCCGTTGTGTGTTCTGACATGCTCACTTCATCAAGATCCAAAGAGATAGGGGATGTGGTTTAAGTTTACAGCTGGGGATGTAAGCAGACAGGCTCTTAGGATTAGGATTAGGATGACTCAGGGGTGTGGGGATGCCAGGGTTTTCCAGCGTCTGCCTCACGCAGGCAGCTTCAGACAAGTCTCTTGGAAGAAGCAGCGCATCCCGGGTGTGCGGTGACCAAATGGGGCAGTTGCTGTTCTGATGACTAAATGAAGCATCCCTACTCATGTCCTCTGCTTGGCTGGTGGGCCGGGGAGAAAGGAAACGCCAAAAGAATGGCAGTGAAGGGTGATGCTATTTTTTATTTTTAAATATATCTTCAGGTTATTTTCTTACTGTTGCTTAAAACCTAATGTAAAAAGTAGATGTCCCTTCCTTCTCCTCCACTCCCACCTCGGTCCCATCAAGGCTCCTTGCATGATCCCAGTTCTGTGTTCTGGCCTGTGGCAGGGGCAGGAAGGGCAGCTGGCTTCCAGAACACGTGTGGTGGTACTCCACGGAGGACCACGGGAGCCTGCAGCCCTCGGCTTCGTCACAGACGTCGTCGTTGGCAGAATTACTTGTTTTGAAAAATATGTAGCATTGCTGAAACACACAACAAAATCCCCATGGACGACCACTTGCTTATTGTGTCTCCGCTGTGTGTCGTGACCCTGGCAGTACTTGCCGTCCTTGGGGTGGTCCCTCAGAATGGCACGGCTGATGGTGGGAAATCCCCGAGATGGGGCTGTGGTGACAGCTTGTGTTGGGTGCGATTGGGTACGAGTGCCGGGGAGCTTTCTCAGACTGGGAAGACAGCATGACCAGCAGCTGGCAGTGAGAGCTCCATTTATCCCCCAGAGGGGTCTGAGGCTCTTTCTGAGCCAGGGTTTATGTGTCTCCATGGGAACCCTTAGCACCAGAGTGGCGGACTGGTCCAACTGTCCCCACAGACGAGAGACAGGTAATTTCTGGAATTCTCCAATTCCCCTCCAACCCCGTTTATGCAACCACCTCATTTTTACAAAGGCAGAACCTACTCTACTCAGGCTTCGGGGCGCTCTTCCTTGTCCACACTCATGAATGAAGTGTTGCTGCCAGCATGCTCGGGCCCACGTCGTTGCTGTCTTCCAGCTTGGGGTGGCGCCCTCGACCTGTGGTCTTGATTCAATGCCACGGATTGTAGGTCACATCTTAGATTGTGTTTCCAAACACCTTCGCCGTGCCCTTTGATTGGATTTAAAGCACTTTTACCACATGGAGAAATATATTTTTAATTTGTGATGCTTTTCTACAAGGTCCACTATTTCTGAGTTTACTATTTCCAACTCTTAGGGAGATGCTAATGAGAGCTGATGAATTTTCTTTTCTGTCCAAACAAGTAAAATAAAAATAAAAGTCTATTTAGATGTTGATTCTTTGTTAATACGTAAATTTGTCTGAAAGGTCAGGGAACAAAAATACAGGCTATTCTTTTTAAGGTTTGATTTCTTGTTATATAATCTGGTGTATATGATCTGAACTGTTCTTGGTATCTCAAACCACTGAGCAGTTTATAAAATAAATTCTGTTCAGTTTTGACTAATAGAAATACGTATCGATGCTGCGTTTCAATGAGTATAATTGTATTTGTGGGTCCTGGGTCACTGAAGAAACTATGCGGCCTGCTTTCCAGCCTGGTGGTTCTAATGTCTAATAGTTTGTGTCAGGTGTCATTCCAAATTAGCAGGAAGAGATGCTATTCCCACAGGGTGGTGGGTGCCATGCAGTTTCAAGTAAGAGAGTAATTACACAATAGTGGTTCTCTGCCTCTAAAATGGTAGCCCCTGTTTTCTGATAAATGATGGAAAAAGATGACTATTCAGTGGGGTCTAAAGGAGGCTTCAAGGACCACTCGGGTCTCCAGAGGTATGTTGTTGGGAAGAGTTTTTCTTCTTCCGTAATGACAGAATGCCTGGGGCACTGATGGAGAGAATTCTGGGGACCTGGGCCTTGTCTTAAGGACGTGGTCTGGAGTGATTTTATTTTTTTTTACAGTGACCCTGAAATCCATCTGGCTTCAGTATCTCCCTGGGTTCCACAGCCCTCAGGTTGGCACTTTATTGGCTCAGTAGCTGGCCATCCCCAGGGGACCAGGAATAGGCCCGGTGGGTGGTTCTCACGAGAGGACCAGCGTGACCCTGGCTGAGCATACGGGGCTGGCGGGCACATCCACATCTTGTGGCCAGTGAGACCCCTTTCTGCTCAGGTCCTACCTCTTCCAAACGAATCCCCTTTGAGAGTCTTTGCTGTGGCATCTGGAAAAGAAAGAACAATGAGCTTCCCAACCCCTAGGCCAAACAAAACACCAGCAAAAGCATCCTGGGTTCTCCCAAGAAAGCCCCCATTCGACCACACTAGGGGGAATGCAACCAGTGAAGAGTTCTACACGATGGACGAGGCCGTTCTATGACTGCAGTTGTGTTGAGAATCGGGCGAGGTCCTTCTGCGCTGAACGGAGCTCAAATGAGGGAGCTTCTGTGTTTGCTGCCTCCTCCTTCAGCTTCCGTATCCGACTTGCATTGTCTCTTTCCCCACACTCGGCCCCCAGAGAGCCTCAATTCTGAACACTCTCTTCCTGTGTCCATGGAACATTATACCACAGATATCTTCCAAAGCCCAGCGAGTCACGTGGGGCATTCGCAGTGTCTGGGCATTCTGGACAGAGACATCCAGTTAACTGACCAAAGCAGGCAAAGTCTGGCCACCAACATTAAGTTAACGCTACAGCATGCAGGAGGCAATAGATCGCAGGCCCCAGACAGGGCCTGGAGGGTTCTGAATCCCTGGGGTATGGCCTCCCTGTCCTCCTCCCCAGGGACCCGGCCTCCGCAGCTGACGGCGAGGACTCGCCAAGCATCAAGCAGGGAGGAGGCTGGGCAGGCTGTGGTGGCCGTGGGGACTGCAGCTCCTCAGGCCCTGGTCATTCTCCAGGCTACATTCATGGCAGAAGACGTCTCCCACAGGACCCAGAGATGGAGCGAGAGCACGGCAGCCGTATATGCATGAGGGAGAGAGGCGGCTCTGGGTGCTGTCCCACCTCCCGACTCATGGCCTCCACCACACGGCTCGCTGTGCTGGTCATGGTCACCATATTTGAGAGGTCTGGCAACAGCGGCTAGTAGGCCCATGCCCAGGTGACTCAGAGTGGCCCCTCTGCCCCCTTGTTACTCCTCACGCCTGCGAGGTGGGCATGGACAGTCGTCGACCCCCAGTACCTGGAGGACTGGCCGTGGGAGAGCCCCAGGGGCTTCCCGGGAAGCCGGAGTGAGGAGAGAGGGTTTCTCACCTCCCAGGCTGCCCGATGCAGGAGGCCACCGCAGGCACTGGCTCCGCAGGTTCATCGAGGGGATGGGGAGCTGTATTCCTGCTTGCCGCCATGCCTTCCAGGGCACCGTCCTCTTTCCGTAGCCAAGCCCCTCTTTGGATCCAAGTATTGCGAAAGACCCCTGGGAGCTCTGCGGTGCCACCCTTCCTCTAAGTTCTGTTCTTTTCCTAGGTTGAGGCGGGTGTTTTGGGGGGATTGACAACAAATGAAGCCAAAGTTTACCTGGTAGTGAGCCGGGATCTTGAGGTCCTCGGCCACAGCAGGCCCTGAGCTGGAGCTGCAACCTCTCCTCATCCACGACCCAGTCTGTAGCAGTAGGGAGGGCCAGGGAGGGTTCAGTCATGGGGTCTCACCACAGAATGTCCAGGGATCTGGGCCAGAGTGACCATTCTCCAGAATGCCACAGTTTGACTTCCTCAAGACTTCACCCACATGCTACTTTTTGTCTCTGGCTCTGTCCTGCTTCCTTAGGCAAGGGCTTGTCAAAGTCTTGGGTGTAGAAAGCCTTGGCCTTATGTAGTTTGAGGACCCAAGACCTCCTCCAAAATTGCAATGTAGTGACCAAAGAAAGGACCCCCCAGTATGCCTTCCCTACCAGGAGCCTCTGCAGCCTGCTTCAGAAAGAGTCCTGTCTGTAAAGACCTCTCTGCTGACAATCAGTGTAGCCTTGGCTGTCTTCCTGATAGCTAGAGGAGTATTGCTGGGACATCTTACTTTTGACTCCACTGTTTAGTCTTTTTTCGGTGTGGCTCCTCTGTGTGTCTCATCTTTTAAAGTACTTCTAAACCTTCTTTCTATGTGTGTCATTCTCTCCCAGTAAGAAATAAAAGAATATCAGAAACCAAAGTAACACTTAGAGCTATTGCCATGAAATAGCAGAAAGTAAGGATGTCTAAGCTACCCTTTGGCCGGGCGCCTGCCCGCTGATGTCCGCCCTCCACCCGTCTGTCTGTCCCTCACACTTGGTGCCTGGTCCAAACCCCATTTCTCTAGTCAAGGTACACTTTCCCAGCTCTGCTTTCTGTCTAGGGGTGACCTGGCAGCACTGACGTTGGCTGCATGGGGTGAATCACTTGTGTTTCTTCATGTCCCGTGGGGGAAGCACATGACCATGTCTGGGTCTTCTGGAAGAGGAGACTCTCAGATGTTTGGTTGGACTTTTTAAAAATGTATTTGGAGATGAAAACAGAGTGGGAAGACCTCTCCTTCCATGGAAGATCTCTGGGAAGTCGGCAGAGGAGTGTTCGTGGTGGGTGTCCGGGTGTGAAATCCCAGCTCCCTGAGGTGAGAAGGCCATTTTGCCACCTTAGACATCCGGCAGGGGCTGAGGGAGAGGCTGAGCCCCCCAGAGAAACCGACCTCCTCTCCCCGCCACCAAGGGCCAGCACCTGGGCCATGCGTCTCCCTTTTGGCACATGTCTTTCTGTTCTTCTCTTGTGCACTCTTTTGGCCAGTCTTTATCGATGCCTGACTGTAGGGTGAAAGTTAACTGTGCAGGGAGTATTTGTGTTCCAGTGTTGTGTTGGTTACCATCCGTCTACACGGTGGCTTCATTGACGCCTCGGGATTGCCCTGGGACCTGGCACTCGTCCGTCCCCGCTCTGTGCATGGAGAAGTGACACTCCGAGAGCTGTGGGTAACTTAGAAGAAGGCGTGGGTTGTGACTCACTCCCTCCACTCCAGGGCCTGAGGGTGCTTAGCCACCACTTGGATAAAAAAGTGTGGTGTGTTCCTTCGAGGATACTGTGATTCAGGTTGGTCGTGGGCACAGGGCAGGGCTGAGAATCCACCTGAAGGAAACCCTTTGGGACGGGCCGAGGCCAGGGTAGGGGAGCCGGGGCCAGCAGCACCGCCCGTCGCGGTGGGAGCCCCGCCCCTGGTAGCGTCAGATGCACTTGGCTCGGTGTCCTTGGGAAAAAGAGCCTTGACCCCTTCCCAGGGGGCCACAGCCAGGACTCTGACCAGGACTTGCAACAGCTGGCCCAGATGGCCATTAGACGTGTGTGTATTTGAGAAGCACGCCCCAGCGTGACAAGAAAGATGTGGTCCCAGCGATCAAAGCGGCCATACCAAAGCTGAAAGACTTTGCTCACAATGCTCATGTGAGGTCACAGAATTTTCATTTCTTTCATTTCTTCAGTGGCTTATACTTTTTTCCAAGAAAATACGGTACCAGCCTCCTTCTCTCGCCTGACAGTCAATGTGAGGGTTTCCTTGTTTCCTGTGAACTTCTATAGGGTTCCACCTTCCTCACAGAGAAAGAGCCACAAATTTGGCACACTTCATAGTAGAAAGAAAAATCAAGTAAGTAGATGAGAGTTTTAGCTTTTTGATTGGCTCTTTCTCTAGACTTTGCTGTCTTTTAGAAAAAAATTTTTTTTCACATTTGTCTTATTTGTTAATTATTTGATTTCAATAGCTTTAGGGGCTGCAGATAGTTTTGGGTTACATAGATACACTGTATAATTGTGAGGAAGTCTGGGCTTCAAGTGCGTCTGCCATCCCCACCTGTGCACACTGAACCCCACAGGTGACTTCTCTGTCCCTCCAGCCCTTACCCTCCTCCCCTCTGAGTCTCCAGTGTCCGTGACACCCTTCCTTCTGTCTTTGCAGATCCTCAGTCTAGCTCCCACTTTGCAGTGAGAACAGGCGGTGCTTGGTTTTCTGTTCCCGCATAAGGTCACTTAGGAGAATGCTCTCCCGTTCCATCCAAGTTGCTGCAAAAGACATGAGTTCATTCTTTTTTATGGCTGCAGAGTATCCCATGGTATGTACGCCTGGTCTGATAATTAAGTTTGTGAACTCGCCACCGTGTGCTTACGTTGGCAGGACTGTACAGACAGCTCAGTAAGGTTTCAAAACCTTGGTACATCAGTGTCTCACAGCTGTGTTTGTGTCGACGTGGGGCGGTGTCTTGGTGAGTGGCGTTCGTTATTGTTGTTGCATGTGTTTGTGTGCTGTTGCAAGAATGCCGGCGCTTGAATGAAGGCAACGAACGAACATTACATTTCTTGTTAAACTTGGCAAGAGCAGAAGTGAGATCAGGGACATGTTGGTCCATGTTTATGGGGATAATGCCATGATGAAAACTGCAGTGTGCAGATGGATTAGATGTTTTTTCTGAGGGGGCAGTGTCACCAGTGAAGAGAGGTCAGGTGGCCAGTAATGAGCGGAACTGATGAAAACATTGCAAAAATTCATCAAATTGTGCATCAAAATTGTTGGCTGTGAGAAGCATAGCGGACCAACTAAACATCGATAGAGAAACAGGAAAATCCTAACTGAAAATCTTAGCATGAGAAAAGTGTGTGCAAAAATGGTCCCAAAGGAGCTTTTGCATCACGACAGTGTGCCAGCTCACACTGCACTGTCTGTGAGGGAGTTTTTAGCCAGTAAACAAATAACTGTATTGGAACACCCTCCCTACTCACCTGATCTGGCCCCCAGTGACTTTTTTCTTTACCTGAAGATAAAGGAAATATCAAGAGGAACACACTTTTATGACATTCAGGACATCGAGGGTAATACGACCACGGCTCTGATGGTTATTCCAGAAAGAGAGTCCCAGAATTGCTTTGACAAGTGGACGAGGCACTGGTGTCAGTACATAGCTTTCGAAGGTGACTGTCATGATATTCAGCACTGAGGCATGTCGCACTTTTTCTAGGATGAGTTCATGAACTTAATTGTCCTTGTATACCATACTTTTGATATCCACCGATTGGTTGATGGACATTTAGGTTGATCCCACATCTTTGCAATCGTGTGTTGTGCAGCGATACACATGCAAGTGCTGGTGTCTTTTCATACAATGGCCTCTGTTCTTTTGGATAGATACCTGCTGGTGGGATTGCTGGGTCAAATTGCAGATCTACTTTTAGTGCTTTGGGAAACCTCCATGCCGATTTCCTTAGCGA
Organism: Cephalopachus bancanus; assembly: GCA_027257055.1. Lineage (NCBI taxonomy): Eukaryota > Metazoa > Chordata > Mammalia > Primates > Tarsiidae > Cephalopachus > Cephalopachus bancanus. Next base: position 1,217,690 of record JAPVLO010000484.1, read on the forward strand.
TGGTACTAATTCCTACTCCCACTAACAGTGTATGTTAAGGGTTCCTCTTTTCAAAAATCCATCTAGCTTCCCCCTTCAGAGTTTCCTCCCAGTGAGTAGAGAGCAGGACAGGAAGGGAAGAAGGGAAGGGGTCTCTACTCGATAGAAAAGGAAGACGTACCCAGAACACTGATGCACGCTTTTGGGGCGTGAACTGAAGATCTGGCGTTGCAGGGTTGCTGAGGCATTTTTTGGCTACTTTGCGCCATCTCAGCATCACGTGACTTTGTGAGCTCCTCACCTTAGCTGCATCAGTAGGAGTGCCGTGTCCATTGAGTTAAAATATACATATGGAAAAGACAGAGCCCAGAGTGCAGCCAGGCTCTGCGAGGTCCTTAGCAGTCATGCCACATCCAGTCCTGGCTCTCACCGACAACAAGAGACGTTGACCGGTTAGGGCCCAGGAGGGCTGGGATGGTGGGCTCACACAGGAAGCGGATGAAGGAGAAGCGGTCCGAAGCACGGGGTGGCTCGCTTCATGAACACGGGCGGGACATGCCTCTGGTTTTCCTGTCCCCTTTCTGGATGTGATCAGACTAATCTGAGTGGCTTCCAGGGCCCGACGGGCAGCGCTGGAGAGCAGTTTCCTGCCTTCAGAGAGCTGCTCAGCCCTGGCACGGTCACCTCAGCAGGGGGGCCTCTGCCTTTACTGCATGTGTTCCGCAGAGCAGTTCACCCTGCAGGGCGCTCCCAGGGGTTGCTGGCTCACCGTGTGCAGGGGTGCCCCTGTCCCCAGTCTGTTGGCGGTGTTGATCCTGACCAAGGAAGGGAAGAAGATGCCAGCTGAAATGAGAAAAGGAATCACACTCTGGGGAGGGGATGGGGCTCTCCCTCCGAGCTCTTCCTCCAACGGAGGTGTCCACTTGCTCCTACTTCCAGAAGCAGTCATCCGCGACAAGTCTGCGTTCTAGAACCTGGAAAGGTTGCTCTTAGGTTTGAAAACGTCGTTTCCACCATTCCATCGCCTTGTTTTTCCTCATTTTCCCTTCCAGTTTCCAGGTAAGAATATTTTGGTCTTTATCAAGAACGGCGCAAGGGTCACACGACACCCCTCCTTGGTGACAGGAAGCATACCGTTTTGTGAAGACTTTGATTTTTACACCAAGGCACGCTTGCAATCAGTTTTTATAAATTTTGTACGCCGCGAGCTGAATTCTATCAAATTCAAATGTTATCAGATGTGAAGCATGGCCAAAAAACAGCCACCAGAAAACTCCCAAAGATTGAGCTGTCTTGCCATGTGGCTTTTATTTCTTCAACAAGTTTGTTTACGGCCAGCAGCTTTGCAAGACAGTCAAGTACGTCCTGTTGGCTTCTCTCTGGTGGTTTTTCTTTGGGAGGAGGCTGATGAGGGAGGAGGGAAGGGGGAAGGAAGCTCGTGGAAGCATCCTGGCGTCGCCTCCCCGAAGGGAATATGGCGGAGGTGGGGCTAAGCCCGGGACACCCACCCCAGGGCTCTCTGCAACACCAAGGAGGAGGACAGACGAGAGCCCCCTGGGGCGCAGGAGCGGGCTGACCCTGCGGCTTCCTCAAGCCTGCCACCGCAGGCTGGGGCGGGCCAAGGGGCCCCAGGGGGGTCCTTCTCCATCCCCCCTCCCATCTCGTCTCACCCCCACTGTCAGCGCCTTTCGTGGCTGCTGGCGTTCCCCCTGCTCCGCAGGCCTCAGCCGTCCTCCCCCTCGGAAGGTTCTGGCATGAGGGGCGACTCCAGCAGATGCGGCTTCCTCAGCACGTGTCAGCCCACTGAGGGGCTGTCATGATTGCGATCCAAAAAGCAAATGGAAAGGACGTGACCTTGGTTGGGGGGCCGTATCCTAAGGAGTCGCCACGTAATGGCATTTGTTTTCACTGACACTGTATAGAATGCGACGACGGATCCCACCTTCCAGCTTTTTTTGTTAAAAATACATTGTGACAAGATGACAGAAAGTTTGGGGGACGGCTGTGCTTTTTAACCAAAAGCAGGAAGTGAAATATCTTTGCAGCACTTTATAAGAAGGCTCTAAGTTTTTCTGGGCCGGGCTCGGTGGCTCAGTCTGTCATCCCAGCACTTTGGGAGGTTGAGGTGAGTGGATGGCCTGAGCCCACAGGTTCGAGACCCACCCGGGCAACTTGGCGAGCCCTCATCTCTACAATAAATCAAAAAAATTAGCCGGGCGTGGTAGCATGTGCCTGTAGTTCCGGCTCCTTGGAAGGCTGAGGCGGAGGGATTGCCAGAGCCCAGCAGGTCGAGGCTGCGGTGGCCGGGAGCGGCCACTGCCCTCCAGTCTGGGCCACAGAGTGAGACTCCGACTCAAAAAAAAAAAATTCAGTGATGTCCAATCTTTTCTTACCAAACTTTTTAGTAAGCACCACATTTACCTTCACTTTTGCTTCTCCCTGATGTGACCATTTGTTTTATAAAGTCGCTTCCCTCCGTTTCCCTTTCCACGTCTCTAGACCCCTGCCTCCTCTCTGCAGAGATGCCCCCACACTGCTTTGGTGAGCGTGGGAGAATGCGTGCTCCCTGTGGACGCAGAGGGGCTGCGTGGGTCCCTGCCCCCCAGCCTGTTCCTGGCATGCGGGTCCCAGAGCCTCAGGTTTGCACGGGCCTCAAGGACCCTCCCTGGCAACAGCAGGAGGGTAGGGATGTAGCCTTTTATGTCAAAGACATCCAAAGCAGAGGCACCCCGAAAGAGAAGACCCTTCAACAAGGCGGCGACGGAAGACCGTTTCTCGGTAAATGGGGTGATGGGGTTGAGCGTACTGATTTTCGGGACCCAGACTTCGGTGCCACACTCACCGAACCGGGCTCACACCTCCTCGTGGCGTGTTGGCCTTCCGGACACTCACAGGAACACACAGCCAGCCAGCAGCCAAGTTCTGGTCTGTGAGTAAACCCCGCAGAGGGCGGAGGCGCTAAAAGGCACTCATTTCAAAAACTCGTGTGGAGGCTTCGCGGTCTCCAGGCGCTGTGCTGAGTGCCGGGCTGTCAGCAGGGCAGCCTTTGCCGTCCAGGACGGTCGCGGAGTGAGCGAGACGCAAGCACAAATATCTCACGTGGCCAGAGCAGTAGCAGTGAGTGAAAACTTATCCAGGGACGATGACCTATTTTCTCAACCACAGATGGGGCTACTGGGGATGAATCCCATCCTGTCCCTGGGACAGAATACTTTAAAAGAAATTGTTGCAGGAGACCTCCGTGGCATAGAGAGGTCAGGTGTGAATGTTGTTCCACAAAATGGGTAGATTCTCCTCGAAGCAGGCCCGTGTGACGTTGGCTAATTTGGAGCCTGGTCATTCTGCCCCAGTCATCCACGCTGATGATACAGACCAAAGGAATGTGAAGTCTACGCACATCACACATTTCTGCTTCCAGCTACTCAGGGGGCTGAGGCAGGAGGATGGCTTGAACCCAGAAGTTCAAGGCTGCAGTGGGCAATGGGCTACAGAGCAGGACCTCAACTCTAAAAATAAGTAAATTCTGCTTAAAGGAATAGTGACCCATCTGGAGGGAGGGGACTCTGGACCCTGGAGAAACCAGAGGTAGCCAGACACAGGCTTTTCTGTGCCAAGCACTTCCCAGCGAGACTGCATTTTTCCTGCCTCCCAAGAACTAGAACAAGATGGGGTGAGAGCTGTCCTCTGAGCGACTCCTCCCCCACTTACCCCAGCCCTTAGCAGCGTCCAACTTGGAGCAGCCTGAGGTCAGCGGCTTTTCGTTCATGTCCACCGTCCAGCAAAGCAGAACCAGGAGGAGGGACCCAACTCCAAAACTAAGACTCGTGACCTGCACGAATAAGTGAACTCGTGGAGTTCACGGGATGGGATATTTTAACATCCAGGAGTCCCTGAGACTGTGTACGTACATTACACAACAATTTAAACTCATTTTAATTTTAAAAATTTTAATAAAAATTAAAATCCAGGATTGTTGTCCTGGTAGGGATGAAGAAGGACCCAGGAGAGTAGAAAAGTTTGGGTTGCTTGGTCTGATTTTTTTTGGGGGGGTGCTCGATGTTTTAATGTCTTTTGACTGTAAGTCACTTTTTGCAAGCTGTGAAACAAATCAACCTAAAGCAATCCAGTCCTCCAGGGATCCAGCTTGAGTGTTGTGATCCTTAGCAGGACGTAACACAAAGTACTAGCAACAGGGTTACAAACCCTAAATAATAATCATTTATCTACATTTTTCATTAGGAAACAGCCAATGGTCCATTCCTTAAAGAGATGATATACAGAACATCGTAATCTACAAAGGACAGAATGGCTGTTGTCCAGCCTACTGGTGAACTGGATCAGAGCTGGCCAGGGTGTGGTAGCCGAGAAAGTGTTTATATTTAGAAAACTTAAGTCTGCGTCTTAAAAAAAATTCCTGGCTGCTGGCAATAAGAAAGTGAGTAAAAAATATTACAGATGGACCCACAATGATAACTAATTTTACCACAGTCTTCCACTGGATCATGAAGGTAGAGATAAGTGTAGGGAATAAGATAGATTTTTTTATCATCATTAAATCATTTATTGAAATATATTCATATCATCACATTTTAAATTTATTAGCAAATCCACATACAATTTTTTCTTTTTCTTTTTTTTCTTTTTCAGGTTTTAAACTTTATTATAAGTCTGCAGTAACCAAAACAGTCTGGGACTGCTGCAGCAATAGACACGTTAGTATTTTTTTTTTTAATTTTTTTTATCAATATTTTTTATTATGGTTTTGTGGGGTACAGTTAAGGGTGAGGGGTACAATTACGTTTCATTCAGGCACCCAAGATAGATATTTTTAAAATAAAATTTCAGCAGTAAGAAATTAGACATACTAGCGGGGCTCGGTGGCTCAGCCTGTAATCCTGCACCTTGGGAGGCCGAGGTGAGTGGATGGCCTGAGCCCGCGGGTTCGAGACCCACCCTGGCAACTTGGCGAGCCCTCATCTCTACAATAAATCAAAACTTCGCCGGGCGTGGTAGCGCGCCTGTAGTTCCAGCTACTCGGAAGGCGGAGGCGGAAGGATCGCCGGAGCCCAGCAGGTCGAGGCTGCGGTGGCCGGGAGCGGCCACTGCACTCCAGTCTGGGCGACAGACTGAGACTCCGACTCAAAAAAAAAAAGAAATTAGACACACTACATTCTGTCTGATTTTAACAGTATTAGATCAAAAAAGGAGCATGTCACGAACCCGGTCTTCACCCCGCCACTTTGTTCAGAATCTGTCCGCCTCCTGTGAGATGAAGCCCTTCCCACGTGTGCCCAGCAGAGGGCAGCAGAGCACACCCGACGAGCCTCCAGTGCGCTCGCCCAACCCATGCCTTTGAGCCTGCAGCCGGGCGGTGGTCTCCCCTGGATGGGCTGCGCCCCCACACTGGACCCTGTTACGTCCAGCATGAAGATGCCAGAGAGCTCAGGATGAAATCTCAGAAAGAGGCATGACCTCCAGAATGAGATGTCTACGCGCTGCTTGCAGAGCTCAGCAAAATACACCTTGCCACAAATTTATTTATTTATTTAATTTTTTTGAGTTGGAGTCTCAGTCGCCCAGACTGGAGTGCAGTGGCCGCTCCCGGCCACCGCAGCCTCGACCTGCAGGGCTCCGGCGATCCTTCCGCCTCCGCCTTCCAAGCAGCTGGAACTACAGGCGCGTGCTACCGCCCGGCTAATTTTTGATTTATTGTAGAGATGAGGTCTCGCCAAGTTGCCCAGGCGGGTCTCGAACCCGCGGGCTCAGGCAATCCACTCACCTCGGCCTCCCAAAGCACAGGATTATAGGCTGAGCCATGGAGCCCAGCTCACAAATATATTTATTGACACTGGAGTGCATTTCCCGCAAACTTACCAGTCATGATAAGTCATGTCTCATCTTCAAGCGCTCATTTCGTCTTTTTTTTTTTTTTTGAGTTGGGGTCTCGCTCTGTTGCCCAGGCTGGAGTGCAGTGGCAATATTCACAGCTCACCGCAGCCTCAACCTCCTGGGTTCAGGAGTAGCTGGGACTACAGGTGAGCACCACCACGCCTGGCTGATTTTTGCATTTTTTTTGGTAGAGATAAGGTCCCGCTATGTTGCCCAGGCTGGTCTCTAACTCCTGGGCTCAAGCAGTCCTCCCACCTTGGCCTTCCCAAGTGTTGGGGTTACAGGTGTGAGTCACCAGGCTTGGCCTCAAGCCTTTCTTCAGCCAGTGTGGGGGCTGGCAGCCCCTACAAACTGGTGCCAGGCGGTGAGGGGCCAGGCCGGGGCCGTCGTCTGCGGGGGCCTCCCCTGGACCAACCCCGGCCTCCGCAGGTGCAGGCGGGCCTGGGACCTTGTCACACCACAGTGCTGACTCCCAGTGTGCGCCGGGCTTGTCATTCAGCTGACTGAGCCCCAAGTGTTTTAGTGACACTAGTGCCTGGGTAGTCAGGTCGCTGATGTCTCACAAGGACCTTAGTAGGAAGCCAGGCAGGCCTTATCTTTGTTTTCTAGAGGAGGAAACAAGTCCAGAGGGGCTGTTGACTCCCTTCGCGTGAAGAGTGCATGTCAGCCGTGAGGCCGAACCGAACTTGGGCTGCAGGGGCAGCCTCGGGTCATCCAGGCAGCTACTCGCACACGAAACCCTCGGGACGCCACGAGAGCCAGGAGAGTGAGGCTCGGTGGCCAGGGGTCGCCTGCTCGCCTGTGTTGGGCAGACAAGGTGGCACAGCGTGAGGTCCTCGGAAGCCACAACCTCGTCGCTCAGGCCTTGCCACGACGGCAGTGGTTTCCCGCGCCGCAGTGCCAGCCCAGGCCACCGACTCAGCTCGACCCCCACCCAGGCAGGGTGGGGTCAGCCATGTTCTGGGAACTTTGCTCAGCCGCTACACCTGCAGGGGCTGCCAGGAGGGGTGTGGACAGCTTGGGCTCGCTGCCGCTGGGCTGTCACAGCCGCCAGCCCCTGCCCCCTCCAGAGACTGGGACGGAGCCTTCCTGGGCTCTGGACAGGGCACCTGCCCTTGCCTGGGCCCTCCCGGGAGGATCTTCCCAAGATGCTGCAGCCTGCCTCATGGCGCCACACAGCCCAACTGCAAGGGACACACAGGGGACAGGCTTTGAGCGACTTTCTGGAGCTCTCCTCCTTGTGCGCTCAAGGGGATGGGATCCCCCAGGGAAGGGGGCAGAAGGCCCACGGCATTCCAACCGCTGGTGCAAGGAAGCCGTCCACCCTGCAACCGTGCCCCGGTGGTCCCAGGGCGCTCTGAGCCCTGCACTGGGGCCCGCCAGCGTTGCAGGGTCAGGGGACTAGGGGTCTCTCCTCGGTCTTCAGCGACAGAACCCATGTGGAGGCAGAGGGTTCCATTTGTTTGGGTTTTTTTTTGAGTTGGAGTCTCACTCGGTCGCCCAGGCTGGAGTGCAGCAGCCGCTCCCGGCCACCGCAGCCTCGACCTGCCGGGCTCCGGCGATCCTTCCGCCTCCGCCTTCCGAGTAGCCGGAATTACAGGCGCGCGCCACCACGCCCAGCTGATTTTTTGATTTATTGCAGAGATGAGGTCTCGCTGCCCAGGCGGGTCTCCAACCCGTGGGCTCAGGCCATCCGCTCACCTCAGCCTCCCAAAGGCGCGGGATGACAGGCTGAGCCACCGAGCCCGGCTGAGGGTCCCGCTTTTAACATCTTGCCAGGGACCTTGGCCTTCAAAATTTGACCAGAAGTCCAGGTCTGCCGGAGCCAGGTAGCAGCCCATGGAGGGACTAGGCAGGAGGATAGGGTTCTGGAAGCCAAGCCCCCGCCAAGCCCAGCCACCGAAGACCAAGGGCGGTGGCCCCGCAGTCTGCCTCCCTTTCCCGCTTCCTTCTCCTCCCCACGCCTGTTTGCAGAGCTGCCGGGGTGGGGATGAAAGGGCCTGCTGAACATGAAGGTGGGACCACGAGATGAAGCTGAGGGAGAGCCCCCCGCCCGCCCTGCAGGGCCACCGCTCCGGGTGAAAAGGAGCAGACCTGTTGTTTCTGGGTTTGCTTTCACTTCTGCAGAGGGCAGTGGATTGTCTTTGTGTCCTGACCCCGGGGAGGATGCCGGGAGGCTGGTAAACATGTTTTCCCTTAACCGGTGAGCCGAGGTCACACAGATCCCCTGGGACGTCTCAAAGTTTGGCCGGCTGAGGGGCGTGAGCAGTTTTCGCCTCCAGGACTCCCGCCTCCTGCGGGCCTGCATGCCTCTGTAGCGTCAGTCACCGATGGCGGCGGGACTGGCTTCATAGATAGCGTCTATCGGAAAGCCCGAGAATGGTGTTTGCGAGGCTTTTCAGACTTCACACCTGCAGCCCACCTGGGCTTGCAGCACAAACCAAGAGCTGACTCTACTGGTTCTGCGTCCCCCAAAACTGGCTCTGCTCACAGCGACAGTTTTGACACCCACTGCCATAACTGCATGCCAACCAATTAGCAGCATCCATTCCCAGGCCCCCAGCCCACCCGTTTTTTTTTTTTGGTTTTTTTTTTGAGTTGGAGTCTCACTCTGTCGCCCAGGCTGGAGGGCAGTGGCACGCTTCTGGACACCACAGCCTCGACCTGCTGGGCTCCGGCGATCCTTCCGCCGCAGCCTTCCGAGTAACTGGAACTACAGGTGCACGCTACCACACCCAGCTAATTTTTTGATTTATTGTAGAGGTGAGGTCTAGCCAAGTTGCCCGGGGCGGGTCTCGAACCTGCGGGTTCAGGCCATCCACTCGCCTGGGCCTCCCAAAGCTCTGGGATTACAGGCTGAGCCACCGAGCCCAGCCACCAAATTGTTTCTTAAAACCCCAGCCTAAGACTCCGGGAGGCGGATTTGAGAGCTCTCCCGTGGCCTCCCACTCGGCAGCCTTGGGTGTATTAAAACCTTGCTCTGGGGGACGACTGCTGTCAGTGACCAGCTTTTCCGTGCTGCCGGCATAAGCACCCGGTCAGGCTGTAACAGGCAGGCAGGGCCCGTTCCTCCGTGCTCCTTTCCTGGGGCCTGGCACACACCAGCCCCTGCCACAACAGAAGGCAAAGTGGAGGAAGAAGCACCGTTTTAGCACAGCTCGGGACATACAGGACACACGCTAGGAAGAGGCCAATCTGTTTGGTATAAAAACAGCTAGACTTCAGGCCGGACGTGGTGGCGCATGCCTGTCATCCCAGTACTTTGGGAGGTTGAGGCAGGAGGATCATTTGAGCCCAGGAGTTCGAGGCTGCAGTGAGCTATGATCATGCCACTGCAACTCCAGCCTCGGTGACAGAATGAGACCTTGCCTCGGCAGCAACAGCAAAACAACAAATTCCCATAGTCTAATTCAGCGAGGCAAGACCCAGGAATCTGCTTTAAAAAAAAAACCCGAGAATCTCTAAAAGATTAGATCTCAAGGAGGGTCTCTCTTACGGTTGCTTTTTCTTCCAGGCTGTCCTCCCAGCCTAAGCAGCAGCAGAACCCGGTGGGGCCGAATGACCGAAGACCCAGCCCAGGCGGGGGGGGGGGCAGCAAAGAGTCTGGGAGGCCGGAGGGACGCGGGGAAGGTCTGAGATCCGTACCCAGAGTGTGAGGGAGCTGGAGGGGCAGAACTGACCTAGAAAGCCGGCCTGGGCCGGGCTCGGTGGCTCAGCCTGTCATCCCAGCACTTTGGGAGACTGAGGCGAGAGGATTGCCTGAGCCCACGGGTTCGAGACCCACCCGGGCAACTTGGCAAGACCTCGTCTCTACAATAAATCAAAAAATAAAAAATAAAAATAACCATGCGTGGTAGCACGTGCCTGTAGTTTAGCTACTCGGAAGGCTGAGGTGGAAGGATCGCTGGAGCCCCGAAGGTTGAGGCTGCGGTGGCCGGGAGCATGCCACTGCTCTCCAGCCTGGGCGACAGGGTGAGATTCCAACGGAAAGAAAGAAAGAGAGAGAGAGAGGAAGAGAAGGAAAGAGGGAAAGGAAAGAAAGAAAGAGGGAAAGGAAAGGAAAGAGAGAGAGAGAGAAAGAAAGAAAAAGAAAAAGAAAGAAAGGGAAAGAAAAGAAAACCTGGATCCCCCTTCCCCTACCTCCCGCCTCAGTTCTGCATGGTTGAAAACACCACTTGAGCCCTAAGAAACGCCTCTCTTCTGCAGTCTGGGAAATGCCCACCCGCCTGGTCATAAGAGACACTTGCCACTCCGTGATTCGCTGATGCCTCCAGCCCGTGCAAGAGCAGGTGTCCGGCATCCGGGAGCTGTGCTGGCGAGGGAGGGGCACATCCGGAGGGCCCCCGGCTGGCTGCCTCCGCCCGGGGACTTCAGAAGGGGATCGCCGCACACCCCACCGCCTCGCCTGGGAGTCTCAGTCAGAAAGCAGGGCCCGGACGCCGGACGCCGAGCGGGGAGCCAGACTCGGTTGCTTGGCCCGATGACCAAACCAAGCGGTCCTCGCGCCTACACAGGTCTAGGTGCCAGGGAGGGGGACCAGGGACCAGCCCAAGCGTGGGCAGACCGGGAGGACTCTGCAGGGGGACTGCGTGTCTTCCTTTCTGGGTGTCCTTTAGCACAAGAGTAAGCCGCATTACTTCCAGAGTGGTGGGGCTACCTTGACCAAGAAATTGCAGCCCAGATGTCAGGACTCCTCCGGGTGTCTCCTCAATTATCCAAGGACTGGCTCACTCACTGGCTTGAGTTGGAAATCACAGATCCTTCCTTGCCTCTGCAGACGGCTGACTGGACAGCAGATGGCAGTGCTGACATCACAAGTCACCTGCTGAAGGACCCCAGAGAGGCTCTGGCCACCATTACTCCCACCCCGGATGTGCATCTTTTGTTTCATCAACCTCTCTCACTTAAGAGAAAAGTACCCCCAAGGGTAACAGATAAAACCGTCTTCCATTAACTGCTTGATGAGAATGAGTTGCTTGCTATCATTCCTTTTGGCGCATTCAGTCAGTCGTTCGAGGAGGAGGCGGCTTTAACCACTTCCTGGATGCCAGTGAGCATTCACCAGGAGACCCGGGTCCTGCTCTCGCCAGCCACCAGCAGCCAGCAGAGGGGCAGAGCTGTTAGCTGGAGTTCTCAGGGCAGCATCTGGGGAAAATAGGGCTTCAGGGAAGCCAGCCAGGAGGGGAGGGAGGGAAGGCTTTTGCAGGGCAGAGGGAGTTCCATCTCCCCAGAAAGCTTGGGGTGGGGAGTGGGTGAACTTGGTGGCCGGGGGCATGGCTGGAAGAGGGTCAAAGAAATAGCAAGCCTTGTGTTGAAGGCCTTAGGGCGGGGAAGTCGTATTTTGGGGGGGCAGGAGGAGGGAGTGCCTAACGGCAAAGGCCAGATGCTTTCTGTATGTTCATGTAACTTATTTTTCTCCTGGAAAAATAAGCTCGGTAGATTTCATCAGATTTACAAAGGTCCTCACCCAGCGGGTGCTCTAGTTTCTCTGCCTCAGGCCACAGCGGGACTTGGACAGCTTTTTTGTTTGTTTGTTTGGTTTTGAGTTGGAGTCTCACTGTCACCCAGACTGGAGGGCAGTGGCCACTCCCGGCCACCGCAGCCTCGCCCTGCTGGGCTCCGGCGATCCTTCCGCCTCCGCCTTCCGAGTAACCGGAATTACAGGCGCGCGCTACCACGCCCGGCTGATTTTTGATTTATTGTAGAGATGAGGTCTCGCCCAGTTGCCCAGGCGGGTCTCGAACCCGCGGGCTCAGGCAGTCCACTCACCTCGGCCTCCCAAAGCGCAGGATTACAGGCTGAGCCACCGAGCCCGGCTTGGACAGCTTTGAAGCATGGCTGTGTTTCCACCGTAAGGCGCCTTGCTCTAGAAAGTCCTCTGGCAGGTGGAGGCAGGAAAGGACCGCTGCTGCGCAGAGGCCGAACCGGGCCGAACCTGGCCGAACCTAGGAGGGCAGGGCTGTCTCCTCGCCCAAGAACCAAGGGCATCGGGATGGGCACACGCCCGGCCCAGTGGCCTTTCCTCCCCGACCACGGGACCCCTGGGCTGGATCTTCTCCCCATGAGCGTGGCCAACATCCAACTGGATTTTCATGAAGTTGCTGCCACCGTATCGGGGGACTCTGCCTCTATACAAAGGACGACGTCGATTCTTCGTTTGTGTGTGATCTAGGCGCGTCTGTGTCACTGACACTCTTCTGGGCATCGGGCGGGAGGGCGAATAGGCCAACAGATCCCGTTCTCAGGGATCACGTCTCCCACTGAGGAGACATACCAGGAACAAAACGCACAAGCAGGAACGTTCCAGAAAGTGTTATGGAAATACAGTGAGGTGAGCAGGGACCTCAGAGCCATCACGAAAGGCATCTTTGAGGGGGGGCACTGGCGCCGAGGCGAGCTTGGCAGGGAGGCGGCGGCAGCACTTACACAAGCTCGTGGGGAAGAGCACGCCCAGCAGGGGGACGTGGGGTGCAAAGCCTGCGTGCAGGAGTCACACGCCACAGGAAGGGGGGGCACAGAGCTAGGCTGGGGGCAAGGCCCAGCCCGAGAGGGCCCAAGGGGGAGGCCAAGGTAAGTGGATTGCCTGAGCCCACGGTTCGAGACCAGTCCGGGCAACTTGGCGAGACCTTCTCTCTACAATAAAATAAAACATTAGCTGGGCATGGCAGCACTCACCTGCAGTTCCAGCAACTTGGAAGGCTGGGGTGGAAGGATCACCAGGGCCCAGCAGGGCGATGCTGTGGTGGCTGTGAGCGTGTCTCTGCACTCCAGCCTGGCCAGTGGAATGAGATGTCAACTCAAAAAAAATTGTTCTTTCAAGTTACAATAGCACAGAGAGTTCCCAGATACCTTGTCTCAGTTTCTCCCAATGATATTATTGTACACAGTCATAGTACAGTTTCTAAACCTATACACTGCTGTTGCTACGGTATCTGTGATTGACTCAAGCACCCGCCATGCCAGGGTTTCACCAGTTTGTAGCCCTCTCTCTTTCTCTCCCCCCCACCCCCTCTTGGTATACAGATCCATGACATTCAGTCATGCATGTAGACCCCAGAGCCACCACCTCAGTCAGGACACGGAACTGTTCATCTCCCCAAGGGACACTCCCTTGTGTTACCCCTTCACAGCCTGGCCTGATGCTTTTTGTCTTTATCCATATTTTAAAAAGTTTGGCAAAGTGTGTACCTTACTACTATTGAGCATATTAACCATAAAACAAATAGCAGCTTAAAAATTCGCTTTTGTGGCTTTATTGAGATATAAGGTAGAGACCCCAAAGCGCACCCACTGCAAGCATCAGGCTCAGTGGTTTGTGGTGTGTGTATGAGGCTATCGGGTCACCTCCATATCTAAGTGGAGAGCACTTCTGTCGTCTCCAAAAGAGCCCCATCAGCAGTCACCGCTCCCTCCACCTCCCGTGCCTTTACTCTGAGGTTACGGAAACCAAGCTACCTGGGGGCTGTCAGGGCCCAGATGCATGGCCAAGTTCTAAACTCCTGCAGCTATGAAAGAAAACCAACCAAAAAACACACCCCTGACAGTAGGAAGGATCAGGCACAATGTCAGACCCTTCCTAGCTCTGCCTGACAACCAAGCCCGCCCCGACTCTCTGGATGGAGGACAGGCCTTATACGCGCTCTCTCCTGATCAGCGCCTGCAAGCCTGAAGCCAGCTTCGGCAGCTTGCAGAAGCCGTGCACAACTGATCTTTCTGTCCTGGAGGTCACCTGCTGTCGCAAAACGTCAAACTCGACCTCATTTTGATGCCAAGAGGACGCCCCAAAGTGAGCATGGGATGGATGGTACGTAGACGTTTACCCGTGAAGCACGCACTCGGCTCCCTTCAGAAGTGCGTGTGGCTCTTCCCCAAGCCTGATGGAGACGCCTGACTCTGTTGAGTCACAAGGCCCCGCCCACCCTTTCTGAAGAGAGGGCACCTCCAACCCTCAGCAGCGACTGCCTCTTCCCAGCTGGCAAACCGATGTCGCCCACAAAGCTCTCCTTTCTACTCTTCAGCCATCCTGGCGGTCTCTCGCAGACCTAGTTGCCTTTGAGCGGCCATTGCTCAGCCGACCGCAGAGTCCATCCTGCATGCAAAATACACTCGCCTCGTCCCGACATCTCCAAAGTCTCACCCACCACAGCATCAACTCAGCTCCAGAATCCCACCTACATCTCATCAGCTCAGAAGTCCCAAGTCATACCGTCTCATCGGCTGTGGGTTCGGCTCTGGATCTGGTTCTTCCTGGAGAAAAGTCCTTCTCTTTCTCTGCACCTGTGAAACTGGAAAATAGCTTACTTATTCTGAAACACCATGGTGGGACAGGAACAGTAAATCCAGCAGACCCTGCCATCCCAAAACAGGAAGAAAGGAACCATGAGCCCCAAGCGACCTAGAAATCCAGCAGGGCGATGGCCCTGGGTCTCACACGCGGGGAGTCATCCCGGTGGCTTGAGGCTCCAGTCCCTCGACTCACAGCTCCGAAGCCAGGGATCAGTTCCTGTGTGGCTGTTGTTCGGTCTCCTAGAAATACTACAGGTGTCACACGTGTCCGCTGATATTGCTGTATCTACTGTATCAAGGTGTATTCTTACCAAGAGTATATTATGACACCTTAGTGAAATTATGTTTGCACTATCCCCAAGACAAGCCTGGCTGATGGTGTCACTCAGGCCACCCACCTCTTGGGGAACAAACTTCCTGTTCCCTCGCTCTTTCTGGCCTGCAGGTCGGCCCTGGTGGGTGCCAGTGTAACTAAGCTCATGAAGACCGTAGAGCTGATTTTCGAACTGGTCTTCCTGTTTCTGGGCCGCTCGGCCCGAACCGTTTCACTCCCTGCCTCCTCGGCAGACACGGCCACGCCCGTTACAGCCACTCTTGAGATTCCTGGCCCTGAACACGTGGGAGCAGGGATAAGGGACTGAAGGGTGCCAGCCTGCCTGAGGTGGCTGACCTGTTTGCTGGCAGCACTCGTCAGGACTCCAAGTCTGAGTGTTGCTGGGAGGAGCACGGCACAACTGTCATGGGTTCTTTGAGTCACAACTGAAAGGAATTTCAGAGTAGCCAGAATAGTTTTAAAACAATTCATTAGAAAGAGAAATAGAAAGAGAGACATGCCAGAAAGCTGGCATAGGTGGGTGTCTTGCAAGAAAATCCATATTTTTGCTTTTTACAAGAAGCTTGATATAGCTACGCAATAATTATCGTGCTCAAGAGGCGGGGCAACTGGTGTCAGCTCCTGGGAGAGTAGCCTGTCTCCAACTCATGGGCGAGGGGGTGGCCTTTCCCCAGAACAAGCATTTTGCCTTTTACAGGAGGCTTGATAGGGTTTGTGGGCTTTTCTTTGATGAGCTGAGAGGGTGGGATGACCAGGTGAGTCACATTCCTGCCCACAGGGTGGTCCACCGAATGTGGTGAAGAAAAAATGTCTGACTACCTCCCCCGTTCTCAAACTGCTTTCGAGAAATCCATTTATGTCTAACCTGCACCAAACACCCTGCCTGGTGAGCAACGACCCTCCTGCCCCTCCAGGGTGGAGATGCTGCAGGTGCGTGCGTGGTGATGTCCCCGCCTGCTGCCTTTCCAGAGAGCAGGCATGTCCAACCCACAGCCACGCGGCTCAGGGCAGCTGGGACTGTGGCGCCACAAAATATCTCCACATCCTGTGTTTTTTAGGGTTTATTTTCTTCGTGACCTCATGCGTAGTTCCATTTCTGAAGTTCACAATCACGTCAGCCTTAGCCATGACACCGCTTTTTGGCAGCACGTACGTTGGTGAGCAGCTGTTTTCAATTTTGAAGTGCGTGAAGAGCAAAACCCCAACAAACATTTCTGTCAAGCACCTTGAGAACTCACCCAGAATTGCAACCACTTCCATTGAACCGGACATCGACTAGTTTTACAAAAACAAAGCCAGATTTCTCACTGGTTGTATATTGTCCTCATCTTTCTAAACTTCGTAATAGAAAACATATGTAAAAGAGAAATCTTTTTATGCATATGCATTCAATGTGTGCTTTGAAGAATCCCGCATGGGCCCTGCAGGATGAGGACAGGAGCCTCCTGGTGTGACAGTTTCTGGGACCCATCCCCGTGCACACAACTGCCACAGCAGACCTGGTGATCGCGGGTCAGGAGGTTAATGGCTGGGGTCCATTCTCAGCCTCAGCTTCTCTTTGGCTTTTTCTCCAGCTGCCTTCGCTCTGGGGTCGTTGCCCCCTTCCCGAGTGCCCCCTACTTGTCAACCTTCCTCCTTATCTGTCCCCCGTCCTCAGAGCCCCCATGGCACTCAGAGCCTACCAGTCTGGATGCCAGCCTGTGCTTGGCTTAATCTTGTCGGCGGTGAGAACCCGTGTATTTTCCTCACAGGAAAACACAAAGTGTCTCAGGAGGAAGCGCCCACGAACTTACGCGAAGGGGCGGGGACTCCGCTTCCACGAGGACAGCAAGACGCAAGAGCAGAGCTCCGGGCCGGCGTCAGGATCGCGGGCTCCTTCTCCCGGAGCCAGGCAGCTTTCACTCAGGGTGGGGGTCCTTCCACGGACAGGGGTGGGTCTGGCTCTCGCGGGTCTCTGTCCTCTCTTGCTGTCTGTGAGGCCATCGTCTGCCGATCGGGGCCACTTGGGGTTAGCTAGTAGTGAAGAGGCAAGTTAATGAACTGGGACCCTCCCTTCTGGGAGACATTTTTAGCAGGAGTCGTGGAGGGACAAGTGATTTTTTTTTTAATTGGAGTCTCACTCGGTCGCCCAGACTGGAGTGCAGTGGCCGCTCCCGGCCACCGCAGCCTCGCCTGCTGGGCTCCGGCGATCCTTCCGCCTCAGCCTTCCCAGTAGCTGGAACTACAGGTGCACGCGACCACGCCCGGCTCATTTTTTGATTTATTGTAGAGATGAGGTCTCGCTGCCCAGGCGGGTCTCGAACCCGTGGGCTCAGGCAATCCGCTCACCTCAGCCTCCCAAAGGCGCGGGATGACAGGCTGGGCCACCGAGCCCGGCTCGACAAGTGATTTTTATGCTGGTACCACAGGTGCCAGTGGGACAGGTGGAGATACTTTGTGGGGTCGGGGGAGGCTTTTCCAAAACCTCTGAGTTTCATTACAGAGAGACAGAGAGAGGGAGAGTGCGCGCGCGCATGCACAACTCTGCCCCAAGCCCTGCTGTCCCTGGAGACCAGGGAGGACCTGAATCCATTCACCCAACGTGGCCAAAAGCTGTGATCTCCCCCTCCTCGCCAGCTCTGAGCATCCCAGGGCACAGGAATCCAGGCTTTATTAGAAGAACAAAGGGACAGCGTGGGGGCCTGGGCTGCAGAAGGGAGAGCAGCCACCCAAGGAAGAGAACAAACAAATCCCCACCCCCTTGTCGGCTGCATCTCCTCGTTTGCTTCCTTAACGGGTTGATGCCAACAAGAAAAAGAAGCCACTACCAACACCAGTCCAAAGGAGGGGTTTGCACGCAAATGATTTCTTAAATGCACTTCTTTTTTTTTTTTTTTTGAGTCGGAGTCTCACTCTGTCGCCCAGACCGGAGTGCCGCGGCCACTCCCGGCCACCACAGCCTCGACCCGCTGGGCTCCGGCGATCCTTCCGCCTCCGCCTTCCGAGTAGCCGGAATTACAGGCGCGTGCTACCACGCCCGGCTGATTTTTTGATTTGTTGTAGAGGCGAGGTCTCGTCAAGTTGCCCAGGCGGGTCTTGAACCCGCGGGCTCAGGCAGTCCACTCGCCTCGGCCTCCCAAAGTGCTGGGATGACAGGCTGAGCCACCGAGCCCGGCCTTAAATGCACTTC
Source organism: Cephalopachus bancanus (assembly GCA_027257055.1). Lineage (NCBI taxonomy): Eukaryota > Metazoa > Chordata > Mammalia > Primates > Tarsiidae > Cephalopachus > Cephalopachus bancanus. The sequence continues at coordinate 1,235,347 of JAPVLO010000484.1, forward strand.
TTGCCTCTGTCTCGGGGAGGCGGAGCCCGACAGGCCGGTCGACCTCAGTTTATTTATCAGCCAAATCTTTGATCCAGAAGAAAAGGGAGAGAGAGGTGAGAGGTGTGTGTTCAGACGTGCTGCCCGCAGACCTTTGCCGAAGGTTCAGAGGGAGCTGCGGCCCAGCCCCGAGAGCAGTGTCCACTAGAGGTTCCGTTTTCGGAGTAACTGCTCAGCTCAAAGCCGCTTCATCACCGCCGCGAAGCTCTCACTGTCCGTATTTGAATACTCTATGCAACCCTGATCATTGTATCACCTGCTTTGATTTCTAAAATAAGTCTGTCACTCAAAGACCTCTGAACTCAGAAACTCCAAACTGAAACTGCCAAGTGCAGATCCGTGATGTTCAATCCCTTCGAGCCAGTGGGGAACGGTTTTCTGATGGAGCAGGTCGTAGCAGAGGGAGGGGAAGAGACTCATGCCACCCGCTTCTCCACTTTTGCTCATTTCATGTCCCTGTTTAGCCAGCGAGAAAACAGCACGGAAACTGTGCACCCCAGGGGCTGCCATCAGAGTCCACACGGGGGCCCAAGACAGCAGTCTCTGCTGCTTCTCCATGGTGCCACACGGCTCAGGAGCATTTCATGGGAGGTGTGGGGACCCCTATTGTCTAACGGCCGTCAGACCAGCCACGCCCGAGCCAAGTGCTTGGCTCCTCACGGGTGGCCGCTAGACCCGCACCTGGAGGCGCATCGAGGTGCAGACTCAGGCCCATCTCAGACCTGAGGGGGAGGGGGTTGGGATCTGTAAAACCTCGCTGGCTCGGCTCCAGCCCTGCACTTTCTGGTCCCCTGGGAGGCTCTGCAGACAGCAGTGCAAGCTGGTTGGGCGTGGGCATCGGTTACTGTGGTGTTGCTGATGACGGGAAGCCAAAGTCTGCCGACGTTTTTTTGTTTTGTTTAGATTGGAGAATATAGTTTATTTAGAGAGAGAGATGGGGGGGAGAGAGACAGAGAGAGAGAGAGAAAGGAGAGAGTCCACTCCCTGGGGTAAGGAAGGAGACCAAATCTAGGAAACATGGTGACCGTAGCTCAAAGAACCATGTGGCCAGACCATAGTTTAGCAAAGCAATGGCCTTTTAAATTTTTTTTTTGAGCTGGAGTCTCACTAGATCACCCAGGCTGGAGTATAGTGGCACACACACAGCTCTCTGAAGCCTCAATCTCCTGGGCTCAGGTGTCAATCCTTTTGCCTCAGCCTCCCGACTAGCTGGGACTACAGGCATGGGCCACCGTGCCTGGCTAATTTTTTGTGTGGAGACGAGGTCTCCCTATGCTGCCTAGGCTGGTGATACAGATTTCTCAGGGCAGCCTGGGCCTGGAGAGTGTCAGCTCGATGGGCGGCCCAGCCGAGTCCCAGAGAGGGTCAGCTCGAGGGGCTGGTAAGCCTAGCCCCAGCAGTGCTGGATGTAATGGGCTGGCAAGCCAAGCCCTGAGTGCTGCTGATTCGCTGGGCTGGCAAGCCTAGCCCTGGACTGTCTCAGCTTCCGAGTCTCGCCTTCTTCCAGCAGTTCTCCGGGCTCTGCTGGCTCAGTCAGCTGGCAAGCCAGCCTCCAGGATTCATGGCTCTTCAGCTGCGACAACCTTCTGCGGCTCTTCAGGTCGGGGTTCTGGTCTTGTACCCAGGAGAATTGAGGGCCACGGCCGGCCGGAAAGTGAGAAAGCTCGGTGGCTCAGCCTGTAATCCCGCGCTTTGGGAGGCCGAGGTGAGTGAATTGTCCGAGTCCATGAGTTCGAGACCCGCCTGGACAACTTGGCGAGCCCTCATCTCTTCCATAAATAAAAAACTAGCTGGGCATGGTAGTGTGCGCCTGTAATTCCAGCTACTTGGAAGGCTGAGGCGGAAGGATCGCCGGAGCCCAGTGGGTCGAGGCTGTAGGGGCCGTGAGCGGCCACTGCATTCCAGTCTGGGCAACAGAGTGAGACTCCAACTCAAAAAAAAAAAACAGTGAGAAAGCAGGATTTATTGAGAGGACAGAAAAGCTCTCACGGCGGGAGGGGTCCAAGGGGGCTGCCCCTACCAACATACTTAAAGAGGTTTCTTCTGAGCCAGTATGAGTGACTGGAGCCTGGGGAAACAGTCTCACGGGGCCCGAGAAAGTGCCCCAAGGTGGGCGGCTGTAGTTTGGTTTGATACATTTCAGGGAGGTTGGAACTGCAGGTAAAACCACCAGTCCTACACGGAAGGTGTACGCTGGCTCAGCCCTGTCCAGTGCCGAAGGCCGGCCACACGGATGGGGCCCTCTCTTGGACATTTGGTTTGGAGCTGGCAGGAGGAGAGTCTTCATGCTTGGACCTGTGTTTCCACGCCCCACCCCCACTCCCCCGTGGTCTCTGCCACTTCTGGGACGTGGACAGCAGGGCTGACCCTCCCTCTGATCCTTATTTCCTTCCCCTGCACCACCACCCGTGCACAGAAGACTCAGGATGTGGAAATCCCACTGGCCCCGTTCCAGGCCCTTCCCCTGGATGCCACCAAGCCTGGGGGAAAAGCAGGGGGCTCCTGGGAGCTGCAGGCCTGGCTGTGCGGGCTGGGCCGCGCTCTCCACGCTGCGCCGCGAACCTTGACAATAAGCTTCAGAGCAGAAGGGATCTCCTTGCGCCGACCTGGACTTCCCAGGGCGACACGGGGCGGAAGCAGGATCCAGAGCTGAAGCTCGTCCGGCGGGTCCCTTCCCTCACGAGGCTCCTGGCGCCTCCAGCTCTGCCCCTCCCGTGCTGCCCCCCAAGGCCCACCTTCCTTCCCGTCACTTTCCACTGTGCCAGGAAGAGGACGGTCGCTTGTGTGCTCCACTCAGTGCTGTGCGACTACATCGAACAAACAGCTTCTGGCTTATCGGAGCCTCAGTGTCCCCAGTGGTAAAATGGGCTCATGACGTCTTCAAAAGTTGTCAAGCTGAGCGGCTCTTTGAAGGGCAGGGCACGTATTCCTGGGCCCAGTCAGTCCCAGCCGTGCCACCTCCTCCCCCTGCCCCTTCTTTTCCCTCAAGCCCTCCTCCCGGACACCATTCCTGGGTGGCAGCCCAGGGGGTGGCCGCTCAGTTACTGGCTCCAGCCCATCCTGCCCTCCCCTCCTGTGGCAGATCCAGAAGGCCCAGGTGAGGGGCTCAGGGAGGCCATGGGTTGCGTGCACCCCGCACGTCCAGGGCTGCCAACCGGGCTACGTGGGCCCCGAGGGGACGGTTTTGTGGCCGAGGCTGTGCCCGCAGCAGCCCAGAAGCCCCTCCCCCTGTCTGGTCAAGGGATGCCTGTGGAAGGTCCCGCCACAGCTTTATTCTGGCTCCCAGGCAATCTCCTGCCCGCTGTGCTGCCCATGGGGCTCCTGCATGGAGAGAAGTTGGCCAGCAACCCCCGCCCCACCCCAGCTCCTTAGCCCACATGTCACAGATTTGGCCGGGGGTGGGGCACCTCTCAGGGGCCAGGCAGCTTCCCTGCAGCTCCCCCATCTGCCCAGGGGACCCGTCGGCCGACGTTTCTCTAGGCTCAGCAAGGCCTGGCCTCAAGGGCAGTCCCTTCTCCTTTCAGAAGCGGGGTTGAGCCCTGGGCAGCGTCTTGGGCGACCCCAGAGCAGCCCCCTCCGCCGCTCGGAGCTGCGTCCCTCTTCCATCTGACCCCACAGCAGGGACACGACAAAACCACTCGAGCTCAGAGCTGGTGATCACGGAGCCCAGGGACACGGACAGGCTTGGCGCTGAGGGGCCCAGAAACTCAGGTGGGAAAAGTGACATCTTGATGTTCACCAACCTCCAACGAGACGCAGATCTCCTTCCGTGATGAGCGCAGCCAGCCGACTAAGAACCAACCGCGCCACTCATTTAAAAATCACAGATATTTTCATCGCATTCATTATTGCAGGTTTTTCAAAGTACCGCTTATGCTCATCACGACCCTCAAGTATGGCAACAGTGAGGCCATGTTATTTAATGCACTGGGAAGCACATATGAGAAGAATATTTGCGTAGCCATGTCTGTTTAAGGAGTCCTCTTTGTAATCCCAGGTCATTGACGTGGCTCATCCACGGAAAAGCCTTCCGAGCAGAGGCCCCGAGTTGCCAGCCCACGTCAGACGAGTCCATGCCAGAGAAGCCCATGGGCACAGGCAGAAGGGAGGGGCTCGGAAGGACCTGCGGCCACCAGGAATCCTGTGACCACACGGCTGCCCCTGCCCATCGGCCACTGCCAGATCCTTCCAGCAGTGGCAGGTGCCGTGGGCAGGGTGGGTGCTCCACACGCAGCCTCCCTTCCCTGTCCTTCCTGCCAGCAGAACCCGCTTCCATGGCACAAGACGACGGGGGAGGCGATGGCTTCCCGGCTCCTCGAGGTTCTGACAAGTCCGAGGGGAGGGTGGTCACCGGGAGGGCAGTCGCCAGGAGGGCGCATCCTCCCCGAGTGAAAAACAAAGATGCACAGGAGGAGGACGCTTTGCTTTGGCTGAGTGGCACAGCTTGGATGTTTGCTCCCTCCAAACCTCGTGCTGAAATGTGCTCACCAGGGCTAGAGTGGGTTCTCGCTATGAATTCCCGCCCGGCACCTCCCACCCCTCTCGTCCTCTCTCACCACGGGGTGCCAGGCCCCTCCGCCTCTGCCATGAGGGGAAGTTCCCAGGGCCCTCGCCGGAAGCAGATGCTGGCGCCATGCTTCTCGTACAGCCTGGAGGACCGCGAGCCGAACCCAACTCTTCTCTTTATGTATCACCCGGCCTCAGGCGTCCCCATGGAGCACCACGGACAGACACGACACTGAGGTCCCTGTAGGCCCTGTGGTGGGGGAGCAAGACAGGAAGGGGGTGCCAGGCAGGAAGCAGTTGGTTCAAAGCAGTGGCAAGCCCTGGATCCACCCGGGATCCCACCCCCTGGGGAACCCTCGTTACACGAGACTTTGAATTTAAACTCCATTTAGGTGGGACTTCTAACATTCTTAACTGAAATCGCTCCAACAGATAATTCCCCCAATCAAGAGTAATGAGGATAACTAGCTTCTGGGTTATTTGGGGGGGCCTGAATCAGCCCCTCCAAACCCTCACATCTGTGATGCTCCCATGGTGATCCCAGGGTCCTTGACATGACCTGCAGGAGGCCAAGAGCTCTCTGGGACTGTCTTTATTCCTGAGGTGGAAACCATCCCATGGCTACTGCTTTTTGGTTGAGTTGGAGTCTCACTCCGTCACCCAGGCTGGAGCGCAGTGGCAGGCTCATGGCCACCGCAGCCTCGCCCTGCTGGGCTCCGGAGATCCTACTGCCGTAGTCTTCCGGAACTACAGGTGCATGCTACCACACCCGGCTAATTTTGGATTCATTGTAGAGACGAGGTCTCGCCAAGTTGCCCAGGCGGGTCTCGAACCCGCAGACTCAGGCAATCCATTCACCTCGGCCTCCCAAAGTGCTGGGATGACAGGCTCCAGATACTCACCTGAGTGGATCCTTTCAGCCCCTCCACCCCAGCCTAATCACAATTAAAATTGCTAACATAACTGGTCAACGTTATGTTTCCTTTTGTTCCAACGTAGATGTTTTCGTTATTTATTTATTTATTTTTAAGTCAGAGTCTCACTCTGTCGCCCAGATGGAATGCAGTGGCTGCTCCCGGCCACCACAGCCTCGATCTGCTGGGCTCCGGTGAACCTTCTGCCTCAGCCTTCCCGGTAGCCAGAATTACAGGCGCACACTATCATGCCCACCTGATTTTTTGATTTATTGTAGAGATGAGGTCTCGCCAAGTTGCTCAGGCGGGTCTCAAACCCGCGGGCTCAGGCAATCCGCTCACCTCAGCCTCCCAAGGCGAGGGATTACAGGCTGAGCCACCGAGCCCGGCTCGTTGTTATTTATTTATTCATTTATTTACCTATTTATTTATTAAGAGTTGGAGTCTCACTCTGTCGCCCAGACTGGAGTGCAGTGGCCGCTCCCGGCCGCCGCAGCCTCGACCCGCTGGGCTCCGGCGATCCTTCCGCCTCAGCCTTCCGAGTCGCTGGAACTGCAGGCACACGCTACCACGCCCGGCTGATTTTGATTTATTGTGGAGATGAGGGCTCGCCAAGTTGCCCAGGTGGGTCTCGAATCCACGGGCTCAGGCCATCCACTCACCTCCCGTTGTTATTTTTTTGAGATGGGGTCGCGCTGTGTTGCCCAGGCTGTTCTCCCTAGACTCGTGCAATCCTCCCGCCTCAGTCTCCTGAGTAGCTGGGATTGCAGGTGCGTGCCACCACACCTGGCTCCAACGTGGGTCCTTTTAAGGGATCTGAAGAACCTCAGCGACCCTCAGGTGGAACTGGAGGGTCCCAGATAACTGGTAAACAGGTATGTACATTTTAAACACTTAAAAATTTCTGGCCCCCTGGTTTGAAGCGCAGGAGTCCAGGGCTGCCTCCAGGTGGGTACTCAGACGCAGCATGACCCCAGTAGCTATAAAATGCAAGTGTGTTTAAGGACCTGGCTGCACGCCTGGCACGACATAAGCACTCCACAAGTGACAAGGCCGAGTACCACAAACAGGCATGACCAACAAACAGGCACAGCAAGAAGAGGTGGAGGCGTTTAAAAGTGAGAGAAAACGTGGTCGGCTCAGCGAGCAGAAGCCCCGGGAGGGAGACCCTCCTCCCGGTCCTCAGCCCTCCCCCCTCTCCCCTCACCCCACGAGGCCCAAGAAAGACCGCAGTCCCCGCCAGAGGGCGTTATCTATAAAGTATCTTCTCTTTATTTAAGTTAAACAATTTTCAAGGATGGTTTCCATCTATAAAATGGACAAAGTACAAGCTCTGTACAGCAGTTCTTTTTAAAAATCAACTGGAAAAAAAATTACCAAACTATATTTTGAATTTGCAAAACATACTCACAGATACCATCATTTTAGCTTTGATGAAGACATAAGAAAGGACCACCACAGACGACAACGGACTGTCACGCTTTGCTCGAAGGGCTTTGAGGAAAGAATTTTCAGTTTCAAAAACAGGAGGAGGAGGGTGGGGTCGTCCCGATGACTAAAAAATGACGCAACCACAGTCAGTCACTTTGGCACGCTGTGTCATGTAAACATAGCTCACCGCGAAAGACCCCTCCTCAGCCCACGGCTGCTCCTGACAAAGCGCCCCCCCGGGTCAGGGCGGGAAACTGCCCGCCAGGACGCAGCCAGCACAACGGACTGGGTGGACACATCCCGATGGTACAAAGGCTAGTCAGACTTCGGGGGGGCGGAAGGGTTCATCAGAAAAACCTGATTGAAAACAAGCCAAGTTGCTTTACACCGATGTTTTTCCCCCTCCGACAGCAGGAGCAGCTCACGGGCGACAAGGCCTGACACCAGAACCCAGGTGCTCGGCTAGGCACACCTGTGCAGGGACTCATCCCCTGCCCTGTGCTCGGCAGCCTTGCACCCGGGGTGGCTTTCCTTCGACTCTCCCCAAGAGGCTGCCTGGAAGGATGAAAGTGTGCAGAGTTAATCCACTTACGGCCACACTGCCTGCTCAAAATACACCTGGTTGCTCGGCAGGGGACAAGGAAAGAAGAGGCGGCCCCTGCCCCCGCCAGGCCTCCTCCGCCCGCTTCTGCGGCGGAACAAAGACCGACCGCAGGCCCTTTCCGACAAGAGACAGGCAGCAAAGAGGGCGGCACGGGCAGACTCTCCCGGGGCCTCTCCTGACTCCGTGGCCTCTGCTGTCCCTCCACAGCGCCCGAAGGTGCGCACTCCCAAGGCTCCTCGCACCACGCGGGGCCCTTGGCTGCCGGGCAAGGCCAGCCTCTCTGGCGACGGCGTGTTTGTGTGCGTGTGGCTGGGGCGGCCGTGGAGGAGGAGGAGGGGCAGGGAGGAGGAGGAAGCCACGGCGGGGGAGGGGTGATGGGGGGCCAGCCTGTCGCTGTGTGTCTTACAAGGCGGGGCTCCGGCAGCATTCCTGCCCCGCGAGGCAGACACAAGGCCTCTCTTCTCACCCTGGTGTTCACGTCACGGCTGTCTGTGGTTTGCAGGGGATCACGGGCTCCTTCCCTGGCCCTGAATCCTCAATGTCCACGAGCAGGCATGGGTCGGTCGGACCCTTCTTAGCTCGTACCCCAAGCCCTCTGAGTTCACCTTTGCCGGGGGGTGGGGGGCTGGGGGGGGATGGAGTGACAGGCCTCCCTGCTCGGCGGGAGCGCACGAGGCCCAGCTCTGCGGCCGGGAGCAGCTCTGTCCCGAGGCTCGGCCCTCGCGCCCTGTGGCGCGGTTGATTCTGAAGGCCCGGCATGCAGGGGCACACATCGCGATGGCCGGGCGCCGGCGTGCGACAGCCGCCTCGCGTCATCGGTCTGCTCTGTCCCGGGGAGCGGCAGTACTGCCAGCTCGCTCTGGGGGCTAGGACATGTTTTTCTTTCTTAGAGAAACTACATTTAATGTAAAAAGACCCAAAGCAATCTCTGTCAACGTAGGTAACCCATCTAGGTTCGCAGAGGCCACTGGCACGCCAAGTGGATCCCAACACACAGCCCAGCTCACAAGCTGAAGCCCCACAGAGACGCCCAAGGCCGAGGCTGGCGGTCCGGGGAAGCCCGCATGTGGCTGGCCACAGCAGCACCTACGAGCTGACCAGCCTCCGGGAACAGAGGAGGCCACGCTCCCCCTGCCCCGTGAGAGCCCACCCCAGGGGCTCCAGCCCCCCCGCGTGGCTGTGGACGGCTCTGTGGGGAACTGACAAGAGGGGGGCGACCTACAGAAACCAGAGGGAACTGACCGTACAGGCTTTCTATAGATCTGTGTTTAGTGTCCACCACTGAAAAGTCCATGTTCCAATCTAGCAAGTACATCAGGTGCGGGGGAGTGTGGGCCGGGAAGACGGCGGGAGCGCCTGCGCCCAGAGGGGCCACGACTCGGCTCTGTGGAAACCAGGCGTGGCTTCCCGGGAGCAAAGGCGAAGGCCGTGAGGGCTCTCCTTGCTGTGCCGGGACGCCCCGGCCCTCCGCCCCCCTGGCCTCCAGCACGCACGGACCGGTGGCTTCCCCGCCGTCCCCGGCCGCCGCCAGGATGTCCTGGGCGCGGAGCCCGCGGGAGACGAGGCTGGAAGGAAGGGGCAGCCCGGCCCCCTCCCGCTGCGGTGACGCCAGTCCCACGCCTCGCTGAAGTCCTCCGACCTTCAGACCATGATGGAATACTGAGGTATATAGTTTCGCGGAAAGTTTAAGAAACATAACCAGAATGGGGTGGCTGCACTCCGCCTGGCAGGCAGGGGCCGGCCGCAGGACCTCCCAGCCTCCTACTGCTGCAGGTTGAGCGAGAACTTCCACTGCTGCGAGAGGGCCGGGCCGCACACCTCCACGCTCAGGCCCCCGCTCTTGGCCGTGCGACTGTCCAGGCACAGGTTGCTGCCCACGTGCCGCAGCTTGGAGTTGCCCTCGATCTGCTCCCACTTCTGCAAGAGACAGGAGAGCACCTGAGCGGGGGCGCTCACCCGGGGGGCAGCCCAGCGGCCGTTCACGCGGCCTGTGCTCCCTCCGCCCTTGATCCTCCAGGAAGAGGCTGGGCCGGCCTGCGACAGACCAGCCCGCGACAGACCAGCTGCCGGCGCTGATCGGCCGGGAGGGAGATGTGTTCCTGGGCCGACCCACCCACCACCCGAAGACAGAGCCCAGGACGCAGCCTGAGGGGAGTCTGAGGACGCCTCGCCCTGCTGTTCAGCAAGCAACGTGAATATCTCCATTAAAAAACCGCTAAGGTTTGCTCTTAAAAAAATTTTTTTCCTCTCAAAAGTTCTTTCAGTAATGTAGTCTGTGCCTCTAACTAATCTTTTGCACGGTGTGCACTCAAGCTCTTTCACGTAAGTATCTCCGCAAATCCTTCCGACGCTGCAGAATTAAATGTTCTCACTCTTGCCTCCCTGTCCCCTCTGACGCCGCAAATGCGCACATAATACGGACACACAGACGTGCCCGGAAACCGAAGGTTCCCACAGGCAAGACGGGGCCTGTGAAGGGGCCTCCCTCGAGCAGCAGAGGAGGGAGGCAGGGAGGTGTGAAAGAGCGGGGCTCCTTCCGGGTCCGACCGTCCACGCGTCTGCACCTGGCCCTGCGGTCCCGGGCCTGTCAGCTGCTCCCGGGAGCTCTTGCCTGCGGCCAAGGCGACGCCACCGACCAGCTCTGCGGGGGAGGCTCTCCCAAGTGCCCATCACCTCCCCCTTCATTTCGGGCTCCCTGGTGGCTGTCCATAGTCCGTGCTCATTGTCATGTAAAGTGTATATTGAGGCAGCCTTGCCACTCCGAGCGCTTCTTCTCAACAACGAGTGCAGAGTGAACGGAATCTGATTCTGGGGGAACACTGTCTGTCGTGTGCCAAAGCAATAACTAAACGTGGAGCCTTAAAAAAATGACGAACCGCCAGCTCCGGGAGGTGGCCTCGTCAGTGCAGACCTGTCTGATAGGGTTGTGGTTGGGCTGGGTGGATTTCTGAGAGGGCAAGACCCTTCAGGAACCCCACCCAACATCCTCTGTAGCAGGCTGAGACGTGGGGCTTAAAACTGAACGAATCTTCATGTCTACCTTGCATCCCGAAAACCTTACTGCTTGTTTTTTCACGTCTCACAGGGGCCTGAAGAGGGTCGCAGCTCTGGTTCGCGAGGACCCAGACTGAAGCAGGAACAAGTATCTGCCCTCGAAACGAGAGACAAGTATCTGCTCATTTACATCTAGAGGCATCTCTGCCCTGTTCTATCCTAGGGCAAAGAGCTTGAGGGAGGGCCGGGATCGCCTAATACTTGACTCAGCAGACGCCAGCCTTGCTGAGTTCTGGGTGGTTGGGGTCTGAGTGGGAAGGGTACAACTGCCGGGACAGGCTGGGGTCCTGCAGGGGAGGGAGGGAGGAGGTGCCCAGAGATGGCATGGAGGCTCCCAGACGGACAGATGGAAGAGGGCCTTCTGCAAACATCTTCCTGACAACTGGTCTTGGCCTCGGTCCTCCCAGGTGACTCTGGGCCTCCGCTTCCCCTTTTCTGAAATTAGTGTTGAACTAGGAGCCTGCTTAGGCTCCTGGCTCCATGCCTCAGTTTCCCTGCATCCTTCTATCTATCTCTTAAGGAGGGATGGTAAGAGAAGCCAGCACTCCACGGATGCGTATGTTGGAAGGCCTTTTCGTGCTTGCAGGTCCGTTCCTGACAACCACTACCCCAGGAACTGAGAAAGGGCGTGGCTACAAGCTTCCACCAGGAAATACAGCAGAGAAAAATCAGCTTGCAAGGTGTAACATACATTCTGAATTGTGTGGAGAAGGTCCACACACACACCTGCATGTGTGTGGGTTGAAAGTCTCATTCATTTGAACTTTAATCGTTTAGAATTCTTGTCAACTTAAAAGAGCAAAAATATTGAATAAACAAAGCATGCAACTTCCCTTTAAAATCGGAAATAGGCAATGTTGGGCCTCTGGCTTAAGTGGAATGGGGCAGCTAGGTAGGACTCAAGACAGTGCCACGCATGAGCACGGCGTGCATGCTGCCGTGGAATGAGCCGCCCTGCTGAGTCGAGTCGTTACCTGTCTGCTGTCGTTCTCTCGGCAGCCCTGCAGCTTTATGAGCGAGCCCGGTGCCCGGTCCACCACCGTAAGGCACAAGTCCATGTGCTTCACTGACTTCTCCTTCGTCAAGGCCCACTCCTGAAACACAGGACCTCAAGTCAGAGGCGCACCAAGGAAGGGACGTCAGCAAAGGTCCAACGCAAAATGGGCCATGTGGGGGAGCTTCGATCCAGAACCCCTGAGCCAATCCAGAACCAACAAGGCTGTCTGGCCTGAGGGCAAATATATCCATGGAAGGTGCTGAGAGGACCCACACTCCAGCCTGAGTGGGCCAACGGGGTGCCAAGCGCTTGGAGGACTGTGTGACCATGATAAACCCGTTTTAGCTTCAAATCAAGGCGCAAGTCAGAGCACCCAAAGTCAGAGCGCCATGTCCATTTTTCTATAATCAAATGTGAGCTGTAAAAAACTGTGGCCCGAACTTGGTTATCCACCAGGCAGACAGTCAGGGGTAACCAGCCCACCTGCATCACTTTGGAATGACTCTGCCCCATGCCAGTGTGGTCAGGACCTAGCATCGTTCGTGGATTGTAATGTGTTTAAAATTACAAATGACATATTATGCACTTAAGCAAAACAAGTAGTGTGTGGCCTTGTAACTGAGCACTGGGTTGATCTACAGACGCTTGTGATGTTCTCTGAAAACTGGAGGAACGGGATCTCTGTATTTCTGTACATACATGCCACAGCTAAATTTCATAGGGCGCCATGTGCCAAGCACTATTTTAAGCCTTTTATACCACAGCTCCACGAAGGGCTATTATTATTCTCATCTCATAGGTGAGAAAACGGAGCTGGAGATGTCTAGATAACTTGCCTATGATTAAAAAATATATAAACACGCACATATATGTATGCATGGACACACAAGGGCTGAGACAGGGTTGAGAGGACACAGCCACTCTGGATACTAAACAAGATGATGAGAAAGGGCAGGACGGCCACAAAAGAGCAGGGGCTCAGTGCGGCCACAGGGCAAGGCCACGACAGGGACAGGAAGGTCAGGCTTCCAGCCACCCTCTCCCAAGTGATTCAGTCGAAGGGATCCATGCCCACGGAAGCCCTTCAAGGGCCTAGAAGCAGTGAGGCCTCTTCCAACTCAGAATCCCATGGGGTCATGCCACCCCCTCCGTCCACCTTTCCAATCTCAGCCTAGGCAGGCTGCTGTGACTCCTCCCCCTCACTCACCCCCCACTTTCTGTCTGTCCAGCCAGTGACCACCTGCTGCACACCTGCACGACTGAGGTGTTCTCACGGTGCCAGGCTCACTTCCTTGTGGGGAAATGAATGACACACAAATAAACATATTCTGTATCTGCAGGCACTCTTAAGTGTTATGGAAACATTGCTTTTCTTTTTCCTGTTCTCAGGGGACAGAGGTAAGAACAGGAATAAATAATCTTTAAAAGAGCCTCACTGTCTAGGACCAAATGTGGGAACACATCATCTGCTATTAGAAAAACTTTAACACCTGAAGACTCCAGGGTCCAGACCTCACACAACCACTGTCCCCACTCTCGGAGGAGTCGGGGAGGAGAGGAGGCCCGGGGACTGGACTGTGAGGTGACCAGCCCAACGCAAGAGCCCACCAGGATCCAGCGTGACCTCCGCCCATCTGAGGGCTTCCTCTCCCCCCAGCAGGGAGGGAGGCGCGGGCAAACCTCCTCACTTCCCTAGGCTCCTGTTGCCTCGCCTTTTCATGAGTGTTTCTCCAATTTCCCTCCGTGAGGAATTCTAGGAAAACCTTGTTCTAGGTCAACTAAATTTGGGTGACGCTGAACATGTGCCACGGTTCTCACTTGAAAGTTCACAGCCAGCCGGGCCCGGTGGCTCAGCCTGTCATCCCGCGCCTTTGGGAGGCTGAGGTGAGTGGACTGCCCGAGCCTGCGTGTTCGAGACCCGCCTGGGCAGCGAGACCTCATCTCTACAATAAATCAAAAAATCAGCCAGGCGTGGTAGCGCGTGCCTGTAATTCCGGCTACTCGGAAGGCTGAGGCGGAAGGATCGCCGGAGCCCGGCAGGTCGAGGCTGCGGTGGCTGAGAGCGGCCACTGCACTCCAGTCTGGGCGACAGAGTGAGATTCCAACTCCAAAAAAAAAAAAGAAAGAAAACAAAGGTCACAGCCCGTGAAAGGCTCTGCAAAGTCCTAGAGAGCAACACCTGCTTGGCCTGTGTGCTGGCAGGCCCCAGCGGAGCATGTGTTCGGAGCCTCTCCCCTCTCCTCACTGGCTGCCCCTTGCCAGCCACATTCTCTGGGGGCCACCCACACCCGTTCTCCGATGCTGTCACTCCGCACAGCATCCCACAAGGCACACACGGCACTCGGTACTTGAAGGTAGGATGAGGCAACCGAAAACACAAACCTGGTCCCCGCTCCTGGTTCTGGCACAATCACAAGGCTCCCCAGTCCCTTGTCATTTCCTGAGCCACAGGGGTGCCAGGGGCATCTTTTGCCCTAACTCTTGGTTTCTGACCCTTTGGGTTTCCCGGGCACCGAACCTTATCTCTTGGAATTTCCTGGGTGATAGGAGCCTTTCTGCTCTAAGGAGGTGACTCTTGGTGGGCTCTCAGATCGGGCTGGTCACCTAAAAGTCCAAGCCATGATTAGAAGCTTAAAACTGTCAGTCCCAAGCCAAGCCCACCCTCCAGAAAGTGGGGAGGGCTGGAGCCTGAGTTAATAATCGATCATGTGTATGCGATGAAGCCACTGTAAAAACCCCTGAACTTCTCTGGAAGCCTTGCAGGTTGCTGAAGACTTGAGAGTGCTGGGAGGGCGGCCACCTGGAGAGGGCTGGGAAACACAGTGACCCCACCCACTCACACCCCGTGTGCTCGTCACCGATTCTATCCAGCTGTTACTGAGGCTCACTCGTTTATACGAAACAGGCCATGTGGTAGGCCAACAGTTTCCCCGAGTTCTACAGACGGATCTTGCAAATGAGTAAACCCAAGGGGGGATCATGGGAACACTGATGTACAGCCAGCTGGTCAGAAGCACAGGTGACAGCCGGGTTGGAAGTGGGCGCATCTCGTGGGACAGAGCCTTTAACCCACGGGGTGTGCGCTAACTCCAGGTAGAGGGTGTCCGAGACTGATCGAGTGGCAGGAAGACACCCAGTGGGTTTCCGCAGAGGCGTGGAGAACTGCTTGGTGTGGGGAGGGGCCTCCAGACCCGGTGTCAGAGCGCAGAGTTCTGTGTGAGCACAGGAAGAGGAACGACAGTCCATTCTTTCCCCTACTCATTTGGCCATGAGGGGGCTGAAAGTGTTGAGTGCCGGGAGGAAACCACGTGTGTCCTCCCAGATACAGACGGCATTCAGGACAAAGAGGCGCAGGAAGAAGCATGTCCTTGCTCCTGTCACGCACCCATGGTGCTGACCACACACACTGCCGGGACACGTGGAACTACAGCCCACAGAGAAACCTATCTGCGGTTAGCAGGAGAGGAGAAGGGGTCTCCACCGTCCTTGGCAGCAGGTGTTGGGAGACGCTGCAGGGCCTGCAGACATTCAGTTAAAGATCACATCTGAATGGTTCTACAGCCTTCTGGCTATTGTGTGCTTAATTATTTTAAAGCAGACTTTACACAGAATTCCAGAAAAACGAATTCAGCTATGCAAACAGCAGAGCTATTTGCTGCCTTGTTTTATTGCATTTCAATTATCTAAATGTGTAAAATAAAGCTCATAAATATTTAAGAAGCGCTCTTTTGAGCTGCCACTCTGAAAAAGCATGGCCATTAATTTCCCCGTTTTCTTTGTGTCTGCTGAGGCTCGGCCAGAAACCAGATAACAGCCCCACTTTCCCAGAGTGCCGTGCCCTATTTTCAGTTAGGAAACATTACTTACCCTCTGGCCTCTCACCCATGTGGCACACCACCCAAAGCGCATCACCTGCTATGCGTCCGGAGGGGACTTACTCGGGGTGGGCCTTGAGCTGCCACCCCTGCACAGCTGTAAGGGGATCTCTGGCCTCCTGCTGCCTCCAGCATTGCAGTCTAACATGCTAGCCCCTGGCCCTCGGGGCAATTCGCAGCCATTAAAACTAAGTGAAATAAAACATTCAATTCACACCAGTCCTAGTCCAAGTGTTCAGCTGCCACTTATGGCTACCATACCGGTCAGCGCAGGTGCACGGCATTCTCATCATGGCACATGGCTGTACTTGCCAGCACTGATTAGAAAGCAGCCCACTGGACCCAGGCTGTTGTGAGCTGAGGTGTTCCAGGCAAGATATCACCTCACTCACCGCTCAGCCTCTCACGGACGGCCACTTGGGAGCTCTAAAGACCTGGTGCCCACCCTCCGACCAGATGAATTAAATCAGGCTTTCTGGGCAAGGAACTTGGAGTCGGTATTCTGTAAACACTCTCTGGGTGACTCCAGAATGCGGTCACTGACGGGGGGCTGAGAGTGCGCAGGGAGTGACCACCCTTGGGTGGACACAGCAGGCAGTCAGCCGGAAACCAGAGGCTGACTGGTTTGCTAAAAAGGAAGCCCCGTGTTAAGAACAGCCGTACCTGCACAGGAGCAACGAGAAAAAGCAAAACCAGAGGGGAAAGCAAGGAAAAGCCCTTTTATTCCTCGTGGCAACCCTGGAGCCCGGGTGACATGGACAGGCGCCGAGGTTCTGTGTCAGACCAAGGTCGGGCCATGGCTGTGTCTCAGTTCCCTCTGCTCAGCACCCAGGAAAGGCCTGGGGAGCCAGCGCCACAGCCACATACCCCAAAGGCAGGACACAGACCTTTCCCCTGGGGAAGGGGGAGGGCAGCCACAGTCAACGGCAGTGCACACAAAGCCTCTGATTCCCGCTGGCCAGCTGCCACCAACAGGGCTAGACTCTGGTGCTGTCAGCTGTATAGTCAATGGAGGGGTGGCGCCAAGTGGGGACAAGCCAGTCAGAGAAGATGCAGACCGGGTGCCTCTGATCAGGAAATCCTCCGGAGAAGCCCGGACACACACTTCTTTCTAAATGCTCTGTGGCGAAGACCTCACTTTCCAGGAGAGCCACTGAAATAGAAAGGAATGACCCCTCCCACTTCCATGGAATCATCAGAACATGGCCAGGGTGACAGAGGGAACCCCAGAGATTGGGTGTGGAGGCCTGTGGAGGCAAGCCATAACAGAAAGCCTGGAAACCAAGACAGCACAGAAGCTGGGGCATCACCTCCTCCGTTTTACAACCTGCAGATCAAGGGCCGGCTCCACCCAGCTCCTCTGAGTGGTCCCAAGGCCTGCCTGCCTGCTGGTGGTGAGATGTGCATTCAAGTGGCGACCACACCCTGAGGCCCTGCCTCCCTCACTCCCCAGCTTCTGAGGACACATCCGTCCTTCCCCTTCGTTCTTCTTCCTCGTGAAGCTTTGCTGTCCGAGGTCATTTTGCTGACTTTCATTACGGGCACAGATGGAAACTGAGGCAGAACCTCCCCCTGTGCTCAGAGCCTTCCCACCTCAACCAGGAGGCTCAAATGGCCACAAGAAAGGCACAGATGATGAGTGCAAAAGGAACAGAGCCCACTGACCCTGGACCAGAACAAGAGCGGCAACACCACAGCATGGGCTGGCCCTGCCGCCGGCTGTGCAAGACCCGAGGATGTCACCTGGGCCTTTCGGCTTCCCCACTGGGAATGAAGACCAAATTTAACATCAGGGCTTGGGCAGAGGCGCTGCCAAAGACGCGGAAATGCACACGGGAGGATGGTCCTTTCCCCTCGGCCCCTGCCCCTCCGTGCTGGCGGGCTCGTTCCCTTTCACCAGCACTTTCTTTCCCCGGAGCCTGGGAATGGCACGCCTGTGCTGGGGGAAGCTGGGCCAGGCCCCGGACACCTGCTCCAGGCCCTGAGCCAGTTGGGGATTGTCCAGTCAAGCCCCGGGGTGGTGGGCAGGTTCCCAGTCTTATGTAGGATGTCCAGGCCATGGCAAGCAACCGGTAAAGCAACATCACTAAGTGAAGAAAGGAGCCCAAGAATCTGGGGACAGGGATCTGGCTGGCCGCCCCCGGGGGGACGGGGAACAGCCAGCCTTACACAAGGCAGGCACCACTTTCGGAAATACTTCTAGTGAGAGAATCAGAACATCTGAGACACACAGGGTTGAGCTGCTTTCTTGTGTTTTTCTTTTTTAAGCTGCAGGCTGTCTTGGTGCCCGGCAGGTTTCTGAGAAGGGGATGAGAGTACATGGCACTGCCCAAGCTCCTTCGTGCACGACTGTCACGTTTACCCCATCCCTGTTATCTTGTGGGAAGACTGCCATTGGATCTCGCAGGTCACGGCTGGGCCCACTGAGCCTTTGCTGTGTCTCCCATTGCCGTGATGGAAGAAGGTGGCAGGTTTTTGTGCCTCTAGGAAGCGGTGCGTGTATATCCACACAAAACGATTAGTAGGGCAAGGGACAACAGCAACATGATGCCCTTGGTGCCCATGGTTAAGCACCTAGGAAATAAGAACACCAGGCAGATGTTCATGTCACATTCAGAGACCAGACGCAGATGCACAAAGGGCGCTTTGAGGGTGGGCACCCCGGCAGGGAGGACAGAGCTGGCTGGAAGACCCAGGCCACCAGCCCTGGCCTGTCCACTCTGACTAGTATACCCTCTGCCACTGTAGCAGGTTGCAGCCTGAAGCCAACGGCAGGCTCGCTGAACCGGTCCAGGCCAGCAATGTCTCATCTGGCCCCAAGGCTCGATGCCAAAGAGTCTTGGCCAGAAGGAGCCAGGCGCTCCCTCACAGACATCCCCACCCCCGGACAAAGAGGGCACTTGGGACTGCCAGCCTCAGGCCCCGTTCCTGCTCTCTCTGGGCCCAGAGGCACTTGGGGTCCCTCACACACCTACCTGGTTTCCCCCGGCATTGTGACACTCATAGACCCCAACCACGCCATCAGCAAAATGTCCCAAAGTGTCGAGGCAGTTGGTTCCCTGCTGCAAGGCCCCAAAAGCGATATCCTGATGGTCTGGAACCCTGAAAAGCAAGGTGAGAACTGCCTGCTCAGTTCTGCATGACACCGGGCCCCGTCTGCCAACCCCTGTGCTCGTGGCTTCATCCCAGGCCGCAGGAACAAGAGCAAGAACTGGTGCCGGTGCCCAGGCATTGGGACCCTTCCTACCCAGCCAGGGTGTGTCAAGGACACAGCATTCTCCCAGACTCTGGGTTTCTCACACTTGAAGATCTTAAGTAGGAGACAGATTCTGTATCAGAAAGGGAAATCTGTAACGTTAGTCTGGAAGGCATCTGAAAATCAGTGTGGTCAGATCCTGCTGCCTCGAACTGTCCAATAAACTTAGGGCCCACCTTCACCTGGTAAAGGGGAAACGAGTGGCCTTTTCAGGTGGCCTGATCTGAGCCACGCAACAGAGTTCGGGCGAGAGCAATATGCTTCAGAATCAGAACCAAACCTCGGCCGTACCTCTGCCCTACCCTGCGGCCTTTCAGGTGAGTCTCACTTGCCCCAAGCCTCAGCTGGCTCTCTTCTACAATTCCTAAAAACAGAACTGCTGCAAGTATTACACAGAGCACCTTCTGTGGACATTGAGCCCAGCCGCTTCCCAGCCTCTTGGCCAAAATCAAATGAAGATGCTAGCCCAGTGCCTGGTGCACAGAAAGCACTCAGTAAATGCCAGTGATGATGACAGACACATGAAAATACAAAAGTGGGCCAGGCGTGGTGGCTCACACCTATGATCCCAGCTCTATGGGAGGCTGAGTTGAGAGGATGGCTTGAGGCCAGGAGGAATGTGAGGCTGCAGTGAGCTACGATCATGTCACAGCACTAAAGTCTGAGCAGCGGAGCGAGACCCCGTCTCTGAAAGGCAAACAAGCAAACAATAAAACTGGCATCTCCCTTGCCCTGCACAGACAGGAGAGGCAGATTTATCATGTGGCATGGTGCCAAATGTCTTAGATGTAATCTTAAGCGTGGGCAGGGCCCAGTGTCACCCCAAATCATGGGGGACTTAGGTGGGAAACTACATTTGATGCCGCTCTGTCTGGCACCCTTACTGCCAAGTCACAGCTGACAGTGGCTGCAAAGGCAAAGCGAGGACCATCAAGGGAATAAAACCCAATGCAGTGAAGCCTGGTGGCTTCTCCACCTGCATGGCTGGTGGAGAGACCATGACCAGGGGCTTTTCACTGGCGACCTGAATCCCCAGGGAAAGTCATCCTTCATGGAAAGGATCAGAAGGAGGACGGCACCCCCCAGCACCCCCAGCTCCCGGGGGCACGAGCCACTGAGTCTCGCCTATCACTTTAAAAGCAGAGGAAACAGTTCCGAAGTCTCCAACAAATCTCGGCGACAAGGGCGCTGGAGGAGCCATCAGCAGAGATAACGGTGGCAAGTCTCGCCTTCACAGGCGCTGTGCTGGAGACATGTGAGTTGCCGGAGATGCTCCGGGAATACTTAGAATAAGGAATGGGCCACATTAAGGCGCAGCCTGCCTGACAGTTCGTTTAAGAAGATGAAGTTCGGAGGGTCTGTGAAGCCAGCAGACCTCAGGTCTTCTGGCGAGGTGACAGTGGGTCCTCAGGACAAGGCCTGCATTCGCTTAACGTAAGAGGTGGGACGTGGAAACGCGGCTCGGAAAGAGGGTTTCCGTCATCACCAGTCTTCTGAAAGCAAGCAAGGCGCTGACATTATTAGTTCCAGCCGGGGAGGGGGGAGGCACGTGGTCGGGTCCCCATGCTACAAGCCTCTGCTTGTAGGCCCAGGGGAGGGACCTGCAGCCCAGGGGAGGGACGGCAGCATCCCCTGAACCAAATGGGAGGTGACAGGGCTGATGTCCCCTTCCGTCTCTCCCCAGCTGGCCCAGGCCCGCTGCCTCCAATGCTCACCGAGGAGGGCAGGATCAGGGCAGGCAGCACGGAGCACATGCTCTCGGAGGCCGGGCCTGTTCCTCCCACCACAGGAGGGCCTGTCAGACCCCAGCCCTCTGGGTCATCTTTCCAGCGGGGAAGAACCGGCTGAGATGCGGTGACACCTTGGGAGCACTCCTAGGTCTGGGAGGAATGGGATGGTCACTGCAGAGCACGCAGCCGGCTGAGGCTTGGAGCACCTCTCAAGGTGCTCAAGGACAGGTGTGGGGTAGGATGCGAGCTCGCATGGAGAGCCCCAGCTTGGACATCCTGCCCCCAGCACAAGCTCCAGCTCCCCCTCGAGGCCTCTGCTGCCTCTCTGACCCTCCTTGCTTCTAAGCCCTTCCAAAGCGAAAGCCCAGGTCCTTGGGCCTTACCTTAGCTCTGGATAGACATTCTCAAGGTACCATTTGAAAGGCTTGCAGCTAAGCTTCTTCCTGAGCTCCAATCTGCTCTGGATACTGGAGGAGAGGGAAATAAGGTTCCTTCAGAAACGGCAGGAAGAGACGCACTCTCTGCGTCAAACCTGGAGATCTGCCCATGAGAACAGGGTTGGGGCTGGCAGCAGAGTGCGGTCTGTCCAAGCTCCTGTGCCCGGGATCCCATCCCGCCTTGAGCAGAGGCCCCTGCTGATGCCCGGCAACTGCTGTCAACTCTGGCAGCAGCCCTCCCCCTCCCACCCCTTACCCCCAGGAATCCCCAGAAGGTGCAGGGGGCAAGGCTGCCACTTACTTGCCGTAAGGAACGTTTCTGGCAGAAGGCACTGCTGCGTAATAGAAATTCTTGTATTCATCCATCCAGACCTCTGCTGCCCGGCGAGTGTTGCTGGAAACAAAACAAGTCTTCTTGAGGTGAGATGTGCTTTCTTCCTGTCAGCATCACTCTCTGTGCCCCTGTCTGCCAGGCATGCACCTGAGGCAGGGCCCTCCAGGTGTGCAGCTCGGAGTGAGGTGGGCACCTGCCAGCACCCCGCACTGAGTCTGAGGGTGGCTGTTGCTCAGCGGGGGTTCACTGAACACCCTGCACTGCTTTCTCATCTTTCGCAGCACAAGGACGGTCAGAACAAAAGGCACAGTTAAAATCACAGCACAAGAGGGTGCTTTAACGGGCCTGGGCTGTACTGCAAAAAAGGACCCGAGAATTCTTAAAGAACTCATCTACCCACAGCAGGGAACCTTTCACATCCTGGCTAGAACACGACCAGACAACTCTGGGCAAAGTCAAACTTAGATAAGAGTTATGATGCAACCTGCAGACTTAAGCTGAAAGAGTATCTCGTTTGGACTCGGAAAAGTGATACAAAGGGGGCAGTGGTTTCAGGCCCCATGTCTGGGCTCTTCTGCTCTGGGCTCGAGAACAGAGTGGGCTTTTCTAGAAAAGGACAAAACCATATGCTTAAATCTCACAATCATGAAGAAAACCAGGACTCATGATAAAGTCCCGGGGACAAGCCGCTGTTGAATGTCGGACACACATTAATGGCCACCACGGGCACAGACATCAGTGGCACATCCTGCCAACAGTTCTTTTCCAAGCAACCATGAAGCAGCATTAACACAGCAAACCTCTTTGGCCCATACCCTTGTCTCAGTTACAAGGCAGGCTCACACTTCAGGCTATTGACAATTCTCCTTAAGAACCCCTCTAGAAGGCACTGTGGCAGGCATTCTGTTCTTCAAAACGAATACATAGGAAGGCAGTGTTCACCTTTCAAAACAATGTTTCTCTACCATGAGGATTCCTTTAAATGGTAAGCCTTTAAAATGATCTGAGCTATAATTATTAAAACCATTGCTGTTCAGGGCCTGTGTCTTTCACATAAAGTGACGTATGTACCTCTTTTCTTTAAACGAAGCAGAACACGGACTGTTGTTAAGAGTGCCATTGAAGAGGCAGACAATATGAATGTGCTCATCCCTGACCAAGCGGTTCTACTTCTAGAAATTTACCTCAAGGAAACAATCAACTGGGAATGAAAATGTGTATGTGGAAAAATATACTCACTTTAGCACAGCTTATAATGGCAAGCAAACAAAAAGAGAGAGAGAGAGAGAGACAGAGAGAGAGAGAGAGAGAGAGAGAGAGAGAGAGAGAAAGGAACTCTATGACCAAATATAGGGAAGTAAGCAAAAATGGAATATTCCATGACCACTAAAACACAGGTAAACATCTTACGTGTTGACATACACAACATCCTGGCCTTAGAGGAAACAGATGACAGAACAGCACACAGTAGATACGTATGTAGACGCAGGAGGAAGGACAGTGAGCGAGAGACAGAGAGAGACACTGACTGAGACACCAATTCACCAAGTAGTAAGAGTGCTATGGTACAGTTTGGTTTGGTGTTAAGCTTCTCCCTGTTAAAACATATATAGAAACAACAACGAACTCTTAAAGTGCTGGGGGATACCAGGACATAAGTATTATTCCTCATCACAGCCATTACGTATTCCCAGTGATATCCTGGGGTCTTGCGAAGAGACCAATGCCTTAACTTATGCCCAGTCCGTCAGTCTTTAACTGGAGGTATAACTTCACCCCTCTGGCACCTGGATTTCTCCATCAGGAAAAAAACTAAGACGCTCCTGGCCACAGCCTCGACCTGCTGGGCTCCGGCGATCCTTCCACCTCAGCCTTCCAAGTAGCCGGAGCTACAGGTGCGCGCTACCACACCCGGCTAATTTTTTGTTTATTGTAGAGATGAGTTCTTGCCAAGTTGCCCGGGTGGGTCTCTGAGAAATTCTTGTCCTAGGTCCTTTTCAGCCCTAATGGTTTAAAGGTTTTCTGAATTCTAATCACATAATGTTTTTAAGTCATCTAAGTCTTTAAGTGACAAAGTCATTTTAAAATTCCTAAATACAAAGCAACACTTTCCTATCTTGTTAACAGAAAAAGGTATCGAGGCGGCCTCAAAAATGACCTTCATGTGCTACATGGTGCTAGTTCCTTTCATTCATTTATTCACTGGTTCAGTCTTTGGTTCATTCAGACTACAGCAAGCAGTCTTTTAGGCTCTATGGAAACACTAGCACCAGGGGAGGGCGGCTTTTATCCAGGCCCTCATTGCTTCAGCAAGAATTCAGATTTTCCAAGTATTTAGATAGTGAGATAGTTATACATTTAATGTCACATATTACAAGTTGAGCATCCTTAATCCAAAAATCTGAAATTCAAAATAGGAAACGTTTTAAGAATCAATATGAGATAGTGACACCTTTGCTTTCTGATAGTTCAATGCACACGAACTGTTTTATGAACAAAAATTATGAATAGCGTTGTATAAAATTACCTTCAGGATATGTGCATAAGGTGTATATAAAACAAATTTCATATTTAGATTTGGGTTCCTTCCCCAAGATATCTCATTATGTAGTGTATGCACATATTCCAAATTCCAAACGTCTTATCCAAAACGCTTCTGGTTCCAAACATTTTGGATACAAGATACTCAACCTATATAGGAAATTAAGAGAAGTCAGAGCTAGAAAGAAACCTCAGAAACACAGTCAGATAATTCTACCTCTTTATCTTTTAGGTGAGCCAGCAGAGAGACAGGGCAGCTTTGCTGAAGGTCAACTCCAGGTCTTTTTAGTCTGCCCCCAAATACTGAAACCTGAGCCTGTTGCTTTTCCAAGAAAGTCTCTAGTACACAGACTCCTGGGCTGTGAAATACAACTGCAAAAGTTTCTCTTCTAACAAGGAATGCAGGCCGGGCTTCGTGGTTCTGCTTACCATCCCAGCACTTTGGGAGGCTGAGGCGAGTGGACTGCCTGAGCCTGCGGGTTCAAGACCTACCTGGGCAACCTGGTGAGATCTCATCTCTACAATAAATAAAAAATTAGCTGGGCGTAGTAGTGTGTGCCTGTAGTTCCAGTGACTTGGAAGGCTGAGGCGGAAGAATCACCGGAGCCCAGCAGGTCGAGGCTGCGGTGACCAGGAGCAGCCACTGCACTCCAGTCTGGGCGACAGAGTGAGACTCCAACTCAAAAAAAAAAAAAAAAAGGAGTGCAACGTCTTGTGTATTTTAACACATTATTTTCTGAAATCCCACTGTTTGTTTGCAGATGTCAATGGCTTTGATGAGCAGGATTTGATATATGTATAAAAGAGGTTTCTGGAAGGAATCTGATGCTGTCCCAGGGAAAAAGCACACAAATCAATATTTCTTTGACTCTGTAAAGCTCATTCTATAAGATCACATTTTTGTTTTTAATAAAGAGCAAAAATGAAGTTTAGACAACATTCATGAGAAAATATACTTTTTGAGAGAAAGTGCTTTTTGTTAGAAGCAATCTGTGTTATTTTGGCTTCTGTTCCTTGGAAATCAGATTCTCTACGCTAAAAATTCAACTTCTGCACAATACATGTGTACTGTGCAATCTGTATTTAATGAAAGTTTACAAATAGTATATAAAAGATAAGTTAGTAATCCACCCTCCCCCCAATGCTTTCCTATTTTAATAGGAAACACAACATGTCAGCAGAGCTGTGTAACAGAACTCCTGGGTACCACCCAGAATCTCTCACTCTACCTCCCTTGTCTCTGGCAGTGTTAGCAAACACTGTTGCCTCACAACACAGCTGGGTCTGACCTATCTCCACCGCTACACACTGGCTTCAAGTACCGTCATGCCTGGCTCAACGATGTAGACATGTTATAAGAAATGCATCCTTAGGTGATTTTGCTAGAAGCTAGCACCTTGATACTGGACTTCCCGTCTCCAGAACTATGAGCCAATACATTTCTGTTCATAATAAGTGATCCAATCTGTGGTACTCTGTTACAGCAGCACAAAATGAGCTAAGACCATTATTCACAATAGCAAAAACATGGACTCAACCGTGCTGCTCATTGAAAGAGGACTGGATAAAAAAAAAAAAGGGGGTACATATATACGATGGAATATTACACAGTCACAAAGAAGGACAAAATTACAAACTTTGGATGGACTTAGAGTCTATAAAACTCAGTGATCTATCACAGAAACAAAGAACTGAGTGCCACATGTTCTCACTCACAAGTGGACCTTAAACGATGATCATAATACTGTGAGAAAGGGATTGGCAGTAGTGGGAAACTGCCAGGGGAGGCAGGGCACACCTCATCAACATCGCTTAATGTTGTTGCTTAAGGTAACTGCTTTAATGACTGTTTGTATACCTAACCCTGAATTATACCCCACATCTTTAAAATTAAAAAAACATAACAAAATATAGCTAAGACTATATATTTTTAATTGCACCTCGAATGGTTATACACGATAAAAAATAAGCTTGCTTTCTTTTTTTTTTTGTGTTGGAGTCTCACTCTGTCACCCAGACTGGAGCGAGAGCAGCCACCATAGCCTCGACCTGCTGGGCTCCGGCGATCCTTCTGCCTCAGCCTTCCGAGTAGCTGGAATTCCGGGTGCGCGCTACCACGCCCGGCTAATTTTTTGATTTATTGTAGAGATGAGGTCTCACCAAGTTGCCCAGGCGGGTCTCGAACCCGCAGGCTCAGGCAATCCACTAGCCTCGGCCTCCTGAAGCGCGGGATTACAGGCTGAGCCTCCGAGCCCAGCTAGCCTTAAACTCTTAATCTGCTACACTGTTCATTTCAGTCTCTTAATTTCTCATTTTTTTTTTTTTTGAGTTGGAGTCTCCCTCTGTCGCCCAGACTGGAGTGCAGTGGCCGCTCCCGGCCCCGCAGCCTCGACCTGCTGGGCTCCGGCGATCCTTCCGCCTCAGCCTTCTGAGTAGCTGGAACTACAGATGCGCGCTACCACACCCGGCTAATTTTTGGCTTTATTGTAGAGATGAGGTCTCGCTAAGTTGCCCAGGCGGGTCATGAACCCACGGGCTCAGGCAGTCCACTCACCTCAGTCTCCCAAGGCATGGGATTACAGGCTGAGCCACCGAATAGCTTTCTTCTTTAAACTAGTTTTCTTCTGCATTTTTTGGGCACACATTTCCAAGAACACTCACAGACAAAGATCTCTGCAGCTTTCACCACGATGAGGAGACAGAGCAGTCTCCCTGCGCCCCCAAACACGTGCTACCCCTCTGTAGTCACAGCCCCCCGGCCCAGCCCCCGACCGCCACGGGCCTGTTCCTCATCACCAGAGACGTGTCTTTTTAAGACTGCCACGCACATGGAATCACGTATCTTTTGAGACTAGCTCCACGTCTCCAAGCGTAACACCCTTGAGGGCACCCCCGCTGCCGTGTGCCCAACAGCGTGTTCCTTTCGACTGCTGGGTGGTATTCCTTGTGTGAATACACCACCCCCACTGAAGCACACCTGTTCCCACACAGGCCGCAGTCAAGTCTCACCTCGGGGGCGGTCGGCAGCGTGCTGGACCCTGCTCGGCCTCTCTCTACTTACCGGGCAAAGACGGTGCCGCTGCCCCCCGGGAACGTGTAGGGGTGCTGCTTCCGGAACACGTGTCCCACGCGGCTGCACGGGATGATCTCTAGGCTGCCGCCACACTGCCAGACGCGGAATGAGATCTCTGCGGTGAGGAACAAGATGGGGTGACAGCAGAGCCCGAACACCGGTCCACAGCAGCAGCCATCCCGCCGTCCCACGGCAGGCTCCTCCTGTCACTGCTGAAGGACACCCCGCAGGACGGCCTCTTTCCATCCATGGCCCAGAACTTTCTACAGGAGAGAGGCTTGACACAACCTGGATCTTGGGACTCCACAGTACAACCCAGGAAGTATGTTCACGGGGAGGCATTTCTCAGGTTGGGACTGGACACCTCGAGGCAAGAACGATTCTCGGTCTACTTTGAATATAAAGGCCTCCTGGCATAAGGGCAGGTGTACCCCAGTCATGGCACAACCAATGAAATGACTACACTGAACCCTTCACTAGCTGGCTCACGGTCATGGGGTGTGACACTTCCACTTGCTCCGCATCACACTGTGCGGAAAGGCAACACCGAAGACGCATAAGCACCCACAATCAAGCGTCCGTGTTGGACGTTCATCTTATTTTTAACTAACTCAGCACCCGGATACATCTGTGCTTGTTTCATCCAGGAAAATCCTTTCACATAAACTGCAAAACTTGTATGTGGCCTTGTGCATTAGCTGGCCTCAACACACCTGGCAGAGCTCACAGTGCCTTCGGGGCTATGGTAGCGACCGAGGATGGCCAAGTAAGCGACCGGTGTCTCCAAGCTGCCCACAGACTCCCACCAGTCAGAAGCCAGCAGGCTCAGGTAGGCACAGGCCTTGAGAAGGGTGCTGTCCACATGGGCTGGACCTGCAGGAGGATTGGGATGTGCATGCCATGGCAGTGCCAATGCACCCAAGCCTCGGCGCTCAGCAGAAGCTCAGCTCATAGGCTGGCTGACACCCAGGACCTGCCAACCAGGCACCTGTCCTCATCCCCACCGATCAGGTGGATGACGGGAGTCTGAGTCAGAGATCTGAGTGAATTCAAGAAGCTGAGGTTAAACAGAACAACGAAGACGTGGCCTTCTGAAGGTTAAGACAGTTTTCCTGAAAGACTTCCTGGAGTTTGTGTCAAAGGGCCTTTCCTTTGTATCATCTAAGAGCCCAAAGAGCATGCTGGGGAGGCAAGACAAAAACTGACCGTTACTGCAAATGACAGGGCTTTGGTCTTTTTTATAGCTTCACAGTATTCCCAGGACACGTTATGTACAATGAGCAGGAACAGAAAGTTAAACACCGCATGTTCTTACTCATATGTGGAAGCTTAAAAAAAGTTGATCTCATGGGGGGGAAAAAAGTAGAGCAGAGGATACCAGAGGCTGGCAAGGGAGGGACAGGGAGACACTTGTTAAAGGACATAAAATTACAACCAGACAGGAGGAACACATTCCAGTGTTCTACAGCCTTGCAGGATGACTACGGCTAACAACTATATATAGCTTGAAACAGTGAGAAGGACAACACCGGGACATTCCCAACACAAAGAAGTGATACAGGCTTGAGATGATGGATATGCTAATTACCCTGATCTGATCCCCACCTATGACATGTATTGAAACATCACTGTGTATGCCGTGAATAGGCACAACCATTGTCAATGAAGTTTTTTTAATTTTAAAAAGTACAAGTACACGTATAAAGATCTACAGTTAAGCAGTCACTGCCGCCAATGCAGAAATAATGGGGGACCAGACCAGACCAGACCATGAGGTGAGTGGATGGCTCAGTCCTCCAGATACAGCAGGTGCCCACCCCACAGAGCACAAGGTGGGAAACACCACTCAGCTATGGACAACGTGAATTTCTACATGGGTCTGGCAAAGGCAAGTAGTAGGAAAACCCTGCTCACTGGGGATGGGACTTCAAAAAGCAGCGCCTTTGTCGTAACAGAAAACCTGCGGTCAGAGCCACCCCTGCATGTGCAACGAGGGTTTCCAACTTTCCTTTTTGCAGCGTCCAGCACAACTTTGAGTAAGTTGTCTGTATTTAGAAAATAGAATTTAAATGCACATTTGCCTCTTGAACATTCAAACTTTGGGGCTCGGGAGATCCCTTGGCTTCTCTGAGGGGAGTTGGTGAAACTGTTCAGGGGTTTTTGGCAGAAGATTTTCAAAGCTAAGTAGTTATCATCTTCAAATCTGACTTCATTTGAACCCCGCAACTGAGGACAATTCCCAAGATGACTTGGGCCTTTGAATGAGGCAGTCAGTGTCTGCATCTTGGCTTGAGACCCCAGGCAGAGCGCAGGTCCTCTGCAGAACACACTCCACTTGGAAAGCACAAACTGAGACACACTTAGTCCCATCCTAACATCCCCGGGACTTCCTGAGAAGGACGACTCACGTCCCCAAGAAGCCTCGTCCCTACGCCTTTAGAGCTAAGGGTCAGGTTTCTGGTCCTCCTGTGCAATCACTTAATTACACAGGGCTTAACCTCCTTTCCTAGGAAAATGGGCAGCTCCAGTTGTTCTGAGGGGGCAGGTGTTGTGGAGGTGGCCTTGGGTTTTACCTGGGCATCCCCGCGCCCCACACCTGTTCTAACACACACTCGCAAGGGCCCCTCAGGATGGGCAGTGGCCAGTGGTGTGCACCCAGAAGTAGCAGCGCGAAGGAGAGAGAGCGCCTCAGTGCGGCTTTTTTGTGTAGAAACCCTCAGGCCTGCCCAGCCTTTAAGGAGCAGAAGCGTCCTCAGGAGCAAGCCATCAGAGCCAGTCAAGGAAGGAGAGACGCCTGGGTGGGGCTGGGCAGGGTGTGCTCCAGCTCATGGAGGGGGAAGAGGGGTAGGGGAGGGTGTCCTGACTGCCCCCCAGCCCCCTCAGACCTTTATGTTGAACCTTGCACACAGCACGGCTACATATGCATAAAAACCCAACCAGTGAAACACCAGCTCCTTCAAACAAGTTCAGTCCTCCCTCCGGTCTCTGGGCACCCTTCCTAGGTTGAAACCAACACCTTCTTCACTATGACACAGGTACTGGCTGACAGCTCACCTGCTTCATCAGTGAACAGCACACATACTTCTAAAAGCCACACCGCGTTTTTGAGAAATGGCCACCTAAGTGATACATGGTCCCATTGTATGGGACCATGGCTGGTGGCTGGGTTTCTACCGAGCCATGAGGGATACCAGTGGAGCAAGGGTGACAGAGAATTCTCCTTAGAAGGTTAACAATTTTGAAGCTTTCTGTACTCAAATGACTTCCATCCAAGCCTTACCTAGAGGTCAATGGGTCATTTAAAAAAAAACCCAAGAAGAGTTTGTTTCATGGTCCCCGGGGGCCCGTGGTACAGTGATCAAGTCTAAAGAAGCTTTTGACATCAAACCAAGGCAGAGAAGACTTCCACAGATGAGACATTATCGTTAACTTCCACAGCATAAGATAACAACAACAACAAAAAAACAAGCTAGGCTAGTCTTGTCTTAAAGGACAAAAAGTATCAAAGTCTCTGTTACTAGTAAAAGTCACTAAAAATAAGTGGCCTGCTTTTCTCCTTCTCTTCTTGTCCCATCCTCCAAGGATACACACACCCAAGGATGAATGCCAGTTATCACTCCATAGCCCAGAAGAATTAGCTCAGAACTCCAAGTGCTTGAAATTAAAGGCTTCAAGTGAAACAAGAAAAAGACAAAAAGCAAACCAAATCTCCCAAACCCTAAACTAACAAAATAAGTCTTCTCCTCTTCCGTGCAGTAAATATGAGGCTACATATAGATCACAATCTATAAAATTCTACTGTCCCTACACCTGGATAAAAATTATTTACATGGGTTATTTTTTTTTAAAAAAACCAAACAAAATTAGAACCATTCCCAAAAGTCAAGAAGGGATTAATGTCCAGGCCTTCCCAGCCCATCCGATTTCTGTGATTATAACTCGATCAACTCCACCAGCCGTGCCAGGGCTTCATCCCCATTCTCCACGCTGGACATGAACCTCGCAAGCTTGTACTCCAAAGGACATTAAGGCGTTTGCATTTCCCTTCAAGGACTTGATCTGTGTTCTAGCTCCGGCTCTCCGACTTGGGGTGACACCTTTGAACGCCCAGCTCAAGACCCTTTCAAGGTGAAAGGAGCGCTCTGCGTGTGCTTGCAGGGACCAGGTATGCCGCATGAAGGGCGGCTGCAGCCCCCTGCAGCCCCTCCCCCAGCACTCTGCCTTCCCCAGAGCCGAGGCGGGCCGGCGGCGAGACGGAAGGCGCGTACGTACCCAGGTTCTCTCCTCCCCACACGTCCATCATCATGTCGTACTTCCCGAGTTCTTCAAAGTAGAACTTGTCCATCACGAACAGCCCGCCGGCAATCATGGGGGTTCTGAAGAGGCGGAGAGAAGAGGGGGAGGAGGAGAGGCCAAGGTCAAGGCTGGCCACCAGCACCCTTCTGCCCGGGCCCAGCTGTCATTCCCAACGACAAGTCGACCTTCAGCGCAGCCGTGCAGCCGCGGCTTTCTGCCCAGAGCCTGGCGCCCCCTCTGCCTGCCCACTGCCGCCTTCACAGGCCTCTCCACTGTCCCTGCCTGGGGGCTCCCCCAGAGCCGGGGGCTGGACCGAGCTTCCACCGCGAGCAAGTGCCTGCTGGGGCTGGGCCACGTGCTGACAAGTCGCCCCTGGCGAGGAACTTAGCCTTTCTGTGCCTCAGTCTCCGTCTGAGATGGCCAGAAGGACTGCAAACGTTCCAGGCACGAAGCCCCGGGCATCCTGGGAAACGCACCACAGCATCAGCTCTCATCATGACTACCTTGGGTGCTCTTCCTCCCTAAGAGGTTCCTCACCTCCGCATCACCCCGGGAGGGGTTCTCAACAGATGGGACTGAGCTTCCTGCTTTGTTCCCAGTAGAGATGCTGTGAGAATTAAGTGTAAAGCGCTGGAAAAGTCCATCGCACACTGTGGATGTTGGGTAAATGTCAGCAAATACACTTCGGCAGCAGATGCTCTTTCAGATCCCCCATCTCTCCCAGCTAGAGAAGGCATCCTGACTTCCAGCCAACAGTTTTACCGCATGGCCTGGGAATCTAAAGCCTGGGGTTCATGAGCACAAGTTCCCTCCTCTGTGGGTGACAGGACAGCTGAGCAGCAGCGGCAACGAGACTTGTGGAGGCCCACCGCCCCTCTTCTCTGGTCCCTCAGGTCGGCTGGGAGACCCCTCCCCGCTGCGGAAAACGCTCCGCATCATAAACATGCAGAAACATGCAGAACCAGCAGATAGGCCTTATAAACATACATCAGATATCGGAGGAAAAGGAATCTCGAAGGACTTTATGACCCGGTGACAGGTGCTTGCCCTTGGGAAGGCAGAAGGGGAACAGCCTGGCCAGGTAGAAGGGCTGGAGCCAGGCGTCTCTCCCTGAAGGATACACAGCACTTACTTTATGGGGGCGACCGGATTCCCCTGTCGGGATCTTCTCTGCTCAGGCGTCATGTAATCCCACTTGAACACCAAGTTCCAATCAAAACCTGCCAGGAAAGAAACAGGGCATCGACAAGAGACAGTCGTTTGTTTCTGATACCCTTGGCCCTCACAGCTTAAGAGCATCCGATATCTGGATGGGACTCAATAAACAACAAAACTTAGCCAAAAAGATGAAGAAGGCGTGGAGGACGGAGAGAGGGTCTGGGGCTGGGGCTGGAGGCGGGAGAGAGACCAGTGGGCAGAGTATACCCTGGAATCTTCTCCCCGCCCCCTCCAAAAGGAAAGGCACAGGAAAGAATGCAAAATGCAAAGAGATCTAGAGTCTGCGATGACACCACAGCATAGCCGAGGGCGTAAGGAGGGGAAAGAGCACCCCAGAGGAAGCTCGGCCTCCAGTGCTGCCCCACGGGAAGGGAACACTGGGGAGGGGAGGGTGCGATTGGTTCCCTCGGCCTGCAAGCCTGAAGCTGTCCGTGGCAACCGCGGAGCAGGGGCAGGTTGGGAGTCTGAAAACTTTTAGATGAGAACGAGCCAGGGGAAGTTGCAAAACCAGGCAAGCCAGCCTCGGTTTCTGATAAATCTGGCACTCTCCCCGTTTCATCCGAGGATCCACAGACCACTGAGGAGAGAAGAGCCTGGGCCTTGGACCTGGACTCGGCTTCGAGCACTTACAGGGCCTCAGGCCTTGCTCACAAGGCAACCTGGCTCTGCCGCTTCGAGGCCAGCACAGCACCCTGCTGGAGAGGCCCTGATGCACAAGACCCCTTCCTGGTGCGGTTCACAGGGCTGCATTTCCAGTTGTGAGTCTCTGCCAAACCGAGTTACTCTCAAGTCATGGAGCTTCCAAGCCCATGCTCCTAAAGCTCTCTGCCCTCAGGCTGTCGACAGACTTTTGCAATGCCTGTGTCTGGATTTCCCATCCCGGTACCCTGAATTCAGGGTCTGTCAGGCACAGCTGCCCTAGGGACTGAAGGGTGGGAGGCGGCGGGAGGGGGGAGCGAGTCTCCTGGGAGGCCAAGCGCACGTTACAGCTCCAGACCTGCGCAGGAGAGCAGGCCCGGGCACAGGGAGTGAGTGGCAGGGAGCTGGCGGGGGAAGGGGGGGGGCAGTAGTGCAGAGAGGAACCCACGCAGGGTTGAGCCAGCTCTGCCCAGGTACCTCAAAGGCGGTAGAAGCAAAAC
The DNA here is from genome assembly GCA_027257055.1 of Cephalopachus bancanus. NCBI lineage: Eukaryota > Metazoa > Chordata > Mammalia > Primates > Tarsiidae > Cephalopachus > Cephalopachus bancanus. Next base: position 1,268,791 of record JAPVLO010000484.1, read on the forward strand.
AAGGAAAACAACGTCCTGGCTGTTTTACTAATAGAAAACGATAAAGGCCAATCAGCAAAATACAATCTTTTTTAATGTTTTAAAAATTATCATTTTACTTATCTGGTTCAATGAGACAAGTTATAATAGGTTAAAGCCTGGCTAGAAATGTCATCCCTGAGTTTTTTTCCTACAGGAGTTTCATAGAATGCTCTTAGAGCAAGTGTGGCCCCATCCTTCTACCCAGCAGAAGGCCTGCTTCACACACACAGCATCCTGCTGTCCTTGGCCCTGGCACACACGGCTACCCCGGGAGACGCAGCGTCCACCGGATCGCAGCTTTTCCAAGTACTCAGGGAATCAGACATCCTGAAAACCAAGCATTCTGGCGACCCAGGGATGTCCTCTTTAAAACCCCCAAACACTCTACATCTCATCATTTGTTACAACTCTTTCCCTAATTTCATGCCTCCCAACGCAGGTACCATTTTCCAAGCAGCCTGCCCTCCTGTGGATGCCCGGGTGGCAGGGCTGCAGATGCCAACGGGGCACTGGGCTTGCCATTCTCATGTGGCCAGCATGAGGATCACCCCGTTTCTCAGGAGGGGAAGCGGAGGAGAAGTGAGAAAGCACACCTGTGATGTCCAGGACTGTGGCCTGGTCTCCCTAGACAATCCCGGCATCCTGTTTGTTTGAGTTTAAGGCCCAGTTTTACAGTTCTACGGCTGTCTTTTGTTTGCCATAAGACCGTCAGTTGATCTTCTGTCCAGTGTCTGGAAGAGTCCGTCTTCCAATTAGCTAAAAACGTGAGGAGGTGGGACAGAAGTCTCTAGCTTGACCTACAGAAATGAGGGTGCTAAGTACTTCGAAAGAGCTCACTGGTCTCAGAGACGCAGAATCTGCAGGCCTGGAAGACGGCTGTCCGTTCACTTTCTGATGAAGAACTCACACAATCACGAGGCAAAAAACTCTGCCATCTTTTAGCTGCTCGGAGCAGCCTTTGCTGATTCCTCGGTTCTCAGCTGAGCTTTACAGGTGAGGATCCCAACTGGCTGGATTTCAGGGCGTGAAGCATTTACGACTGGGTGCAGTGGAGCCTTCTGGGGCACACGCCACCCCTCCACCCACCGTGGTCCTGGCACACAGGGACAAAGAGCAGGAGCCACTCATGACCCGGCTGGCTCCTCGCAAAAGGCTGGTGGGACTCCTGGGCACCCACCAGTATGTGAAGCACTGTTAAGACCAGCAGTAGCCGGGCTCGGTGGCTCAGCCCGTAATCCTGCACCTTGGGAGGCTGAGGTGAGTGGACTGCCTGAACCCGCGGGTTTGAGTCCCACCTGGGCAACTTGGCGAGACCTCATCTCTACAATCAAAAACTAGCTAGGTGTGGTGGCGCATGCCTGTAGTTCCAGACACTTGGAAGGCTGAGGCGGAAGGACTGCCGGAGCCCAGCAGATCGAGCCGGCCACTGCACTCCGGTCTGGGCGACGGAGTGAGACTCCAACTCAAAAAAAAAAAGACCAGCAGTATTTCAGGTGTGGCCAGGAGCCCCTTTTAGGGGGTGCCTGGTCTCAAAACAGTTTTCATATTTATACCAAGACCTTACATGTCTCTTTCCACCTCAGGCCTTCAGAAGTGCATGGTGGAGTTTTCCAGAGGCTACAGGCGGCTGGAGGATAGGAACGTGCTCGTATTTCAGCTTGTGCTTTTAAACCATTTCTTGGCTTCAATGTCTAATATAGTGAATGTCAAAACACACAGTCTGCACACACGAAAGCTCTTTGAGGCCTTGGATAATTTCTAAGAGAGTAAAGAGGTAAATCTCCTGGGGCTCCATGGGGAGTGGGTCCCACGTGGGGGCTGTGAGGACCTCCAGGACACTGGAGTGGCCATTCCGACAAAAGGTCTCCCAGGAGCCGGGCTCGGTGGCTCAGCCTGTCATCCCGCGCCTTTGGGAGGCTGAGGTGAGTGGATTGCCTGAGCACGCGGGTTCGAGACCCGCCTGGGCAGCGAGACCTCATCTCTACAATAAATCAAAAAAATCAGCCGGGCGTGGTAGCGCATGCCTGTAATTCCGGCTACTTGGAAGGCTGAGGCGGAAGGATCGCCGGAGCCCAGCGGGTCGAGGCTGCGGTGGCCGGGAGCGGCCACTGCACTCCAGTCTGGGCGACCGAGTGAAACTCCAACTCAAAAAAAAAAAAAAAAAAAAAGGTCTCCCAGGAGTGAAACAGGGATGGGTAGGTGACTGGGGGAGAGGGGCCAGATGGAAGACCTGTGCCTAGTGGGCATGGCCAGGGAGGAAGGCAGCCATGACACAGGCCTGCATCTGGGTGGCCAGCCAGAAAAACAGGCTATCAGAAACAGGTGGGGGGAGCAGAGGGGAGGACGGGCTCCGGTCCCTGCGCCCCAGAAGACAGCTCTGTGGGCCGCCTCATCTCAGGCCCCGAGGGGAAGGCTCTGTCACCTCTGATCACAAAGGGTGCCACCTCTGTTCACGGAGCCACGAGGCTCCCAAAGAGCAACAGGTCGAGAGACCTGAGGAGAACAGGAAGCCTAGGGAGCTCTGGGAGGGAAGCTGGGCTGCCTCTCTCCTGCGGAAGTCCTCCTCTCAAGCACACAGGCGGTTTTCACGAGGAACACGCACACTGGGATGTGACCACTGCTGTCCCCGGCACTCCTGACAGGGAGCGGCCAGTGCCGACAGGAAGAGCCAGGCACAGATGGACCAGGCCCGACACCTACCGCCCTTCAAGTCAGCAGATGCCCCCACGTACTGAAAGTTGTCCATATTGATGACATCGATGATGGGTGACACAACCCGAGTCCTGTCCTAAAACACAAACAGAGAAAAGATGAGGAAGAGCAGGCAAGAAAAGTCCCAGAGAAACGAAAGTGCCTCCTACCCAAGGAAGACATCAGTGACAGGCATTCATAGGACACATCTGACAGCCCCACACCAGCTACTGTCCTCAGTCCATGAGGGCCCAGTCTTTGAACATCTTGGCTTAGCCATTGACAGATGAAAGCTGTGGTCTGTGCCGAGGGAAGTCAGGAGTGGGTATGCAGCAGGGATTGTTCCGTGAGAGGAGACACCCACGCTCATGAGACAGCTCGGCCACTGTTCACCCAGCTAAAGGCAGGGACTGTGCCAATGTGCCCCCAGGGTCCTGTACTGTTCTCCCAAATATCAGAATTTCAACCACTGGGTAGCTTTCATGCTCACAGAATCTAAGATCAATTGGGCTTAACACCAGTAACTTTTGAGCTGCAATAAACCTCAGGAGTGGACTCACTTCTAAAATGTCCACACAACAGAGTCGGAATCTACTTCTATGGATCTATGTGTGATGGAGGTATCTGTCTCTCTGTGTGTGTGTGTGTGTGTGTGTGTGTGTGTGTGTGTGTGTGTGTGAGAGAGAGAGAGAGAGAGAGAGAGAGAGAGAGAGAGAGGAGAGAGAGACAGAGATGGACAGAGATGGACAGTATCAGTATCACTGTACCAGAACATAAACCTAATCAATTAGACATGGCCAAAGTCTAAGTTGGTCTTATTTGAGATTCCACAAAAACATTAAAAAATTCCACCCTGGATTTGAGCCATTTTTGGTGCCACCTGGTCATTCTGATAACAGTTTGTGAACATAAGGTCTCTCTGCTTCTCTGACCCCCTTACATGTGAATGACTGATGCTGGTGAGGGACACTGCAGCCCTGCCTCCTACTGACAGTTAACCGAAGCTTTCCTCTGGCCACTTATAGAATCCTTGTTAGCCAGAAGAAAGATTTAGAGAAACAGTTTGGCAACGCAATCAGCAGAGCTACACACACCATCCATCAGAGGAGCATGTCAGGAACACACCTATTAGGCACATACGGACATTGCAAGCGCCAACACCACCCAGGTGCAAATCCACAGGGAGCAGAAACGACGGCACCACAAGCAGAGAGGAATGATGTTCCCTTGCCTGGCCTGTCCGCCTAGGGGTGACGTGCTTTATACTTCTTTTGATAAGACAAGCATCAGCGAGTATTAATAACTTCCACACTTCCTCTCCTTCGTCTAGGAGGGGCTGTTTGAAACAGTTCTGACAACCGACCACAGAAGCAAGCAGCCTTTGCACTCTCCAGTATGGTGGCAGCGCCGGTTTTGGGACTGTGATTTCCAGACTGGGGGAGGGAGAAGCCATGGGGGTGGGACGGGTGAGGGTTCTCCTCTGATGTAGGTGTGTGCCTGTGTGTAAGAGAAGGGCTCAGTTCTTTAACGAAACCTGCTTTGTGATCCTGGCTCTGCCACCTGCATGATTCTGGATACGCTCAAGTTCCCTGAACCCCGTTGCCCATCTGTCAAACAAGGGTAAACCCTGCATAAAAAGTGCCTAGCATATAATTCAAACTCAATGAGCGTCAGTGAGTACCACTTTCACAGTGACTAGTAGCATGTGGCCACTCAGTATTTCCGTGACTTACGGCCCATCAGCCAGCCTTGCTACGCTTAGGCAGAATGACTTGTTCATTTTCTATTTCCTTTCATTAAGTTTTCTTTATTGCCCTCAAGGAAGTGCTTTCTTAGCAGGAAGGAAAGAAAAGTCAATAAAACAAGCAGAAGGCAAGCGGAATGACAAAAGGCCGAATGTAATATTCGAGATGATGTTTCCAGAAGGCAGAGGAGCAGGAAGCGTAGCCACGGATCACCCTCTGACAGCCGCGCCGATCGCTATGTGGTTTCCTTTCTCCCAGGAGCCCAGTGGGCTGACCTGCCAGCCTCACCAAGAGTAGAGGGGGATCCAAGAACGGCTGCCCCCACATGACCCCCTCTGCATCAGACACTCGCCAGACGCCAGGCACTGCCTAACCACTGCGAAGCTGCAGGCAGGGAAAACAGATGCGCCTAAGAACAGGGCTGTCTTCAACGAATCAGGCTTTCGCCAGCCTCTGCTGACCATTGCCTGCCCTGTCACCTCCTACCGATAGCGTCCCACAGCCAATAAATACTCTTGGAACAGACACCCCGAGGCCTCTTCTCTCCATGCCGGCAGCCAAGAAAACCACAGCCGGCGCCCCCTGGTGCCACCGGCCCGCCAGCCCCTCGGTCCCCAGCGGCTCCCGCTCCGCCCCCACCCAGCCCCCTCTCCCCCCCATCTCACCTCGGCCACCCTCTCCAGGAGGGGCTCCAGCCAGTGCTCATTACACTCGCAGTGACTGTCCAGGAAGGTCAGGACCTTGGCTTGGGCGGCATCAGCCCCCCGAACCCGCGAGCGCATCAGGCCTGAGGAAGCGAGTTCAAAGCCGTCAGGGCGGAGAGTCTGCAGTATCCCAGGGGAAGAACAGCAGGCCCAGCACCCACCAGCGACACCGCCCCGCCCGAGGCTCTGCCGGCCACTCCTAGGCCTGGAGTTCACCACAAACTTGTCTGATTGGATCAGTACCACCTGGCGGTTACCCAGACAGATTTCTGTCAAGACTTTTTTTTTTAAATGGTCGGATTGACTGGAGAGACAACTTTCTTAGAACTACTACCTTCTGAGAAAGGCCTTTACATAAACTAAGCCTCCTGTTTCAAGCAACCCAAATGTGGAACTTTTAAACTGTTTTTCCTCTGACACAGCAACAGAGTTTTCTAACTAATTAGGCTAAGGAAGGTGTCACCTAAACATTTCCAAGTGCTAATGGTGATGATGTTAGTGGTGATGATATCTGTAATGGTGTTGCAGATTTCTCTGTCTTCCAGGACTTACCATGAGCCAAATAATGTAAATCACAAAGCCCTGTTGTCTTTTACACAAAATTTGTGACATTACTGGAACTATTATACATTTTATATCCTCGTGATATGTTAATAACATGCATTTGCATTATGACACAAAGTCTCATTATAAAGAGTAACCCTGGATGCTACGGTCAGAAGTGGCTTTTGCTATACATGCTGGGAACTACAGATGAAGATGACTCATAGCCAGTGAGGACAAGTGTTCCAAGTTCCTTTTTACACAGTCTAAGTGGGGTTTCGATGATTCTTACATAGCTGCCTGCTAGAGCACAGAAAAAGACTAAAGATTTCTCGTTGTGGTAACTACAAAGTAACTTTGGGCAAACCTTCGTTCAGATAAAGATTTTAAACTCTGAGCAAAGTACAAAAAGCAACCATCTGAAAGGGCTGGAGAGTAGCCAGAAGCAGGCAGAAACTAGAGAGAATCTAATATAAAGGAAGACCACACAGAATGAGACCCATGTTTACATGGTGTTTCCCCTGAGGTTTCTCCCCAGTCCACCAAAGAGCAGGCTTTTTGGCTCGAGTTATCAGAGAAACGACGTCAGGACTTCCATTCTCTGAAAACTGAAGGAAGAGATCCGAGAAGGAGGGAGGCCCCGAATCTGGCGACGATGTCCCCACGTTTCGCTGGCTGCCTCCTGAGCCACGCAAGCTTGGACTCCCACATGAAAAGCAGCGGTTAGAAGGCAAGACGTTTCAGCTGCTGTCTGCCGCAGAGGAAAGAGGGTGAGATGTGAACCCTGCCAAGTTGGAAGGACTTGGTGAACACCTCAGTTCTGTAGAAATTCCAGAAGGACTACACTTAGGAATACAGTCTAAGTCTCAGGAACAAGGGATTCACCCAAGACACACGAATCCTAGCCCAGCGCAAGCCTACACAAGTTCGAGGTCATCATCTAGTAATTAAGCTGCCCAGTATAACCAAGATCAATACTCTTGAGAGAAAAATAACATAATTCAATGTGTCTGCAACATATTACCTACAATGTCCATTATAAGATAAAAATAATTACTACACATGTGAAGAAATAGGAAAATATGGCTCACACCAAAGAGGAAAAAAGAAGTCAACAGGAATTCACCCTGAGATGACCCAGATGTTGGAAATAGCAGATGAGGATTTTAAAAGCAGTTATTATAAATATGTTCAAGAACTCAAAGGAAACAATGTTTTTTTTGTTTTATTTTGTTTTGTTTTGAGTTGGAGTCTTACTCTGTCACCCAGACTGGAGGACAGTGGCAAGCTCCTGGCTACTGCAGCCTCGACCTGCTGGGCTCTGGCGATCCTTCTGCCTCAGCCTTCCAAGTAGCCGGAACTACAGGCGCACACTACCACGCCCGGCTAACTTTTTTGATTTATTGTAGAGACAAGGTCTCGCCAAGTTTCCTGGGTGGGTCTCGAACCCACCGGCTCAGGCAATCCTCTCCCCTCAGCCTCCCAAAGTGCTGGGATTACAGGCTGAGCCACTGAGCCCAGCCGGAAACAATGGTTTTAACAAGTAAACCTTAAAGGTGGAGAATCTCAACAAGTGAAAATTACAAGAATCAAATGGGTATTCCAGAACTGAAAAATAAAATGATCTGAAATGGAAAATTCACTGATAGGTCTTAATAGCACACTGGAGAAGGTAGAAAGACTAGTGAACTTGAAGATGAGTAAAAAAAAAAAATAGATTTATCTGGTGAACAGAGAAAAAATATCAAGGGGGAAAAAAAGCCTAAGTGACCTTGACCCATGGGACAATCTCAAGTGTTACAACATATGTGCAACAGGAGTATGAGAATGAGACAGAAAATATACATGAAAAATCAAAGGGTCAATAATTCCCCCAATTTGAAGGAAAACATCATCTTACATATTCAACAGGATCAGCAGACTTGAAGCAGGATAAACATAAAGAAAACTAAATCTAGGAATATCACCGTCAAACTGCTAAAAAGCAAAGCTGTAGGCCGGGCACAGTGGCTCACATCAGTAATCCCAACACTTTGGGAGGTGAGGCAGGAGGAATGCTTATGACTAGGCGCTCGAGACCAGCCTGGGCAATACAGCGTGTCTCCACAAAAAGTCAAAAAATTAGCTGGGCACACGACTGCAATCCCAGCTACTCGGGAGGCTGAGGTGGAAGAATCGCCTGAGGCTGAGGTAAGCTACCATTGCGCCACTGTACTCCATCCTGGGCAACAGAATGAGATTGCCAACTCAAAACACACACACACACACACACACACACACACACACACACACACAACACACACCCCACACGCATGCACGCACACACACAAAACAAACTATAGAGACAATCTGGAAAGCTGCAAGAGGAAATAATCCATAGTACGTAGCATACAAGGCAACAACACATGAATGGCAACTGCATTAGGAACAGAAAAACAGGTCAGACAGTATTGGAATGACATTTGCAGGGTGCTGAAAGAAAAATTAACGGTCAACTCAGAACTCCACTCAGAGGACATATCCTCCAATACTGAAGGAGAACCTCTTCAGATAAACAAAGCTGAGACTGTGTTGCCTATAAGAAAAATAAATTTCTAAAGGGAAACCTATTTCCAGTGAGACAGGAATCTGAATCTAGAAATTAAGATACGAGAAATGGAAAACTTGAGGAACACAAGGAGAAGCTCATCAGTCCCTCTGCGTCTTCTTACCTTAATTTCTTTAATAGATCACTGATTATTTGAGACAAAAATCTAGCATTGTATTGTGGGTTTTAAGACACATATGGAAGAAAAACATGTGATGACACTAGTACATAGGACAGAGAATAGAAATGGAATTAAACTGTTGCAAGGTTCTTACATTTTATGTAAAGAAGTATGACACTGACTCTAAGTAGACAGTTTTAAGTTAAAGGTGTATTCTGTAATCATCAGAGCAGCCACATACACATAACAGTCTAGCTAAAAGCTACAATAACAATTCAAACAAAGCACTAAAAAAAAAAGCAACTAATCTGAAAGATGGCAAGAGAGTAGGACACCAAAAAGTACACGAGATAAAGAGAGAACAAATAATCAAAGAGTAGGCCCAAACCCAATCATACCAATAACTACACCGCATATAAATGGACTAAACACTCCAATTAAAGACAAAATTTGTTAGACCGGATTTTTAAAAAAGCAAGATCTAATTATGATAAGAGACGTACTCTAGCCATAAATAGATTGAAAATGGGCAGAAAGGGATATACTATACAAATAAAAAGTAAAAGAAAATTGGTGAGCTATACTAATATCAGACAGAGCAGACTTCAAGACATGAATTATTACCAGACATAAAGAGATATTTTATAATAATAAGGTAAATTCATCGGAAAGATATAACGTTTCTAAACGTGTATGTTCATAATAGCCTTCAACCATAGGAAGCAAAAACAATCAGAATAAGGAGGAGAAATAAACAAATCCTCAAACATAAATGACTTTAACAAGCTTCTCTCAGTAACTGATAGAAAAAGCAGACCAGAAAAATCCATAAGGACTTAAATATCTCAACATTACTGATCATTTTGATCTAATTTATACGGATAAATAGATAGATGATAGACAGATATTCTTTGAATTGTACTTGGAACATATTTAGGCCATAAGATATTTAAAATTTCCAAAAGATTAAAATTTTACAGAGTATATTCTCTGAAAAGATGGAATTAAATTAGAAATCAATAAGTAACTCAAAAGCTCAAGCATATGGGAAACAAAGAACATAAATAATCTGTGGTTCAAAGAAAAAAATCATAAAGAAAATTAGAAAATATTTCAAACTAAATGATAATGAAAATATAGCAGATCAAAATTTGTGGCATTAAGGTAAAGCAGTGCTCAGACAGAAATCTGTAGCTTTAAGTGTTTATATTTGCAAAGAATATCAGCAACCTAAGTTTCTACTTTAAGAAGTTAGAAAAAGGCAAATTAAGCGCAAAGAAAAAGGAAAGAAATAACAAAGATAAAAGCAGAAACGAACAAAAGAGAAAACAGAGAAAAAAAAACCCAGAAAGTTAACAAAGTCAAATGTTGGTTCTTTTTGAAGATTAATATAGTTGATGAACCTCCAGCAGAGAGATCAAGAAAATAAGAAAATACAAACTACCCCAAACCAATAATGAGAGGATATTAATACTAGTCGCACAAACATGAAAACGATGATGAGAAAATATCATAGCCAACTTTATGCCAGTAAATGTGAAAACTTTTAAAAATGGAAAATTTCTTTAAAGACACAAATTACCAAAAAAAACCAAAAAAAACAAAAACACCACACACAAAAACAAGCAGAAAATCTAAATAGGCCTATATCCATCAAAACAATTAAATTCGTTACCAAAAATCTTTCCATTAAAAAAAAACAAAAAAGCTCCCAAAAAACTCCTGGTCCAGACTGGCCATTTCTATCAAATATTTAAAAAATAAAATAGAAGTGCACACTTTCCATTTTGTTTTATGAGGCCAGTATAACCCCGATACTCAAACCTGAAAAACACATTAGAAGAAAACTACAGACTAACATTTCTCACAGACACAGATGTAAGCATCTTTAACAAAATAGTAAAAATCCAGAGGGTGCCAAACAAATGTATACACATTTTAAGAAAAGGAAAAACTATTAAAATTGCAATCCTCAATATACACCAAGGATGACACGAATACAAGTCATGTCTGCCTGCTGCAATCACACGAGCTGCTCCAAGTGGTTACCACCAGCATCCAGACACTTCTGACTGGGGCAGATGACGGCAGGACTCACTGCTGTGCAGCCTCACCCGCTGGGCTCCAGTGATCCTTCCGCCTCAGCCTTCCGAGGAGCCGGAATTACAGGCACGCGCTACCACGCCCAGCTGATTTTTTGATTTATTGCAGAGATGAGGGCTTGCTGCCCAGGCAGGTCTCGAACCCGCAGGCTCAGGAAATCCACTCACCTCAGTCTCCCAAAGGCGCGGGATGACAGGCTGAGCCACCGAGCCCGGTTTGGTCTCAGATTTCAAACACCACTGCACAACGGTCTTGTGCTCCTAAAAGGACAACCGGGCTTCCGCCATTTTCGCTGGCTGTCCTGCCTGCTGCACGGTGGCACTAGCACTTGTTTGATTAACGCCATCTTTTGAGCGAATGTCATACTGCACACTGCTTCATAATTCAACTTGGAAAAGGAACACATTGATAACATCTCTTAAAATGTGTATCCATTTTTTTTGGCACTTGTGTATATAAAAATGATACATCATGACCAAGTGAGGTCTATACAAGGAATTCAAATTTGGTGTAGCTTTTGAAAATCAACCATGCATTTCACTGTATTAACAAACTAAAAAAGAAATGTGGCCAGGTGTGGTGGTTCACGCCTATAATCCCAGCACTTGGAGGTTGAGGTCAGAGGATTGCCTGAGCCCACAGGTTTGAGACCAGCCTGGATAACTTGGCGAGACCTCATCTCTACAATAAATCAAAAAATTAGCTGGACATGGTGGTGCGTGCTTGTAGTTCCAGCTACTTGGAAGGCTGAGGCAGAAGGGTTGCCTGAGCCCAGCAGGTCGAGGTTGTGGTGGCCAGAAGTGTGCCACCGCCCTGCATTCTTGGTGGCAGAGTGAGACTCCAATTCAAAAAAATCAAATCAAACAAACAACAAAAGAAATGCCATCTGATTATCTCTATAAATGCAGAAAGACATAAATTACTAACATGGTTTTAGCCCTACTATTGCTGTTAAGTAGCCACATTCCCTTAAGAGAGCCACTAACCTCTTTGAGTTTTAATGTTTCCAACTGTAAAATGAAAGACTAGGTCCTCAACTTTCAGTGTACATCAGAATAATCTAAGCAGCTTTAAAAAATGCAGATGCCCAGGCCTCACACATAGAAATCAAGAAATTTCTATTTAACTGTGGATGGGGTCAAGGCATGGTCTTAACTTCTTCAGATGCTGCTGATAAATTGCTAGATTAAGAATTGATTCATGGCCGGGCTTAGTGGCTCAGCCTGTAATCCCAGCACTTTGGGAGGCCGAGGCGAGTGGATTACCTGAGCCCGTGGGTTCGAGACCCACCACGGCAACTTGGTGAGACCTCATCTCTACAATAAAATCAAAATTTAGCCAAGCGTTGTAGCGCACACCTATAGTTCCAGCTACTCGGAAGGCTGAGGCGGAAGGATCGCCAGAGCCCAGCAGGTCAAGGCTGCGGTAGCTGGGAGTGTGCCACTGCACTCTAGTCTGGGCGACAGAGTGAGACTCCAACTCAAAAAAAAAAAAAAAGAATTGAATCATGTAAAACCCCCAGCACTAACATTGATACTAAGCCTGTTCCTTCATTACCATAATATTTTATGCAATTAATTTACTTTGTCATCTCGTAGCATTATTATAAGCACTACATGTGTTTAAATATATAAGGTCTAAAATGCACACACATATACAGGTACATACAACATTTGTGTGTGTTGCATACTTCAGCTGTTCCACATAGGTTTACCACAATCTGGCTCTCCCACAACTTCCCCTTTTCAGTAATAACGTATGGATACAGGTTCATATCCAAATGAACGTTCTAATTTAAAGCAACAGAAAGTTAATATTTAGATGCACTGTTCTGATGTCTAAGCAGTTAAAGGCACTCTCTAAAAAGACTGGCAAGGGATTTATACTGCCAACATGAAACATAATTTATTTCTTTTTCTCTTTCCTTCCTCCCACTCCTCCCTTTTTGGCGTCTCCTCTTCCTCCTCCTTTTTTTTTTTTAAGCCTGTGACAGCCTTTTCCCTTTTTAGGTGATGGGGTAAGGTGGCAGACACTTTGGGTTTAAATTCATAAGTATTTCGTAGGTTGCTTAGGGAGCAGCAAATGGTAAGATTTTTGGCTAATTCCAGGTCTACAGTACTGATGTGAGGCCAGCAAGTAGAGCTTGTTTAGCAAGAGCTGTTTATGTTCTTGGATGTCTGGGTGGATGACCTTAGTTGGTTAAAATATGGTACTGGCAGCATTGCCCCAACCAGCTCAATCACTGTGTTGCTGATTAGATTCCTGCTATGAAAAACTTCATTCCTTGACTCCAGCTGGACTGCACAGGGAACAAGAAGGAGCTTACACTGATCCAGGCATATCATCACCACTCCTGGATCAACAGCCTCGCCCTCAAGTAGTAAATGTGGCATGCGTTTTAAAGGCCTGTGATTGTCCTATGCTGAAAGATTACTCCAGGCCATGGAGAAGCAAGAATCCAATCACCAGGCTCTTTAACAGCATGGATGCACGGATTCGGGCTTCCCTTCCAGACACTCCAAAGTCATGCTTTCCTCCTTAGTCTCTCTTGTAACTGCCAAGGAAGTAGAGACTCCATGAGTTGGGCTCCAGCACAGACAAGACTGACAGAAGGTTTTGAGGGTGGCGTTTGCAAAACCTATATGCATAGAATTGCAGTACTCTCTCCCCATTTTGAATGGCTCACCTCCAGCAGGCTATCAAACTTGAATCCTAGCCATATTATCAGAGGCCCAGAGCATAGAGTCATTAAACTTCTCATTGCTAAATCTTTGTTTTTCTTCTAAACTCTTGAACTCAAAGAACTGATAAGACTTCCAAGTGTGTGTGTGTGTGTGTGTGTGTGTGTGTGTGTGTGTGTGTGACAGAGAGAGGCTAATTTTCTAAATACATAAATAAAAATATAATATACAATTTCAATTAGTTTTTTTTTTTTTGAGTCGGAGTCTCACTCTGTCGCCCAGACTGGAGTGCAGTGGCCGCTCCCGGCCACCTCAGGCTTGACCTGCCGGGCTCTGGCGATCCTTCCGCCTCAGCCTTCCAAGTAGCCGGAACTACAGGCGTGTGCTACCACGCCCGGCTGATTTTTTTTTATTTATTGTAGAGATGAGGTCTCGCTGCCCAGGCGGGTCTCGGACCCGCGTGCTCAGTCAATCCACTCACCTCAGCCTCCCAAAGGTGCGGGATTACAGGCTGAGCCACCGAGCCCGGCTTCAATTAGTTAAGCTTTAACGTCTTTCCTGTGTTTGTTGGGAGAAGTCCCCTGAGTGGCTCTGGTAGAGGGAGACAGACTAGAAAGCTAGACAATTAATTGCTCTTTGAGTTGAAGCACTTCTTTACATTATTACTGGGCTCAGGAAAAAACAGAACTCAACCGTCTTGGCACTAAATTAAGAAAAGACTCTTACCTTCTCGCCGATCATTTCTAAGAACCCGCACTTTCTCAATCTTCCCCAAGAGAGCCCCGTCCTCAGCTAGGAACAGAAAAAAAAAGCACAGCATGAGGAACCCTGAGTTCATACGGGGCTTTTGCGCTCAAGCACAGCGATTCTCCATCATCTAAAGGCTGATTATCCCTTGGGGCACCACAGAGGCACCTCTTTCTGGGGATCTGAATTCTGACTTGTTCACACCTCACTAGCACCTCGGACACAGGGAGGCTGGTGTGAGGAGAAGGGTCAGACAGGGGCGAAATCCCCGGCAGTACTCACGGTCATTGCTGTAGTCATCCACCAAGATGATTTCTTTAATGAGATGGGGTGGGCTTTTCTTAAGCACACTGAGAAAAGACAAAAGATAGAGGTTGCAGGCCTTTTAGGGGTAGGGAGTTCTCATATCTTGGCCCTGATTCTTGGCTGGAGGAGCCATCTGCCACGCCTGAGGTGCTGAGCACCACCCTGTCCACCCATGGGCAGCCCCGGCTTGACTGTGCCTGAGACACAGCTTGTGTCCAGCAAGCCTGGTGGGTGGCGACTCCCACAGGATGCAACAGGTGGCCGACAGGCGACACTTCCTGGCCTCACCTGACTATCGTCCTCAGCAGGGCCGACCTGGCTTCGTTGTGAAACGTGATCACCACACTGGTGGCTGGCAGGTCCACCCGCCACTGCTTCCGCTGACACCTGAAGGGAGAGAAAGGTCGTCCTCTGAATGATGACCCCAGACCAGCCGTGGCCGACTGGGCCCCTGAGAGAACGAGCAGACTGGCCTGCCAGGACGGACAGGCTATGATTAACTTGTTATCTGCGGAAGTGACTGGCCTGTTCTGAGACGGAAGAGCCAATGGGACATAAGGAAACAGAAAAACACAACCGGAGTTACGTTTCAAGAGAGGAAAGACTGGCGAAGAGTAACATATTGAGAACATCTTTCTCACATGTTTAAAAAAAAGTGTGTTTCAAAACAGTGACATCCATTTCTGCGCGCATGCAGATACACCTCCAGAGATGCGCTTTCCATGAGTTGCAGGAGTGGTTTCTGAGGGGCGGAACCAACTGTGTGCGGCTGCTCTTTTCTTGCTTCTGTGTGGCCTACAACCAGCGTGCAGTGCTTTTGTGACATTTGGAACTCGGCTCTCCTGAGACCAGACGGCCCACTGCCTGCTTTTCCCCACCCTGGACGGCGGGGGCCCACGTCTTCCGTCCCACCAGGCCCCCTCCAGATAACGGCGGTGCGGGCGAGAGCGGGGTGAGGGGACGGACATCCCGCGGGAACCCAAGCCCGTCCTCCGGGGTAGCGGGAGAGCCCTGGTGTCACTGAGCCGCAGCTGACTTGGGAGACAGGGCTACAAAGCACAGGCAGATTTCAACGGCACTTCTCAACGGTGGGGCCGCCAGCCACGAGACTGGAAGAACACTGACGGGCTACTTTAACCAATGAAACTCTGACAGCTCCTGCTTATTCAAGTTTCATGCACTAGAAATAAGCAGTAAAGGCAGGGTCGTGAGAACATGATTCATCACGAGGAACCCTTCAGGGCAAGGTCTGTGGACATGAAGAAGACAGAAGTATGATGAGTGCTGCACCCAGAGTCCTGAGAGAACAACGCGTCTGGGCGGGCTCGTAGCTCGGTGACTGGTGGAAACTATGGTGTTGTACTGAGTCACGAAATGGTGATCTACTGGTACCAGAATGGGGAAAAAAAAGGCTAGTATGGATAGCTGAAGCATCTTGGGCTTCAGGAAACTAGTTTCTGGACAGTTACATCTGATGCCCAGTGGCTCTGAAGATGAAAACGTCTTGCCTGTTGGCCTGCAGGAGGAACTTGCTAGTCTGTCCCGTGCGAGCATTTTTTTAATTAATTTTTTTTTTGAGTTGGGGTCTTACCCTCTTGCCCAGGCTGGAGTGCAGTGGCACAATCATGGCTCACCACAGCCTTTTGGCCTCAGGCAACCCTTCTGCCTCAGCCTCCCAAGTAGCTGGGACTGTAGGCACATGTGCCACCATGCCCGACTCATTTTTTAAATTTCTTGTACAGACGAAGTCTCACTATGTTGACTAGGCTGGTCTGGAACTCTTGGGCTCAAGCAATCCTCCTGCCTTGGCCTCCCAAAGTGCTGGGATTATAGGCATGTACCGGCACAGCTAAGCCCAACCCACGGTAGCATTTATTATCTGTACAACGTTCCTGCAACTCTAGCAGTTAAATATGTTGCCACTGGTATTGAAGGAGAAGACCTTTGTCGGGGCTCAGGAAACTATACCCCTGACTATGGCACTGGGGAACGCCGAGCGCTCTGAACAAAGGGGATTCGCAGATCTCAGAAATAAGCCTCAGAACCAAGGTCTCTCTCTGACTTTCCCTCCTCCATCTTCCCTTCGGAAGCACGGGAGGGACTTTCTTGAAGTTCCCTATCTGACTGAGGAAAGGTCATTGAGGAGGCAAGAAATGGTCTTGGATGCTGTCCCTGGAATCCACATTCATCAGCGATTACTCATATAGCAGGAAGGAAACGAAAGGACTCCACGCCGAGACGGACTCCCGGACGGGCTTTTCACCCATCCTTGGACTTATTCTCCTAAGGCGGAGAGATTTCAGCTGAATAACTTTGCTCACGGTGCGGCCCACACCCCACCCCCCGACCCCAAGGAAACTTGTCCCAGACTATTGTCTGTTCTTTGGGCCCAGTCACCTCCCCTAAAAGTAATTGACTCTTTCTTTTTTCTTCAGACAAGGTCTCACTCTAGGCCAGTGTCCAGGGGCACCATTCATAGCTCACTGTGACCTTGAACTCCTGGTCTCCTCAATCCTCCCGTCTCAGCCTCCTGAGGAGCTGGGACCACAACCATGAGCCGCTGTGTGTGGCCGCTTATTCCTCGTCTAGAGTTGCCGGCCACCCCACTTCCCACTTCTGCGGGGAAAGAATATTTAAGCTTCAACCATCTGGCCGTTCTTTGAGTCTCCCATTTTGCGTGGCTGCTGGGCACACTTGCGCGTTAATAACTCTGCGGGCCTTTCCCTCTGTTAATCTGTCTGCTGTCAGTTTGTTTCCGCAGGCCTAAAAACTCACACCTGCAGAGGAGGAGGCAGAAACTCCCTTCACCCCAACATACCTTCCCAAATACGTTGGAAAAACTGGTTTTTCTCTTAAGCTCTTAATGCTGTCTACCACAGCCGAGAATGACCTACTCGCAGAATTGACGATAATACCTACCTTAAACGGGAAGTCAGAGGCAAAAGGTGGGCAAAAGGAAACATTTAAAAACGTATGTATCTGGAGTTCAGCCATGCCTGCACACATAAAGCAGCTAAGAACTGAAGTGGATGCTCCAGCAGCTGCCCATGACCAGCAATTCCACTCAAATGGCTGCACCTCCAGAGAAAGCACTCCACAGACACAAATTTCCCCTCATGACTACTTCAGAGAAGCACATTTTGAAAATAAAAAGCAGGGCAATTAAAAAACAATTAGGTCAGAATTGCAAAACGGGCTTCTTTTGTTTATTGTAGTTTCTGTTTTAATTAACTATCAGAAAACTGTATAACGTACTAGCCACTGTTGCTGGGGGAAAAGCACATCCTGGAATTAATATTGTGGTTCCTTAGAACTATCCTGATGGCTAAGGCTAAGTCTTTACTGACAAGGAGACAGATATGCTGGTTTTTCTTTCTTTTTTTTTCCCCTTCCCAATTTTAAAAAACGAGCAGATTGTTAGATTAGGGAAGTGAGAATCCGCAAGGCTTCAACTGTAAACAAGTTACCAAAGAATGCCATTCCTAAGAACCCAATCTGTAATGCTAATGAAATAAGGACTCAGCGGGAGGAGCAGCCAGCCTCGGTAATCAGCGCCCTCTTAGCACAGCGGGAAGTGCTGAGCCGCACAGACCTGGCTTGAAGGCCTTACTGAACACGAACTTCTGCAGCCATGTGAGAATTTAAAAAGAGACACAAGGCAGCATCTTTCATGCTAAATCATAGTAAACGGAACGAGCCAATCATGCCCTATTCTCTCATTTTCCTCTTCTCTGCCGGAAGCCTCACTTCCTTAAGCACTGGGAAGTCTGGGGGCTCTGGAAGCATTTTTCAGAACATGCAGGGCTGCCGCATTCACATCACTTTATTAAGATTCCTCTACATATTCATAAGGCATCAGGTTTTGTTAGGAATTGGCAATCAGGAAACTTAAGAGGAATCCCTTTTTTTTGAGTTGGAGTCTCATCTGTCGCCCAGACTGGAGTGCAGTGGCCGCTCCCAGCCACCGCAGCCTCGACCTGCCGGGCTCCGGCGATCCTTCCGCCTCAGCCTTCCGAGGAGCTGGAACTACAGGCGCGTGCTGCCACGCCCGGCTGATTTTTTTTGATTTATTGTAGAGATGAGGTCTCACCAAGTTGCCCAGGCAGGTCTCAAACCCGAAGAAGAATCCCATTTTTAAGGCAAAGGCAGATAACAAGTAAAAACCAAGGAATATTTCACAACTCGTGAGTTACAGTGAGTGTGCGTATGTATATGAATTTAGATAATAAATCCTCACATTGAGCCAAGTGGGGGGGATCGGCTTGAAGAACGTCTTTAAAAAGAAACACATTTTGTATTTAAAGAGCCATATTCCTTCCAACTAGTCTTCACTACTCCAGAGCCAGTGAAAGGACACCCAATGTAGCAGCTCATCAGGGGAGCCGGCTGCCAGGGGCACTTTCATACTTGAGATTTCCTTGGGAATTGAGTAGAAACCGTCATTTATTTGAAGTCAGCAGCAGCAGGAACAGTTTGCAGTCAGTTTTATTCTCCCAGATGAGGCAAGCTAGAAGCAGTGTGACACTGAGAAGACAGGCCTGATTTTGTGGGCTCAGGTTCACTCGAGCTTCCAAGAGTCTGGTGCTCACATGGTCATTCTGGACACTCCCTGTCCTGGAAAGTGGAGACCTTCAAAACTGGACATGTAAAGATTTTTTATTAAATCCTGAATCTAGCTTTCAGTTTGTCTGAGATTAGAGAGCTACCAGTCTGAACCCTCGATTGGCCGGAAAGTGGGGGCGGGGACAGGTGAATCGAAACAGCAGTGTGCTCCTGAGCCTCAGAGGATGGAAGAAGGAGTTTGCCCTTGGGGAAGACTCGTCTTTGACGCAGATGTTATTCTCGGGTCGATAAAGGCATTGATGAAACGATCAAATGCAAGCGCTTTGAACTGGGAAATGAGGGCTTCTCTCCAATACCGTACAGGGCTCTTTCCTCGAGTGGGGAGGAAGACGGTGTGTGTTTCCTACCCCAGTGTGCCATGCCCTACCCTCCCCAGCCTGTCCAGTGTTTCTGCAAAGGGCTGGCTGGCAACCTTGGTTACTAACTGTGTGATCGGAGGCAACACACATCCCTCCTCATCTGTGAAAACAGCCCTTACCCTCTTGCAAGGTTACTGGGAACACCAAACAAAAATGTGTGAAAAAACTCTGGAGACGGGCCAGGCCACTGTTAGGAACGCAGGGCTGTAAAGCACATTTGGAGTCAAGGGTAGCTGTCATCAGGGCACTGAAGTCAGAATGGAGCTTTCTGCAGGAAACTGAAGACGGGGCCACTGACCTGGGCTCTGGGTTGCACTTCCAAGACCACATGCAGCACCTCCAAGTCTGGAAGGGAGAAGGCTGCTGGGTCTGCAAGAGAGCTCAGTGGAGGGAAAGGGAGGGACAGACGAAAAACATCCTCCAATAAAAGAGAGAGTTTGAGAACCTCTGCAAAGCCCAGGAAGGGCTAAGCCCAAGAGCCAGACTGTAAGGTTGGAGGCACCAGAGGGCGGGGCGGGCCTCGCCTCAACAAGACGGCTCCCACCCAGACCAGGAGAACAATGGACGAAAGTGAGCCAGCAAAAAAAAATGAGTGACCGGAACTGAGACTCCAGCCACAAAGCCAGCCAGTACCTATTACAGCGACTCTAGCAACCCTGTTCAGCCAGTCGCCAGCAGAGTGACAGCTGTCCCAACCAGTGATCGCTCTCCCCAACCCCCTCACAGCTTTCTCAGTGTGCCCTTTATAAACCATCGCCCGTCTTGCTGGATGTGACTTCTCCGGCCCACAACTACACAGGCCGGTGAACCTCGCCCGGGATTGTGCTAATAAATTTTTCTTGGCTTTGTTTGTTGCCGTTTCGTCTGGTCTGGTTTCATTTACCTTACAAAGACCACACCTAATTATGAGACAGCCACAAAGTCCACAAGGAAGGTCACAGGTGAGAAATATGAATGGGTGAATGAATACGCTCCACCTCCCTGAAATGCCCATTTTTCTCAGATGTTTAAAGGGAAATGTTAAGCAATTAAGTTGATTAGTAATTAAGCATTAGTTTATGTTCACACGAAGACAGGTTTCTATCACGGATGAGATGGGAAATAGACAAACTTTTTTTTTAGAGGGGAAAACATAGTTTATTTAGAAAGTAAATTAGAGAGAGAGAAGAGGGAGGAGATTCATCTTTTTGAGGCACCGAAAAGAGCCAAAGGATAGAAGACATGGTGGTGGACATAGCTCAAAGAGCACACGGCCACACCAGCGTTTAGTTAAAGCAATGGCTGACAAACTAGTTAAAAATTAAAGAGGGAAGTTAAAAACCAATGTGGAGCCTCCCATGACACTTCCTGGCTCCTCAGAGCTGAGGGCTGTGCTCAGTTCCTCTCTGCAGCAGGCAGGGCACTACCCAAGGAATCGCGTAGAGGGTTGCCTTCTGACTCAGATTTGCAGTTCCATGTAGGAGCAAATCTGATGGCAACAGAGTTCCGACATGCCCGTCTCCGTGGCAGCTACTTCTCACGGCACTTCCGTGAGTAGGCATCCTGCCCAGGGCTCCGCTGCCCAGGAAGAATACTGGGGCAAACAACAAAACAACGCCAGGGCCATGCACGGTCACGGTCCTTCAAGGCTCTGGTTGCTGTGATATGTACTTACAGTTCATCAAAGTGGCATTCCGGATTCACTTAATCTGTGAAATGAGTATCAGTCTGTTCCTGAGAGAAAAATCTAGTTTTGATTTGCTGGCAACAAAACAAAGCAAAGCTGGAGGGAAAAAAAGGCAAATGAGAAAAAAAAAAGTTGCTGGCTTTGCAAAGCTGATGGTCAAGTCTTAGACCACAATAAATTTGCCGAGGTAATGAGTCTCCCATGGTCTCTTGGCAGACAACCTCACTGCCACCAATACCACTGTTGCATGTGTGTGTACGCGCGCTCCACTCTACTTTGCCAAATCTTAATGTTTTGCAACAGTGGCTTTTGATTCAGACTTTTTTTTTTTTTTTTGAGTTGGAGTCTCACTCGGTCGCCCAGACTGGAATGCAGTGGCCGCTCCCGGCCACCGCAGCCTCGACCTGCTGGACTCTGGTGATCCTTCCGCCTCTGCCTTCCGAGTAGCCGGAATTACAGGCACGTGCTACCACGCCCAGCTGAGTTTTTGATTTATTGCAGAGACGAGGTCTCGCCAAGTTGCCCAGGTGGGTCTCGAACCCGCGGGCTCAGGCCATCCACTCACCTCGGCCTCCCAAAGTGCGGGATGACAGGCTGAGCCACTGAGCCTGGCCTGATTCAGATTTTTTAAAATGAAAGGGCACAGGGCAGGTAATAATCACAGTCCCTTCCTACCTTGGTCCCCATGGGTAATCTCTCTCCTGAATCTGGTGTGTCTTAATAAATTACATATGTTCATATTCATACATATTGTCTAGTGTTGCTCCGCACAGTTTTAAAGTTTATAAGGATGATGCTGCCCTGTGACTCGAGGTTCTCTCTTCTTGGAAGATACTTTGTTCGGGCACACACAGTTGGGTTGGAGATGCATGCTCACGGCGGTACTGCTTTCCGCTGGAGAAGCACACTACACTCAACTCCTTTTCTGTGGATGACCAAATTCTATTAGGAAGAATGTGGCCGTGGACACTTCTTATGTACCTGAGAGAGTTTCTCTGTGTTATTTACCCACAAGTGGGGCATCTAGCCGCACCTCTTCAACTTCACAAGATATAGCCACGCTGCACCTGAAAGTGGTTGCACCTAATTTCCATACTCACCTGTTAATGCTCCATACTCCAACCATCTCGTTTTTAAATTTTAGATTTTTTAATTCTGCCAGTCAAAATTATATGAAGTAAGCCTTATTATCTAAATTTTCATTTCACTGACAACTGGAAGTCACACATATTTCCATATGCTTATGAGCTGACTGGATTGTTTCTTCTGCTAATTGCCTGCTCATCCACTTTGTCCACTTTTTGATCAGGTTTCACCGAC
Source organism: Cephalopachus bancanus (assembly GCA_027257055.1). Lineage (NCBI taxonomy): Eukaryota > Metazoa > Chordata > Mammalia > Primates > Tarsiidae > Cephalopachus > Cephalopachus bancanus. The sequence goes on from JAPVLO010000484.1 coordinate 1,291,008, forward strand.
TATTTAATTGTAAAAAATGTATATATTCTGGACATTATCCTTAGCCGGCTACATGCATTGCAAAACTCTCCAGGTCTGTGGTAGACCCCCTAATTTTGTTTATGGTGCCATTTAGTCAAACATACTTTTTAAGTTTGATTTTTCAAACCACGACCCTGGGGCAATAATGTTCACAAAAAGCTTTCCTAACCCAAGGTCATTAACATAGTCTTGTAGATTTTCCTCCAAATGCTTTAACTTTTACAAGTACTTTTTAACATTCAGAATATCTACCTATCTATATATATTTTTATGAGTGGGTTTTTTTTTTGTTTTGTTTTGTTTTTTCGAGTTGGAGTCTCACTCCATCGCCTAGACTGGAGTGTGGAGTGGCACGTTCCCAGCCACTGCCGCCTCGACCTGCTGGGCTCCGGCGATCCTTCCGCCTCAGTCTTCCAAGTAGCCGGAACGACAGGTGTGTGCTACCACGCCCGGCTAATTTTATTTATTTATTTATTGCAGAGATGAGGTCTCACCAAGTTGCCTGGGTGGGTCTCAGACCTGCCGGCTCAGGCAATTCACTCGCCTCGACCTCCCAAAGTGCTGGGATTACAGGCTTAGCCACCGTGCCCAGTCAATACTTGCTTTTCCTTATGAATTTAAGGATCAGTTATTCAAGTTCCATGAAGAAAAAAAAAAAAAAAAGAAGAAGAAAAAGCAACCCTGTTTGACACTACATTGAATTTATAGATTAATTTGAAGAGAAAATTTTATGACATTGAGCATTTTTGATGTCTTTCAATTATATTGTGTTTTTCTCCATTAGGGTTTTGCATTGAGGTCTAAGCACTTTATAGCCCTGCTTGCTATAATGCAAGGGATATCTTTTCCTGTGACATTTTCTAATAAGCCACCACGACTGGCACTGATTTTGTATGTGGACCCTGTACTCAGCAACTCACTGAGCTCTCTTATCTGTTCTGACAGTCAGCTTGTAGGTTCTCTTAAGACTTTCCACCGATCAATTCATCTACATTTTTCCCTGTCTCTCCATTCCTTACACATCTTATGAATCTTGTCTTAAGATGGCAGTAATTACGGCCTGCGACACAACATACGACGTAAAAACCGGTAGAGAACAGCCCTGCCGTGTCCATGTCTTTAAAATGACCACAGCTAGGCTTTCATCATTAAGCTTAGTGTTTACGATAGAGGTTTTCTGTAACATCATGTCCTTTAATCAGGTTAAGAAAATTCCCTTGTAGGTGCTGAACTTCACTGTTCCCTCCCCTGCCCCACATTTATTAAGGTGACCACATAATTTTTTCCTTTAATCCACTGAGAAAGTATATTGTGCTAAGCAGTTTTCTTATGGCCGAGCTCGGGGGTTCAGCCTGTCATCCCAGCACTTTGGGAGGCCGAGGCGAGTGGATTGCCCGAGCCCACGGGTTCGAGACCAGCCCAGGCAACTTGGCGAGACCTCGTCACTACAATCAATCAAAAATTAGCTGGGTGTGGTAGTGCGCACCTGTAGTTCTGGCTACTTGGAAGGCTGAGGCAGAAGGATTGCCGGAGCCCAGCAGGTTGAGGCTGTTGTGGCCGGGAATGTGCCGCTGCACACTCCAGCTGGGCGACAAGAGTGAGACTCGAACTCAAAAAAAAAAAGGAAGTTTTCTCATGTTCAATGATGCTTATATTCTCAGAGTACACTTTTCCTGGCTATATATATTTTTTTCATAAGGCTGTATTGGACTTGCGAGTATCTTGCTAGCAATCACATGTAGGGATGTGTGGTAGGAAGGTATGTGAATACTGGAGTGAAGGCTCTGAACACAGCTGGTGTCCAAGGGAAGCCCTGAACGCCTCTGTTCCCCTGTCCTCACCTACCGCCAAGAATCTATCGCCATAAACGTGACTGGATGTACAGTCTTCTGTTCTTAGGTGTTCTTTTTCCGTTTCGTGGCTGGGCACTACCAGAGGCAACAGGAGGGCCTCTCCTCCCTCTATTTTCAAGAACAGTCTGCGCTTTACACAATTCCATTTGAGTCTTGTGACTTTTTACAAGGCAAACTTTCTATGACTGAAAATTTCTTTTGATGTCTTGTATTTATTCGTATTTTCTATTTCTTGAAAGATTTTGGTAATTTACATTTTCTTAGAAAATTATCTATTTCAGCTGGGCTTGGTGGCTCAGCCTGTCATCCCGCGCTTTGGGAGGCCGAGGTGAGTGGATTACCTGAGCCTGCGGGTTCGAGACCCGCCTGGGCAACTTGGCGAGACCTTATCTCTACAATAAATCAAAAAAATTAGCCGGGCGTGGTAGCACGCACCTTTAGTTCCGGCTACTTGGAAGGCTGAGGCGGAAGGATCGCCGGAGTCCAGTAGGTCAAGGCTGCGGTGGCCAGGAGCGGCCACTGCACTCCAGTCTGGGCGACAGAGCGAGACTCCAACTCAAAAAAAAAAAAACAATAAAAAAAAAAAAAAACCACGGAAAATTATCTATTTCATGCTAAGCTTCTCATTTATTTGCATAAAAGTGTAAGTATAATTTTCTTATGATCTTAGTTATGTCTGCTTTTTTATTCCTAATATTACTTGATCATGTTTTTCCCTCTACTTTTGTATATCAGTATCCTTAAGAGATTCATGTTTTTAAAGATGAAGCTTTATACAGTCTTCTCTATTGTTTCATGTTTTTAAGTTCATTAACCTTTTCTTTTACCATCATTACCTCCTTCCTGTTTGCCGTTGTTTTTTCCACACTCTTGAGTCACAGAGTGGGCCTGTAAGGAACAAGTGGGCGTAAGTCCAATCAAGTTCTACAGCTGGAGAAGCAAAGGCAGATCTCTCAAGCTAGAGAAGGGGAGCGAAATGGGAGGAATGTCCCTGAGCGAGACGAACAACTACCCAACTCTGGGAAGACAGTGGTGAGGCACCTGCCTCTGTCAGAGCTGCCCAGGGGCCCTGTAGTCACTCTGGCTCCCTGAATGCCTCTGTCTCCCCGCCCTCACCACAGACAAGGCTCACACGATTCCCATTTCAAAGGAGGAAAGGGGGAGGCCTGTGGTCCAGGGACGGCCCTGGCAACCAACACAGCTGTCCCACGGGCAGCCAGAACATCCACATACACCTCTGCTGTGCAGCTGGGGCTCCTGCCAGGCCAGAACTGACTGCAGGCTGGGTACACGCTGGGCACACCGTCCTCATTTGGACTCCAATTTGCTTCTGGGTCAGGGGCAGCTGCTCTAAGGCCATAGACTTCTCATGATCGTGAAGCAAAGCTCTGACAGTTTAGTGAGCTCACCCCAGGGAACTTAATAAAATGCAGACGCCTGGGCCCAGCCACCTCTCCCTTTCTGAATAGGAGGGTCTGGATGAGACTAGGGAATCTGAATCTTAAAGGGCCCCTCCAGGCAGTACTTAGGCAGGTTGCTCTTAAGCCTCATTTCAAGACACACACAGAATATAAGATAGTACTGGTAACAACAACTCTCTGCTATGGGGCCATAATTAGACACCTAGAGAGCTCTGGAATTACAGCAAGTCCCCTACATACGAGCGAGTTCTGTTCTGGGAGTGCATTCATAAGCCCAATCTGTTTTTTACGTTCAACCAAGCTAGCCCAGGTCCCCAGCTAGCACAATCAGTTACATAGTACCGTGCTAGGTTTGTAATACTTTTCACACAAATAATCCATAAAAAACAAACACACACACAAAAGAAAACACTTTTTAACTCACAGTCCTCTGCAAAGTACAGCAGCACCCCACAACAGCGAGCATACAGGGGCTGCACATTATTTATGCTTATTATATTTATATAATATATATTTATTGTCCTTTAAATATTGTCCTTTAAACTTATTATATGTAATATATAATATATTTATTGTATATATAGTATATATAATATACGGTATTATTATTGTATATATTATTGTTGTATATATTATATATCACAAGTATTATATAATATTATATATTACAATTATTATATATTATTATATAATAATTATATATTATTGTATATATTGTTGTATATTAATATTGTATATATATTTATTGTATATATATTGTATATATACTGTATGTATACTATATTAATATATATTTATTGTCCTTTAAATATTGTCCTTTAAACTTATTATATATTTATGCATCATTATTTATGAGTGAAGGGGCAAGAAGAGTCACTGGCTGGAGGAGGGGGAGGAGGTGGGAGGGAGACGGCAGAGCTGAGGGGCCATCAGCAACGCGAGGCGGAGAGGCGGAGGGCCAGCCGCAACGCCCCTCGCTCCTGGCGTTGATGGCAATGGTTGTGGTTCCTTGCTCGATTCGGTTCCATTTGCATGCCTGAAGAGAAACGGTTCAGTGAGGTTTGGGTAGCAGTTCTCTATTTCTCGTCCTGGATGACACAGCAGCATTCGGAACGGCTGCTGCAACCTGCGTGCACCGTGCCACGGTCCGGTCCGGCGCCTCCAGAGAAGATCCTCTTGCATCCCCTGCGTCGTCAACCTCTCCGGCCCTTCAGTTCCTTCTCCCTCTTGTCTCTCTTGGTCCTTCCCCTGGGCCTCCGATTCCCGCAGGTCTTCGTGAGTCAGCTCCTCGTGTAGCGCAGCAGGGAGTTCGACGCGGTCGTCCTCTTGCAGGGCTGGCTCCAGCTTCTCACGGAGCGGCGCTATGTGGCTGAAGGCCTCTTTGGACTCCTCATCCGCCTTCTCAAATCCACAAACATTGTGAACAAAGGTGCTTCCAAATCCCACTCATGGTGACCACTACAACCTCATGCCAAGCAAAGTCAATGTTTTTTATGGCCTTGGAGACGTCACTGTCCTTCCAAAATTGTCACAGGGTTGTTGTCCCGGACTCGTCACCCACCTGTACTGCCTGACCAAAAAAGCATGTGACATAAATAATACTTGAAAATCGCTATAACTGCCTGGTCCATAGGTTGGATGACTGACAAAATATTCCGCGGCAGATGCACTGCTTTGACGTTGGGATGAAAGTCGTCCATGAACGGGGGTGGCTTGGAGCACTGTCAAGCAGAGCAGCAAAAGAATGTCGAATGTGACGTCCTTTCCGAGGCAATATTTTTCTACCTCCGGGATAAGAGTGGTAGAAAAAACAGTCCTGAAAAATGACCTGTGTAGCCCAGGCTTTGGGAAGCAAGCCCCTGACCATTTTTTACAGGCCTCTTGGGTTCTCTGAATTGATAAACTAAGAGATGCTTCAGCTTCATAGCTCCAGAAGCACTGCTGCCAAACTACAGAGTTAGCCTGTCTTTTGCTGCTCCAGAGTCTGGCATCAACTTTTCCTCCCAACTGATGCAACTTCAGTCTGCCATCCTCTTCCAGTACAGTCCTGTCTCATCAACATCAAAAACTTGCTCTGGTGAACATGCACCTTCACCAGTGATCTCTCAAAGCGTCTCTGGAAATTCCTGGGCAGCTACCAGATCTGCACTCGCTGCCTTACCACTTACTTTTACGTTGTGAAGACTGGCTCTAGCCTTGAACCGATTACCCCAGCCACGGCTGTTATTAAAAGATGGGCCCTCTGATTCTTCACTGTGTTTCTTCTTCAAGTCTTCATAAAGGCTTTTAGCTTTCTCTTGAATCAGCACGAAGCTGAGTGGGACTTGACACTGATGCTGAGAGGTTTCTCCATCTCCTCCAACACTTTCCCACCCTTCTTTGATATTATTGTCGGCATCATCAGCGGAGTAGACGCCGCATGGTCCATGATTCCTGTTCTTTAGAATCTTGGCGATAGCCAAACAAGTCATGTGACAAGAATGAGCAACATCTACTGTCTTTTCACTTAATTTTGCTCTCTCAATCATTTTCACTTTTGTTTCCATTATTATCTCTTGGTGCTTCTTAGCAGTACCGGCTACATCCCCGCTGCTCTTACGCTTGCTTTCAGGTAGCCTGGGCTTGAAATAAGGGTACGGTACTACTGGACCCTATATAGCACTGTACAGTACCCAAAAGCACAACCACTTGCACAGGATAAACACACATGACACCGTCTGTCACATACCTGAACTCACTTACATGACTGGATGTGTGAACCCATGCTTACACCTCTGCACGTTCACAACTTGAAGGTTTGTATGCGGCAGACTTACTGTACATGTGGAACTCTGGCAGGGACCACAGAGAACGGAGGTTACAGAAAATGCTGCCTTCCCAGATTCTGGCTTCCCAATTTCCCTCTCTACCCCCACCTGCTCCCACTGGCCATCATGCATGAGGTGGCCCAGCCCGTGCTGCATTCCTCAGGCTCCACCATGACTCTGGAGCCTGACACCTCGAGAGCCAAGGCGATGTCGTTGGGAAAGCATGGCCAGTTTAGAAGAAGACCAAGCCCACGCTGGAGCCTGAGTCCACCGCACCAAGGAAGACACCGAAACAGGCTCTCCCTGCCCCAACTGCACACGGGTGGGGCTGCACCGCTCAAGCTCAGCACTTCCACAACGGCTCACTCCCAACAGGGAAGTCAGCTTCCTATTCTCATGGTGTGTAGCTACAGAGTCTCTATAAAGTCTCAGCAGACCACTGGATAGAATGTGAACAGGCAATGGAAGCAACATTAAAAAGCTAACTGCCTGCTGTATCGTCTTCATCTCATTAAAACACACTCTTAGCAATCTTCCAAACAGTGATAATGGCATAATATTCCACCTAATCAACTAATTTCTGATCAGTCCTAACAGCTACGGAGCCTGTTCTACAGAGGTCTCTCAAAACTAAAGAGAGCCAAATCCTCAGATATTTAAAAACTTCTGCAGGTCCCTTGTGAAATTAAGCTTCTTAACAATCTGGTTGCCAGGACATCTGAATAAGCTCCATTAGTCACCTTAGGTGTGTCTCACTTGAAATTATCAGTCTAGAAGAGTTTTCTGCATATGGCAGGCTCTTGCATTCTGTGCTGCATAAGACACAGGAGTATGTCAAGGAACTCGAACCTATCTTATTTACTGCACTCTCTTTGAAGTCCTCTAAACCCGTTGAAAAGTCAAGGGTTTCAGAGGAGACACGCACACACATCCAGGGCAAGTGCAGAATCCACAAACAGACTCTGCACTCAACAAACACTCCCGCCCCAGCACGGGCGGCAGAAAGTGCTGCCTAGGAATCCGTTAGTACGCTCCACCAGAGGCGGCGAGACATCAGGATTCCACCTGGTGCTTTCAGCAAGCCATCACGCGGTGGAATAAAACTGTTCTTTCATTCAAAGAGCACCGTTTGCCCTTTATTGCCTCCAGTTTTACAGACACTAAATTTTAGCTGAAAACTTCTTCAAGAGTCAAGAGCTATTGAAAGTTGAGAAAATAACAGCCCTGGATGAAGCCATTTGAGCTCTCCCATAATACCTTCCAAGTACCCTTTACTCGCTCACCATTTCAGCTGCAGTCACTTCAGAGAAATAATTATTGTCCTTTAAACTTTCACTCCTCTTGATGCCAGAGAAAAGGCTGCCTTCTCTGGGCAGAAGCTCACGCTGCTTATCAGACAATATAAACCATCACTCCATTTCTTCTTGGATTGTCCCCGGGGACAAGTAGCACCTGTGGTCCTGCTACAGTAAGTAGTCACTCCTTCGGCCTCCAGGCTCCCACAGTCTTACTGTCAGATATGCGAGCTCTGATTTCCAAGCTTCCAAGGGTTTAGCTTTTCTTTCCACTGCTCCATGAAAAGACATGCCTTTTAAAATCTGCTACCTCCCGTCTCAGAGTGGCTGATCCTTACGAGTACCCTTCTCAGGGGCTATTTGGGCAGCTCATTTTCTGTGATGCATAGGACACAGGAGTATGTTCGAAAACAAAATATTTATCCTCCCCATGACACAAGGAACTCGAACCTATCTTATTTACTGCACTCCCTTTGAAGTCTTCTAAACCTCTTAAGGCTCTCCTCCCCAAACTTGGACCAGATAATAGAGTTTGTGGGGCCACTCAGCAGTCCTGATTTTTCAAAGTTGATAGGAGAAAAGCTTAGGTTCTGTCAAGGATAATGTTTCAGGCTCCTGCTCTTTTCATAGATACACCTAATTGCTCTATATTTTGGCCTGTGGTAAAAAGATAAACTTTTCACTTAACTCTACTGCTACTCATACGTATGGGTCCCATTTCCTCCCAAAGAAGAAAAGCAAATAGGTCATCTAGTCACTGGATAAGAGTAAGAATGTAGCCCTGAAGTAGAAGAATCATTATTTTAACCCTCCCTTGCCTACTGGCAGTTCGCATGAAGAACAGGACACCCAACTCGTCTTGGCATGACTTGTTCACACCCTCTCTAAGCAAACCCTGGGACATTTGTCTAGTCACCTTAAACTCTGTTCCTGTCCAACGTAACAGCATTCAAAACAGCAAATCTTAGGAGGACAAAACATCAACTTTTTGTTGATGATAGAATGGAATGTTACAATAAGAATAAGGTGCTTGATGTATGGCTCCTAAGTAAACACTACTAGTTACTGTATTCATGCTCAGTCTTTCTTTCTGTCTCCACCGGAATGCCATCCTGGAATGCCTTCTATGTGCACCTGAGGACGGATGCACTCATCTAAGCAACACAAAAATGAGCTCTCTCTTACAGATTTTGTTTTGGGAGAACTCCCAAGCTGGGTGAGTTAAGAAAAGGCGTTTTTTGGCCCTTTGAGTCCTGCTTTGAAAGTGACCGCATGCACAAAGCCATGCAGCCTTCTTGCAGCCAAGTAAGGCCAAAGCACACAGCTAAAAAGCCAAATGTTGAAGATGGTGCTGAGAAAAGTTAGGACGTGCTCCTAGTTCTGGGGAAGAAAGCAGCCTCAGATGGTCACAGTCAGGCTTTTTGTTAAATAATTTAATGTCTTTTTGCTAAAAGTATTTCAATATAACACAATAAAACAACAAAATCAAAAAGGCTTTAGGCTTTTCCTTGACATCATTAAATAAACAAAACAATGAAACAACAGGTAGAGAGTTTTAAAGGGAAAAAGAAACACGACACAAGAATCCTATGTGTGCCTTTGGGAGGCTGAGGTGAGTGGATTGCCTGAACCCGTGGGTTCGAGACCCGCCTGGGAAGCGAGACCTCATCTCTACAATAACTCAAAAAATCAGCCAGACGTGGTAGCGCATGCCTGTAATTCCGGCTACTGGGAAGGCTGAGGCGGAAGGATCGCCAGAGCCCAGCAGGTCGAGGCTGCGGTGGCTGGGAGCAGCGACTGCACTCCAGTCTGGGCGACAGAGTGAGACTCCAACTCAAAAAAAAAAAAAAGAATTCTATATGTTATGAAGTTACCACTTCTATGAAGGGAATAGAAAGTAATTCTTGGGTAAGCAAAGGCTCAGCAAGTATGCCAATTACACGAGTCTCCTGAGAAAAACCATTTAAAGATCTATTCCTAAGAATAAACAAGTAAAAAATAAAAACAAAAACTCAACTTTCGGTATAAAATGGTAGGAAGCATGGAAACTATTTCAGCAAGCCGGGCTCGGTGGCTCAGCCTGTAATCCCGCGCCTTGGGAGGCTGAGGTGAGTGGATTGCCTGAGCCCGCGGGTTCGAGACTCGCCTGGGCAACTTGGTGAGACCTCATCTCTACAACAAATAAAAAATTAGCCGGGCGTGGTAACACGCGCCTGTAGTTCCAGCTACTCGGAAGGCTGAGGCGGGAGGATCACCGGAGCCCAGCGGGTCAAGGCTGCGGTGGCCGGGAGCGGCCACTGCACTCCAGTCTGGGCGACAGAGTGAGACTCCAACTCAAAAAAATAAATTATGTAGACTGCATGCAGGTGAAGTTTGGGCTTCTGGGTGACCCTCACTTCCCCTGGTAGTGGACCAGGTACCCTTTGAATTGTCATATGTCCCCGCGCTCTTCTACCCCCGCCCCCCGCAGCAGTGTCCAGCCACTGCCGAGCCCACCGTTGTGCTAACGTGATTAGTGTTCCGGGCCCACCTATGAGTGAGAACGTGTGGTAGTCAGTGCTTTGTTTCTGTGATAATTCACTTAGCACAACAGTCTCCAATTGCATCCAAGTTGCAGTGAAGGCCATGACTCTGTTCTTCTTTAAGGCTGCATAATATTCTATCATGTGTATGTACCACATTTTCCTTATCCACTCCACTTTCAATGGGCAGCAGGGTTGGGTCCATGTTTTTGCTATTGTGACTAGTGCAGCAATAAACATGCATGTGCAGGTTTCTTTTTCGTAGAGAATTTACATTACTTCAGGCATATTCCCAGGAGAGGGGTTGCTAGATTGTACGGAAAATCAATTTTTAGTTCTTTTAAAAGTCACCACATTGCTTTCTATAAAGGCTGAACTTCCCACCAACAAAGTCGTAATATTATTTTTTCTCCACAGTCACACCTGCATCTGTTTTGCTTTGTTTTTTAACTTATTAATGATAGTCATCCTTACTGGAGTTAGGTGGTATTAATCGTAGTTTTGATTTGCATTTCTCTGATGATTAGTGAGGCTGACCTTTTTTTTTTTTTTTTTTTGAGTTGGAGTCTCACTCTGTCGCCTAGACTGGAGTGCAGTGGCCGCCCCCAGCCACCGCAGCATCGACCTGCTGGGCTCTGGTGATCCTTCTGCCTCAGCCTTCCGAGTAACTGGAACTACAGGTGTGCGCTACCATGCCCGGCTAATTTTGATTTATTGTAGAGATGAGGTCTCGCCAAGTTGCCCAGGCGGGTCTCGAGCCTGCGGGCTCAGGCAATCCACTCACCTCAGCTTCCCAAAGGCACAGGATTACAAGCTGAGCCACTGAGCCCAGCTTCCAATTTTCATAAGGGTGTCTCCTGTGTTTTCTAAGATTCTTATAGTTTGAGATTTTATGTTTAGGTCTTTGATTCCATTTAGAGTTAATTTTTGTGTATGGTGATAGGTAGGGGTCCTGTTTCAATCTTCTGCATGTGATCAGTCAGTTTTCTCAGCACCATTTACTGAATAGGTTCTCCTCTCTCCAGTGGTTGTTGTTAGAGGTTTTGTCAAAGATGAATTGGTTGAGAAATTGAGTCTTTGCTTCCGGAATCTCTATCCTGTTTCAATGGATCCTTTGACCACTTTTTAATGGGATAAAAAAAAAAATCATTTGAGTTCCTTGTAGATCCTGGACGTTAGGCCTCTGTCAGATGTATAATTTGCAAATATTTTTTCCAATTCTGCGGGTTGGCTCTTTACTCTCTTGATGGTTGTTTTTTCCTGTGCAAAACGTTTTAGCTTGATGAGGTCTCGCCTGTCTGTATTAGCTTTTGTAGCACTCGCTTCTGGGGACAATGAATTCGTTGCCCATTCCCAAATCCAGAAGGGTGTTTGCTACGTTTTCTTCTAGGATTCTAATAGTTTGAGGTTTTACATTTAGGTCTTTGATCCATTCTGAGTTAATTTTTGTGTATGGTGATAGGTAAGGGTCTAGTTTTATTCTTCTGCATGTGGTTAGTTTCCCCAGCACCATTTGCTAACTATGGTCTCCTTTCTCCAATGATTGCTATTGGTGGCTTTGCTAAAGATGAGTTGGTTGAGGAACAATGTTTTTACTCTCTGTCCTGTTCCATTGGTATATGTGCCTATTACTGTACCAACACCACGTCTTGGTTACTGTAGCTGTGTAATAAAGCTTAAAGTCTGGAAGTGGGATACCTCCTGCTTTGTTCCTTTTGCTGAGGATTGTTTTGACTGTTCATGTTCTTTTTTGTTTCCATTTAATTTCCATATTGACATTTCCAGGTCTGTAAAAAATAATGTTGGTAATTTGATGAGTATTGCATTGAATGTGTAGATTGCCTTGGGTAGGATGTAGGATGGATATCTTGGCATTATTGATTCTTCCAGTCAATGAGCATGGGACGTTTTTCCATTTGTTTGTGTCATCCTTTGTTTCTTTGGGCAGTGTTTTGTAGGTCTCGTCATAAAGGTCTTTCACGTCTCTAGTTAGGTGGATGCCAAAGTAGTTCATGTTTTTGTGGTTATTGCCTGTTTGTTGCTGGTGTGTAGAAATGCAACTGTCTTTTGCACGTTGATTTTGTATCCTGAGACTTTACCAGTCATTTGTCAGTGCAAGGAGGCTTTTGATAGAATCATATCATCTGCAAAGAGGGAATAGCTTAACTTTCTCTTTTCCTATCTGGATAGCCCTGATTTCCTTCTTTTGCCTGATTGAGCTCAACAGGACTTCTAGCACTTACGTTGAAAAGGAGGGGTGAGAGTGGGCATCCTTGTCTTATTCTAGTTCTGAGAAAATTACAGACACTACTAGCCTTTGAAGAATTATCCATCAAATACTTATAGCAATGGGAAGTAAAGACTATAGCCCTGAAGACAGACTGTTGTTTAGACCCCACCACTGCCAAGTTAGTGGGCAAGTTATACCACCTCTCTGATTCTGTTTATCTATAAAATCAGTGACGATCATAACAGTATCTACCTCACAGCGTTGCTGTGGGAGTTAAATGATTAATGCATGTCAAGTGCTTAGTACGGCACCTGGAACAAAAACCTCAGTAAAAGGTATCACGGCCAGAAACAAAACCCTCCATGCATGCAAAAGAGTAATATTATGAAGCTGCAATGTCTGACTATACAGCAAAAGAGTGAAGAAAAAACCCGATGACTTAAGGTTAAACAAAGAAAAAGAAAATCCAATTTCTTACAATTTTGAAACTCTTTCCTAAAATAAGCATTGTACCAGAAAGAAACCAAAAGTAGAATTCCAGCCTGGTGAGAAATAATAATAGTTTGGTCATTTAAAATTACATTTCAAAATAACAAAAATTATCACACTACATTTTATAACATGTGAGACTCAGCCAAAGCTATACTCAGAAACAAATTAAACAGACATAAAGTAAACATTAAATATTCAACTCTCACAAGGAGGCGGAGTGCAGATGAAGCAGAGGGAAGAAACTCCTAAAACACAGGCAGACATGAATGTGTTAAGAAACAGAAAGACATTCAAATTTATTTTAAAAATCCCTGCACTTGGTTCTTAAGGATGAGAGGAGGAAAGAAGAAGCAAGAGGAGAAGAAACCAGAGACAAATCATTTGCATTTCTAAGCAAGGAAAAAGAGAAAAGTTTGTAATTAATAAAGATGTAAGTACATATACATAAAACACTGTGCCAGTAAATCTGAAAATTCAAGGGAAATGTATTCTTCTGGGAAGATATAAATTATCAAACTGATTCAAGTAAAACATGGAAAACTTAACATATGTCGACATCCATGGAAGAATTTTTAAAAGTCATCAAGAGATTACTCCGATTAAAATAAAAAGAGATCTGGTTTAGATGGCTTTTGCGGATGAAATCCAAGAAATAAATACTTCCTTTGCAAATAAATTTTTCTTAAGCATCTAAAGGGATTTAGAAACGTGTTCTAAATTCATCTTACCAAGTTCGCATAATCAGGAAACTAAAGCCAGATGAAGGAAGGAAAAAGGGAGGGAAGGAGGGAAGGAAGGCTGGCTGGCCGCAGATAATCTCAACCGTGAATCTTAATTCAAAGCCCAACATAAAGCAGTAGCCAAACTCAGCAATATATTGAATAAATTCCGCTGCATTCTCAGAACCACATAATACATTGTCATTTCAAGCAGCATTTCCTTTTAGATGAGTGAGCAAAGGGGTTATTCAAAAATATGCATCTCAACACTATTAGCATTAAAAAAGAAAAGAAACAACTTCAAGTCCACCACCAGAGAGCTAGCTAAATAAACAGAAAGTGGAACATACAATGACATTAAAAATGAAAGCTATATTTGGCAGTCCTAGAAGATGTCTTCTGTGTACTAGTATAAAAAAATAAAGTAGACAGCCAAACGGCAAATACAGCATCATTTTGTTTATATAAAATCACACAAATTAGGGAGGACATTCACTAAAAGAGAAGTTAGGCTTCTTTTAATTTTTTGGTTGTGGTCCCCCTCTACCCCTTTTTAAAGTACACAAATAAACATGTATCTACTTTTCAAAAGTGATTTTCTCTCTCTCTCTCTCTCTCTCTCTCTCTGTCTCCTCTCTCTCTCTAACTCCAGGAATGAGGGACACAGAAGGTCAGAAGGAGAGAAAGCAGGATTTATTGATAAGACAGAAAAGCTCCCACAGTGGGTGGGGACCGAGGGGGTTGCCCAAAAGTGATTTTCTTTTTTTTTTTTTTTTTTGAGTTGGAGTCTCACTCTCTCTGTTGCCAAGGCTGGAGTGCAGTGGCACGCTCAAGACCACCCCAGCGTCGACCCACTGGGCTCCGGCGATCCCTCTGACTCACCTTCCAAGTAGCCAGAACGACAGGCACGCTACCACGCCCAGCTAATTTTTGATTTACTGTAGAGATGAGGTATTGCCAAGTTGCCTGGGTTGGTCTCGAACCCACAGGCTCAGGCAATCCACTCGCCTCAGCTGGGATTACAGGCTGAGCCACCAAGCCCGGTCCCAAAAGTGATTTTCAAAAGACAAAGAGAGTTTAAGAAATTGGGCATAATGAAAGCAAGGAGAACTAGGGAAGGTGGTGAGACAAGGTTGTTTTATACAAGATGAAAGAGCCCACTGTATGGACCGTGGATAGTTGGATGAAATAGAGTCAAAGATTTTTTGAGTTTTTTTTTTTTTGCCCTAGATAAGGTTCACTAACAATGGAAGGGCATATCATCTTACCATGATTTATTTCCTTAACCGACTTTAACAAGGTGTCTTTATTTGATGACACCACTATGCACTGGCCTCTAGGGGCGCCGGCTTGCAGATAGGACTCCACAGTCAACGGGGTGAAGGAGTCCTTTCGAAAAACAGCCACCGCAAACTAGTTCAGCCCTGCCAGCATGTGGTGAACCGTGAGTGAGTGACAAAGTACATCAGAAGCTACATCGGGTGCTAACTAGTCTCAAGGGCAACCTTGGCAACACGGCCTTCCAGGACAGAGATCAGGCAGGAGCCTACTCTACTTAGGGCCTCTCTATCAGGACCATCACTTGAGAGGCTGCGGGCGTCTCTGATAAGGAACAACCTCATGCCACGAGGCCAGTCGGCCGCAGTTCTCGGGCAGAAGCAAGACGAACTGTGTCCCGAGGGACACCTCCAGAAAGGGTCAGGAGGGTAGTGAGGAACGCCAGGGACGAGGCCAGCAACAAGGGCTGTGTCTGCAAAGAGTGCGACCCTGCTGAAACGCCCCCGCCTCCTAAGTCCTGGGGAAGACAAGCGGTGGGTGGGCTGCGGGATGTTTCTTCAGGGCTCAGGAGGGTGGCAAGCTGGTCCTAGGTTATTCTGGCCGGGAGGAGCACTAAGCCTGGTGATCTGAGCGGCAGGCACGGGGATTTAGAAGACAGGGCCAGGACCAAGAGTGGCAACGAGAGAAAGGGGCTCACGTGAGAGCGATGCCCGGAAAACAGAAAGGCACTGCCGCCACTTAACAACTCAGGGTCCCACAGACTAGAATATCCTGGACCAGCAGGATTAGCCAGCCAGAGCACTGCTTGATTCCGGCCCCAGCAACATACAGGGAACTTGACAGTGTCAAGTTCACACTTAGATGTGAATATTAAGATCAAGCACCTTAGACTTTGTCCCTCAAGAATGACCGAACAGAGTTGTTTTAAAGGCAGCAGCACAGATGCTGGAGGAAATTCAATCATCACCACGAGGGAGATTATTCCCTTTTTTGCCTTTCTGCCTCCTTCCACAGTTAACAGTAGGCCCCCCACAGATAAGATATAGGCTTAGTATCACCTAAGTCTATTTTGGTGATGTGAAATATACATCCAGGTGTGAAAATACACATTCAGGTATAGACAACAAACTGGTTTTAAAACCCATTCATAAGTGTCAAAAATCTCAAGTGCGTAACTTCTGCCCAGGCTTGCCCCCTGAATTCCAAATTTTTATGTATCTCCATCTGCCCAAGTGCCATCTCCACTTGGATAAAAACTTCTCTCTGGTGGAGCATGGTGGCTCAAGCCTGTAATCCCAGCACTTTGGGAAGCCAAGGCGAGAGAACTGCCTGAGCCTGTGGGTTCAAGGCCAGCCCGGGCAACATGGTGAGACCTCGTCTCTACAATAAATCGAAAAATTAGCTGGGCATGGTAGTGTGCGCCTGCAGTTCCAGCTACTTGGAGGGCTGAGGCGGAAGGATCGCCTGAGCCTAGCAGGTCAAGACTGCGGTGGCCATGAGTGTGCCACTGCACTCCGGCCTGGGTGACAGAGTGAGACTCCAACTCAGAAACAACAACAAGAGCCCAACCTAACTGGTGAAGCCTGGAGTGAGACTCCAACTCAAAAACCTTCTCTCCTAATCTCCCCAGCAATGCTGCTCAAATAGTAGCTGATATTCACTTAGCACCAATTTTGTGCCAGCCGCTGTGCCAAGTCACTTGCAAGTATTAACCCACTGCGTCCTCACGGCAGCCCCATGTGACGTGTGCTGTTATCACCCAAAACTTACACCCGAGGAAACAAAGGTGCAGAGGGGCCAGCCAAGTGCCAAGACACCGCAGTTGCTGAAGGGATCACCAGGACGGACTTGCCCTTTCCGGAGCGGGAACGGCACAGGCTCGTGGTTAAGTCTGGTGCCAGCACCCACGTCTTCGCCACGAGCCTGCACCGCTCCCGCTCAGGAAAGGGCAAGTCCATCCCTCAAGTTCCCAGCAAGAACCTCGGCAGCATCCTTCACGCCTCTTCACACGCCGCCACATCTGGTCCTCCAGTGAGTCTTGGGGTCTCCCCCTCCAAAATGCACCTGGAGTCCAACCAGCTCGCACTACTTCCACTGTTCCCCCCCGACTCTGAGCTGCTGTCATCTCAGCAGGGTTTTGGTGGGAGTTGGGCTGCTTCTGTCCTTAGGTCGCCCACCCATCCCCGTAAGCCTGGTCTTGTCACAGCAACCTTAAAAAGAGGGGCCCTTGACCACCCTCATTCAGACCATGCCACTGTCCCTCTGCTCTAAAACCCGCAATGGCTCCAGTCTCACTCAGTGGCTGCCATGGTTTCAACGTGTTGCCTCCGAAATCCAGATGCTGAAACTTAATGGCCAACACGCTGGCATCAAGATGTGGGGGCCTTTAAGAGGCGATCAGATCGTGGGTCACCGGTGAAAGGGCTTGATGAAGGGAGTTTGCCCTTTCTTGCCTTTCCGTAAGCACACACGTAAGCACACAACGCTTGTCCCCTCAAGGAAGCCACGTTAAGGGGGCCGTCTTGGAAGCAGAGACCAGACCCTCACCAGAAAGCAGACCCGCCAGTGCCTCGATCGTGGACTCCTCAGCCTCCAAACTGCAAGGAACGAATCTCTGTTCTTTGTAAGTTACCCAGTCTCTGGTATTCTGTCACAGAAGCACAAAATGGACTAAAACAGAGACAAAGCCCACGTCCTGCCAGCACACCCCCGGGGCTTGGCGCCCTGACTCCCCGCAGAACTCACCTCCTTCGGCCCTCTCCAGCTCCCGCTGGTGTGCCGCTGCCCCCTTAGTGCGATCGGCACACTTCCCCCCTAGGGACTTTGCCCTTGCCACGTCACCTTGCCCTCCCTGTTATCCAAACGGTCACGCCCTCGCCGCTCCTCCCGAGGCTTTTGCCTAAATGCCTTCACGTCGGCGACACCTGCCCTGACGCCTGTTTAACACGAGAGCCCCCGCTCTTCTGCTCCCAACAACCGCCCTTGTCATGCTTAACATGGTCTCTGACTGTAGATTTGTTTATTTTATTGTCTTCTACCCTCACTCACTCAGTGGGAGCTCTATGGAGGCAAATTATTTAGTGAATGAATTAATTTATTTATTACCGATTTTGTTCCCTATTTCCCCAGTGACCAAAAAAAAAAAAAAAAAAAAAAACACACCCCATCAGCTCTCAACTCCTTGCTAAATTAATGCAAGAATAAAAAGAAATCAACACTGAACACTAAACTTTAAATCCAAATACAATATTCCTATTGGGGTATTTCTTTTTTAAAAATAGACTTGACAGCCGGGCTCGGTGGTTCAGCCTGTAATCCCGCGCCTTTGGGAGGCTGAGATGAGTGGATGGCCTGAGCCTGCGGGTTCGAGACCCCGCCTGGGCAGCGAGACCTCATCTCTACAATAAATAAAAAAATCAGCCGGGTGTGGTAGGGCATGCTTGTAATTCCGGCTACTCGGAAGGCTGAGGTGGAAGGATTGCCAGAGCCCAGCAGGTCGAGGCTGCGGTGGCCAGGAGCAGCCACGGCACTCCAGTCTGGGTGACAGAGTGAGACTCCAACTCAAAAAAATAAATTAATAAATAAAAATAAAAACAGACTTGACTTTCCAAAGAACTGTGAAATTCCTCTCCTGTTTTCTCATCATTGTCAGATGAAGAAACCCACGGCTGATTCGATACAGTTAAGATAGTCCTTACCGTACTTTAAATTTTACAGATCGCAGTGAGGATTCTGGGCTCTTAATAGATCATACTACTAACACTTAGTAACTCCAGAGCATGGGCTGGATGTGGTGGCTCATGCCTATAATCCCAGCACTTTGGGAGGCCAAGGTAGGAGTATCTCTTGAAGCCAGGAGCTCGAGCCTGGGCAACATAATGAGACTCCATCTCGACAAACAAAATTTAAAAATCAGCTGTCTCCTGCCCAGGTGGGAGAGGTGGTGCATACCTATAGGTGGTGCGTGCCTATAGTCCTAGCTGCTCGGGTGGCTGAGACAGGAGGATTGCTTGATCCTAGGAGTTTGAGAATACCAGTGAGCTATGGTTACACCACTCAAGTCTGGGTGACAAAGTGAGAGCCTGTCTGTAAGGACCAAAAAAGCAAGTTACTCCAAAATACATGTGAACTGTCAATTATACTAGTGAATGCACAGGTATTCTGGCTTAAGAATGAATGTACCACAAATGGACTATGATGCTTCTTTTAAGTTCATTAGAAAAGTCCAAAGTAATCTCTGAAACCATATCCAAGTGAATACAGCCTAAATGGCCAAAAAAGTTGAAACACATTTTATAGTATTTTGAGTACTTTCTAAAATATATGAAATCCTCCCAGTTAAAAAGAAAGCAGTTCTTGCAGTTACATGGGTCTTCAGGGATGGGTTTTTAAATGGAGAGTTGAAGAAGGACAGTTGCTCAAGCCCAAAGATTGACCTCATTTATCAAGAAACACTCTGTTGACTCCATTTTTCCTGCTCTAACGTCTTTCTGAAATAAGCAGGATCACTGTTTCAAAGCTATTTCCTCAACTGTTTTTAGTTCTAGAATGAAACAATTCAATATCCTCTCAACACAACAGAAGCATTCACACGTGGGAAGCTGAATGTCTGTTCCCAATGTCTGCCTGGTATGCCACACACATTTTCAGAACAATGCTTACTAGAATAACAGTTCATTCTTTACTCAAAGCTGATTCCACATGTACACAGGCTACTAGCCACATATAATAACAATAATGTCCTGTATCTGTATAGTTGCATGTATTTATGAAGTCCTTTCACGATGTCTAAGCCACAAAGCTGTAAGAAGTGAACAAGGCAGGATTATTATTGTTGTTTTACAGATAAGAAACCTAGGGTTTAGAGAGATTATTTTGACCTCACCCGGGAGCTAATAAGTGGTAGAGCTCTTAACAAAAGCTACACCCTCCAACTTCAGGTTCACTGTTATTTCTATTTACTCTCATTTGAGAGAAACAATGCTGCTCAGTACAAAATTCACAAACTTTCAGATTTCGTACTCAATTTGGATTCCAAATAAAATACGCAAGGGTTTTTCCTGCTTCCAGTGACAATAAATTTCCTTCTTGAGGACCAACCTACTCCTGGAAAGCGATGAGACACATCGGGTGGAACACACCGAAGAATCCATGTGAAGGCACTGGAGAGTTAACAAGGCAGCCAGAGGTGGTGGGGCCGGGTTCCCAGAAAGAAGAGAAGACTTTGAGAGTAAGGTCAAAACTCCCTGATTCTCTTCCCCTCAGTCTGCAGCCAGGAGGCTGAAGAAGCCAAGCAGGACTGATGGCCTTGCGGGCACAAAGTGAAGCTAAGCTTCTGGAGGTGTCATTGGGCTAGAGAGGCCATGGGAGTTCAGGGCTTGCTAAGGAAATGGGGCTCTGATAAACACCCCAGACTTCCAGGTAGCTTCCCAAGGGGATACTTCCTAGCAGCAAAAGAAGTGGAAACTCACCAGCTCTCTCACAGAAGACCAACCTCAGCTTTATACCAACTCAATTCCAGACCTGATTAAGGTGATCTGCCCTATTTGTTGCCGGCTAGAGAACAAAACTAAGTCCTCTCTGAAGGACGGACACATCAGTGAGAGCCTTTAAATATCTCTGTATTTGTTCACACACACCAAAATGCAATAACTGAAATAAATTCACTAGATGGATTTAAAAGCAGATTAGATATAGCAGAGGAAAGGCTCAGTGAACAGGATGTAGGCCAATAGAAATATATCCAGCTTAAAGCACAGGGATAAAAAGAGATAAAGAGTACAGAAAAAAGCATAAGAGGGACAGGGGACATGTGGAAATGTAACAAAGATGTATTAGGGTCTCGGAGCAAGACAGAAATAGAACATGGCAAAACTGACAAGACATGAAGCTACAGATTCAGGAAATTCTACAAATCCCAAACAGGTTCGGTACAGAGAAAGCAACACTGAAACACATTATGGTGAAACTGCAGAAAAACAAGAGAAACATCTAAAAAGGCAGCTAGAAGAAAAAGTCAAAATGCCTTCAAAAAACACCCCCAAACCAAGATCACTTACTGTTGATATTTCACCAGAAACAATGAGAGCAGAAGAAAACTGAATGATGACGTTACAGTGCTGAAATCTAGCTGTCAATCTAGAATTCCGCATTCAGTGAAAACGTTCTTCAAAAATGAAAGTAAAATAAAGATGCTTTCAGACAAAAAAGGATAGAACTCATCGCTAGCAAACTGGCAGTAAGAGAAATATTAATGGAATACAAATGGGAAACGCTCCTAGGTGGAAAAACAGAAAGTTAAGAAATGAGAAGCCACAGAAACATATATAGAGGTGAATAAGTCTAAACGGTATTGACTGCAAAAAAACAATAAAATACGTCCTGTAGAGTCTGCAAATAAAAAAAGAATTACGCCAAATGACAGCAAGAACACACAAGGGGAGAAAAGGGCAAGCGGAAGGCGAACTGTTGTGAGGTGTGGGTGGCGTCCAGGAAGTCATCAAATTATCCACTTATGTCAGACTCTTCCTATATGGACGTGTTAGTGAAAAATGCAACAAGCTAATAGAGGAAAAAATACTTAACCAAGAAGAAGAATGACAGGAGAGGAGAAGGAAAGTAAAGCGAGTGGACGAAGAGAACATGGGCAGTGAGATGCTAGTGGTTAAACGCAAGCCTATCAGTGCTACATTAATGCGAAAGAGCGAAATACTCCAAATAAAAGACAAAGATGGTCAGTGCAGGTAAAAGTCCAAAATCCAACAACAGGCTGCTTATAGGAGATACACTATATTTATTTATTAGATTCAGAAATAAATAAATTCAGATTTATTTAAATTAGAGCGAGAGAGAGAGAAAGCGAGAGAGAGGAGATTCACCTCCCCAAGGTAGGGGAGGCGATCCAAGATACACTTTAAATAAAAGGACGTAGAAAGGTTGGAAATAAAAGCACAAGAAAAGATACACCACGCAAAAACAAACCAAAGCAAGATGGTGCAGTTATACTGATACTGAAGGTCAGAAGCATTCCTAGTGATACAGAGGCCAGGTGACAGAAACTCACCAACAAGTCCATAAAGGCGGAAGAAGAGCTCTGTTCCAGGTAACTGCCTGCTCAGTGGTCTGCCTCTCCCACTAGACAATGCCTCCGGTTATCAGTGTATTCCCAGGACTGTGGTAGAAAGAAGGACTGAAGGACACAAAACCCAATCACAACTCACTGAGCACCACCTCATCTTATCCCAAACTACAACCCTGAGTTTCGGGCGGGGAAACCAAGCCACGCGTGTGGACCGACACTCAGGGATCAGGCTTTGAAAATATGTTTGCTGACTGGGCCGGGTGGCTCAGCCTGTCATCCCAGGACTTTGGGAGGCAGAGGAGAATGGATTGCCTGAGCTTGCGGGTTCGAAACTAGCCCCGGCACCTTGGCGAGACCTCGTCTCTACAATAGAGAAATAAAAAAAATTAGCCAGGTCTGGTAGCGCATGCCTGTAGTTCCAGCTACTTGGAAGGCTGAGGCGGAAGGACTGCTGGCATCCAGCAGGCTGTTGACACTGGGGTGGCCATGAGCATGCCACTGCACTCCGGAGTGAGACGCCAACTCCAAAAAAAAAGAAAGAAAGAAAGAAAGAAAGAAAGGAAAGAAAAGAAGAAAAGAAGAAAGGAAGGAAGGAAGAAAATAGGTTTGCCAATGATCTTTGAAGAGGAAACTTATACCAGATCCTTCAGAGAACCAACATGGACACACACTAAATAAGGGCTTACGCCTTATCATTTTTCCCAGTCCTGGTGCATTCTTTAATCTAGCTGTAGATAAAGCCTGGAATATATAAAAGGAAAAAGAAGAATGGTCTGTGGCTGAACACCAGGAGTTGGTTTTATAGACACAAAAAATAAATAGATAAAAACAAACAAAAAACAGAAGGGCACATTGATGAATGATGACACGGCTTTGGTCTGAACTTTGCACATGAGGCCCTGGGACGAGCCGGTGGCCGACTGGCTAAAGCAAAGAGCTGCTCCTGCTGGCCATGTCCCACTCTGCACATCTCACATGTCTCGCTGAGCCTGGCAGCACCTTTCAGAGAGCAGCGGAGGTGTCACACTGACAGGCCACATAGACTGAACACACACAAGTCTCACTTCTCGAACAGCATGAGCAATGTTTGGAGGGAACAGAAACAGAGTGCAGTCTCCCAGTACATTTTCTTGGAGAATCAGGAATTAGAAAAACCACCGCAATTTCTTCTCTACGGCCCCCACACTAATGATCCCATCAGCACATGGCCAGCTTCCCTCAGAAGTTTGTTTGCTCCAAGTTACCAATACCATCTCTTCCTGTTTTTAGATGCATTCAGGCCTCCTGCCAAAGACTCACAACTAAAACCAGGAGCTTAAAAGCCACTCTGCAGAGCCGACAGAGAGGCAGCCACGTCTGTGAGACGGAACTTGGGTGTGGGAGACCAGGTCCCTGGAGCTCCAACTCCTCCTCTCTGAGCCTGGTTAGGTCCCAGGCAGCAGTGCAACTTCCTAACCTGCCTCACAGACTTATGACGAAACTTCATGGCTTCACATCTGTGAGATCCCCCTGACTCCCCAGGGGAAAAGGTCTCTCCAGGCACAAGGTGGTACCTTAAGAGGACCAGGAATATCCCAACCCGCCAATCCCTAAGTATAGTCCCACTGACGACACAAAAAAAGGGACAGTCCCTTCCACTCTGCAAACCAAGCTTATATTCACCAGGTCTACTCTTGGGTGAAACCCCTCTAACTTTCTGGAAGTGGGGTCTGAGCTCAGGGGCTTCTGGGAACTGGCATATGACATCATCAGCAGTATAACTTCCCTACCCACTACACAGAATTGTGATGCAGAATAAATACAATGAACACACATAAAAGGCCGAGTATAGGCCTCAACACCCATAAAATGTTCAATACATGTTTTGCTGCTGTGATGATTGACCAAACTTTTAAAATTCCTCGTTATGCCACAACCAAACTCCACCTGCTCCACTGGCCACAAATGCCAACAAGGCCAGGCTGCATAAACCCAGAGAAGGGCCCATCCCCATGGGCAATGCCCCGTACGATGCCCCACCTCCTCCACCAGGATGCGGCATGGTTGAGCTCACGGAAGAGAAGTCGGGGCTCTAAACCCACGTGGAAGGCATGGGTTCTCAGGCTGGCTCCACCACAGGGCAGTTGACCTCCTTCAGAGAAATAATGGGAGGCCAGCTGTGTATGTTTGCTTTTTTTCTGCTTTGGCTTCTTCGAGACAGGGTCTTCCTCTATTGCCCAGGCTGGGATGCAACGGTGCAATCACAGCTCACTGCAGCCTTGAGCTCCTGGGCTCAAGCGATCCTCCCCTCACCTCGCCTCCTGATAGCTGGGACTTCCAGCAGGCACCACCACCACACCCAGCCCCAGTTATGCACGTGTGTGAGACATCACGAGCTGCTGAGAAACGCAAAACAAGGACAGAGTTCCAGGATCCCGTGAGGCCCCCGTACACGACCCTGGGGAGCTTGGTTTCCTCTAGCTTCCCCAGACCTCGTGTCCCCACTGAAAACAAAACTTGGTCCCTAATAACTGCCCCCACCAGCCCTCCAGGCTGGTTGACTTTACGTTGAACACTTTTCTTGGCTTCAGCAGTATTTACTCTTCCAGAGTAAGAATGAGAAGTTTGGATTGCATCTTTCCCTTCAATCCTTAATCCTGATTATTCACTTAAAACAGCGGACATTACTGCTGATATTCCAGTGAGAGTAAGCAACGCAACCAGGACTTCATGCCTGCCCTTTTGATGAAATGTCCCTAAAAATATAAATAAATGAAGAACGCCCTCTCAAGAGCTTTGACCTATATTTGGGCTGTGTTAAAGCCAGACATTTAAAAATAAGCAGGCAAAATGGAGTTTTTTTCATGATTCTGCTAAACAGAACAACAGCTAAGCAACTACAATTTGTAAGCTGACTAAAAACCATATATTCTTGACTTAAAGAATGCCAGATAAATCCATTAGGTGTATGACCTGGACAAACTCCTCTCTCAAAAAAAGATTTTTTAAAAAGTATGTGTGTGTGTGTACAGTTGAGGCAGTCCTGTTCTAGGTGCAGTATTTCAGTTTGAGACACAAAAATGTTTCAAAGTCCCATATTCTTTTTTTTTTTTTTTTGAGTTGGAGTTTCACTCTGTCGCCCAGACTGGAGTGCGGTGGCCACTCCCGGCTACCGCAGCCTCGACCTGCTGGGCTCCGGCGATCCTTCCGCCTCAGCCTTCTGAGTAGCCGGAATTACAGGCGCGTGCTACCACACCTGGCTGATTTTTTGATTTATTGTAGAGATGAGGTCTCGCTGTCCAAGCGGGTCTCGAACCCGCAGGCTCAGGCAATCCACTCATCTCAGCCTCCCAAAGGCATGGGATTACAGGCTGAGCCACCGAGACCGGCTTAAAATCCCACATTCTTAATTCAGATGTAAAAGGACATGGTAGTAATACAGGGAGAAACTTTACAATGATGTAACAGTTGAAACCTGTTCCTTTACCAAGCAGATCTCATTTTCAAGGCATTTAATGAAATAAAAGCCTTGGCTGAGAGGGGAAGGAGAAAACAAAGGTAATATTTTTCCACCTAAAGGTTTATTTGATTATACTTAATAGACAGTTTCAAAGTAAACCATCTTCAGCTTTCCCGGCAGAGAGAACAAGATTCCACACACTTGTGAGGTTCCCCTGGGCTTCTGTACTCTACTTGTCTCATCAGCTGCACTTCCAGACCAAAAAATCAAAACCCTCCGGAAAGGAGTTTGGGTCCTAGACAGGCTTTAGAAGGAAGACGGCCATCTCCTGAACATATCCCTGCTCTAAAGAAAGCACACAGTTGGGAGGCTGAGGCTCACCTGAGCCCAGGCATTTGAGGCTATGTGAGCTACAATTACATCACTGCATGTCAGCCTGGGCGATAGAGTAAGAGCTTGTTTCAAAAAAGAAAGAAAGAAGAAAGATATATATATATGGCATCGAGGGTATTTCTGCCCTGGGACTGGTATGTCACTAGGGTGGGGAGGGGTATTAGAACAGCTTAGGAGACTAGAAGAACAAATGCTACCGGAGTCACTTGAGGACCTGACTGACAGGATGGCTCTCCCACTGGCCTTCAAACGAAGATGTATCTCTTTTGCCTGGTATCAGTCAGCCCAGGCTGCCATAAGAGAGTACCACAGACTGGGGGCTAACAACAGACATTTATTTCTCACAGTTCTGGAGGCTGGAAGTCCCAGATTAAGCAGCCAGCAGATGAGGTCAGTTTCCGGCCTCTCGTCCTGGATTGCAGATGGCCACCTTCTTGCTGTGTCTTTATCCCAAGAAAGACCTCTTTCCTCCTCTTCTTTCAGGGATGCCTGTCCTGTTGGATCAGGGCCCCACCCATATAATCCCATTTAACCTTAATCACTTCCATAAAGGCCGTATCTCCAAATACAGTCACTTGTTTGGGACTTCAACATGAACTTGAGGAAATGTAGTTTGGTCTACAGCACACGCAGTGCTTCCGCTTCCTGCTCAGAGGGACAGGACAGAGAGACTTCCAGTGTGACCCATGTGATCTACAAAACCCATGAGGTGATCACTTTCAACATCTTCCTCGAGAGTGGAGAAGGTAGGTTTAACTAATAGCAATGAAAGAAAAAAGCAACTTCAATATTTTTTTTTACTAATTGGGAGGGATGTGGTTATGTAAACAAGGGATTGACAGGCAGCCCTGTGGCATCTGGGATGGGACAGGTTCTTCAACGCACAGGACCAACCTGTGCTCCACGAACACTTGGCATCCCCAGCCCCGCCCTGGAGGTGAATGCCAGGAAGACCCCACGGGTGGGCGGCACCACTCTGGGCTGACAACCACTGAATTAGAAGCTCCTCTGAGGCTCCTTTTAGCGTCACAGTTGCACAGTTTCAGGAAATTATATCCCCAGATCATGTGAACAGAGCCTAAAATACTAAGCAGCCTACAGTGTTAGACTGTCCTCCAAGTCCTTGCTGTTGGCTTTAAATCCATAGCTAAAGATCTCTGTGTTGAGACTGTCCAGGACTCAGGCCTCGGGCCTCTTTCTGCATGCATTCCTTTGGGTTTGACGTGCAGCCTCATGGGTTTAAATACCATCCAGATGCCAACCATTTCCAAATTTATATTCCCGCGAAGACCTTCCTCCTGAACACCAGACACATCTCCCACCACCTACAAAACAGGTCCACCTACAGGGAGATGCTTCACATGTCCACATTTCCCTAAACCTGTTCTACTCACAGCCTCCCCCATTTCTCAGTTAAGGTAGCTCCAACTCTTCCCTTGTTTCGACCACAATCTTTGGCGTCCTCTTCCAAGCCACACCCCTCCTGCTGGCTCCATCTTCAGAAGATTCCCACCCAACTACTTCTCATCACCACCAATGTCATCATCTTCTGTCTAAGCAATAACAGCAGCTTCCCAACAGATAAGCAGCCACAAAAAAAAAATCACCTTCAGAATTACCATTGGTTTAATTTGCTTGATAATTTATTTGAAATTTCATAGCTAGGCAGATGAGTTTTTTTTTAACTAAGAAACCATGCTTTTTCCCAAATAGCTCCCAACACAAGAGCTATTTGTTAGAGATCATGGATATCTCAACTACCCTGACTAGATAATTGTACAGGATATGCAGATATCAAAGTACTACATACACCCCAAAAATATATGCAACTATGATATATCAATTTAAAAATACCCAAAAAAAGGGGTTGTGCTTTTAAGAATAGGATGGGCCACCATCTTTCAATAATATATGAGGAGAGCCAATACAGCCTATAAGTAAGATTTAGTTTTTACTAATTGGGAGGAAGGCTTTTCTCTTTTCTTTTTTTTTTTTTGAGTCAGTTTCACTCTGTTGCCCAGACCGGAGTACAGTGGCATGATCATGGCATACTACAGCCTCAACCTCCTGGACTCAGGCGATCCTTTCAGCCTCCTGAATAGCTGGGACGACAGGCGTGTACCACCATACTGAGCTGATTTTTAAAATTTTTTGTAGAGACGATGTCTCACTATGTTGCCTAGATTGGCCTTGAACTCCTGGCTTCCAGCAATCCTCCTGCCTCGGCCTCCCAAAGTGCTGGGATTATAGGCATGAGCCACCACACCTGGCCCAGAGCAGGCTTTTCTATGCTTCTTGATTCCATGTAAATAGTTCTTCTTGGCACAATATTATTAATACACTTAAAAAGGTAAATAAAACATAGTCTAAGAGCTTAAAAACTGTGTGTTTGTGAGCCTCTGAATCCGTTTCCTTATATCTGCCCCTGAGGGTAATAAGGGGTAGACGGTAACTTCATTGTTAAATCCTGGAAGAACACACCCACAGTGTAGTTATCTGTGGTTCATCCTGAGTTCATAGGACCTTTACTACTTAAACATCCCCCTTCATTCTCCTTTATTCATTTATGATTCTTAATATCATTAATGATTTGCTGGTACTCACTACTGTGCTCAGCAATTCGCTCACTCAACAAATATTTATTGCGTTTACTGAGTGGCAGGAAGGGTCTGCATAACAACCCTGGACATAACAACTCCTGTTTCTGAGGAGCAGAGACAGATGAAGAAAAAAATAAGTAGAACACATGACGCGTAGGTGGTGATAAGAATCACGGAGAAAAGTCAAGCAGGGAAGATGGGGAGCTCTGGAGTGGGGACAGGAGGCTGCACTCCCAGGCTCTAGGGACTTGGTCAGAGGATACCTCACTGAGGTGGCTCTTGAGAAAAATCTCAGCAGAGAAGGAACCAGCCCTTGGAAACATTCTGTTTGATCTTCATAGGTTACGGAGGGAGTCGTGTTAGGTCATCCTAGATGACACAGGTCTCAGCAGTAAGAACTGGAGGCTCTGAGATGTCAACCCAGGTCTACAGGACTCCAAAAACTTCATTCTTTACTTCTGTGGTTGAAGTTCCTTTCTTTTTTTAAAATTTATTTATTTATTATCAAGATGTGGGGTCCAAGTCAGGGTCAGGCATACAAGCGCTGACCATGCAGGGACCCTTGTTGACGAGGCATGCCCCTCCCTCCCAACTCATTCTTAATTTACCTCCACCAGCAGCGCCTTCGGCACTGCAGACTGAATTCTACCGCACAAACGTTTCCGCAGAGCTACACAGAGGGGGACAGACAGAGACAAAGAAATGTACACCGAAAGGTCAAACTCTTTAACATCTCTCTATCAGACTATACTGGCAGAAAGATTCAGAGAGGTAACTTGGTCTCTTTAACTCAACATTCAACAAGAATGGTTATTCTACAGCTTACATTTTGAGGCATTAAATTGGTTCAGCTCTAGGCTTCCAATTGACTTTGGGTAGACTTTAATTTAGCCAAAATGCAATAAATATGGAAGGCAATCCCAGCTGCCCCTTTAACACATGCAAATGAACATGACACACTAGCTGGAACTAAAATTAAACCCACCTAAAACACATCCCACACCATGGGATGAATATTCAAACATCTGTGTGGACAAATTCATATTTCAAAAACTGAAAAAAAAAATGTACATAGAGCTTTGGGGACTTTGGAGGGACTTGCCACGGAGGCAGATGAGAAACACAGCCCACACCACTAAGGAGCCATCAGAAATGATGCCATTTTTCCCTCAGCTTGAAGGGAAAGTACATAAAGGTGAAAACCAGCTTTTTTTTTTTTTTTTTGAGTTGGAGTCTCACGCTGTCACCCAGACTGGTGTGCAGTGGCACGATCCTGGCCACCACAGCCTCAACTTGCTGGGCTCCAGCGAGCCTTCCGCCTCCGCCTTCCGAGTAGCTGGAACTACAGGTGTGCGCTACCACGCCCGGCTAATTTTTTGATTTATTGTAGAGATGAGGTCTTCGCCAAGTTCCCCAGGTGGGTCACGAACCTGTGGACTCAGGCAATCCACCCACCTCGGTCTCCCAAAGCACGGGCTTATAGGCTGAGCCACCGAGCCCGGCCGAAAACCAGCTTTTACACCAAATGGTGAAATGGAACTCAGGCTGCCTCGTGGAGGTGTCATTCCAAGCAGGTGACTGAAGTCACTAGGCAAGGTTTTTTTACCCTGAATTCTACTAGTCTTGGCTCCCCTGGGTCAAGCCCTTCTTCAAAGTTACATGGGCCCTTCCTGCCTTAAGTCAGTAGCTTTTAAACCCGGGGCAAGTTATTCACATTCCAGGTCCCTCAGTTTCCTCTCTCTGAAATACAGACAACCTTCGCACCCACCCTATTGGGCTGTGAGGGTCAAGAGGACAGGTCCCTGAGGAGCAATGGCACAGGCTCTTCAGCCTGGAGAGGGGAGGGGACCCAGACAGCTGGGACTGTCTTAAAAAGGCAAAGCTCCCCGTGCCCAGAAATGCACGTACGAATACACCTGCAATCACATCCACAACCTCAGCTTCAAGACGCACACAGTGTCCTGAAGTTGACACCACAGGGCTTCCTGGGTATCCTTCGATCTCAAGTGAGCACCTCTTATGTTGGATATGGCGCTTCCCAGTTAACCAAGCTGACTTTAGCCAGGAGCACAACATAAAAGAGCATTTTTTTTGTTTTAAAAAGAAATTAATAGGCAAAGAAAACATTAATTGAAGACAGTCTTCTAAAGCAGACTTAGAAAAATGGTAAGATTCTTTTTTTTTTTGAGTTGGAGTCTCACTCTGTTGCTCAGACATTCACAGCCACCCCAGTGTTGACCTGCTGGGCTCCGGCGATCCTTCCACCTCAGCCTTCCAGGTAGCTAGAACTATAGGCGTGTGCTACCATGCCCGGCTAATTTTTGATTTATTGTAGAGACAAGGTCTCGCGCCAAGTTGCCCGGGTTGGTCTCAAACTCACAGGCCCAGGCAATCCACTCACCTCGGCCTCCCAAAGTGCTGGGATGACAGGCTGGGCCACCAAGCCCGGCCACGATTCTTAATATTCTGTATAATATGTATGTTTACAGATGCTCACATGTGCCACATAGCCAAACACAAACACACTTTACTCCCTGGCCCTAAAGAATTGCAAAGTCACATATTTCTGACTTTTTAACAAAACGTATTTCTCAAATATGAGCTGCGATGGGCGAACAGAGCTGACGACTACTCACAGAAAGCCGATAAGGAAGGGAGCCCTGGCAGTTAACCGCGACGTTCACGAAAAGCAGGTGAGAAGAGAAATATCCCTTCTCAGTGTCTGCTATTAACTCACGAATTACTGCAAACACCCGCGTGTGTGAACGCATTGTCTTGGCCTCCTTATCGATCCCTGAAACTCTCCCCTGAAATTACATCCCTGTTGGTGGCCAGGAGCCCACAGAGCTCCACGCTCCCTTCTCAGCGTGCCCACTATCCCGAGCAGCTGGAATGGGACCAGACTTTCCTGCCTGAGTTCCAGGATCCAGGCACACAGTCTGGCGGGTGGTAGATGTGCCATCCATGATCGATTTCCCGGTGAATGAATGACTCTAGAAGTAACTTAGTGCGTGGGAAAACCTACCAAGTACCCAGGAAAACAGCTGCCTTCGAAATGTGACTCCCTACCTTATGATTCACCAAGAACTCCAGTGTGAACACCCTCCCCATCAAGGTTCCTGCCAGCAAGGTTTAAAGCTGGAGGACAACATGACGGTGTGACTATCACTTTCCTGTCAAGTGGTGACACAAACTCTTTATAGTGTACGGACCCCTGAGCTAGCTTGATAGACCTCAGGGTGCCCTCCACCCTCAAGTCCCAGATTTCTAAAGAATAAGAAGAAGGAGGCAGACCAAAGCCTTTCCCTTAGAACAGGGTTTGGAGAGGTGTCACCTGTCCCTCCTGTGTCCTGTGTTTCTGTTCAATTTAACATCAACTCTGCTGGGTAGTTAATTTCCCCATTCTAATCTCTAGAACATTTCCAACTTAGCTGTCCCCAAT
Source organism: Cephalopachus bancanus (assembly GCA_027257055.1). NCBI lineage: Eukaryota > Metazoa > Chordata > Mammalia > Primates > Tarsiidae > Cephalopachus > Cephalopachus bancanus. The sequence continues at coordinate 1,322,601 of JAPVLO010000484.1, forward strand.
AAGGAGGAATTTAGACTTTCTCCCTTCAAGGTTGTAAACAATGGACAGGTTTGCATTTTGGTAAATGGATCTTAAAAATAACGAGTGATCAGTGACTTTGAGGCCAGTAACACAACTTTCTCGTTCTGACCCCCAAGCTCTGGCCAATGACCACAGCTTCTGCACACTGCCACAGGGCACCTGAAAGACCAGCAGTCATGCAGAACCATCCTTCTACTTCCTACAGGTGAGGTTCCATTGCCACATGCCTCCAAATTTTTCCTCCTGTTACAACCCTGTAAAGATACAACACATGCTCAGTTTCCCAGAGTAATGGGAAAACTCCAGCATCCCACGTGAAAGCAACTTACTAGTTTGCGTGAAGGGGAACGAAGCTGCCGGCCAACGCCTGGAAGGTACTCACTGGTCATGCCGAGTGTCAGGTACGGCTCTGTCCATCCGCAGCTTGTCACTCTCCACCTGGTTGAACTTGTTGCGGGCATAGGGGTCCTGCCCCGAGCGGACCATCGTCCCTCCAATGTAAGCGTCCTGGTTAAAGTCCGGCCACCGTACTTTTCCTAAAAGAAAGCAGAGCAGAGAGCATGGGACAAGAGAAAATGTGAACACAGTGCTCATCAGAGACTGCAGTAAGTGTTAACTCAAGAAAGACTGTCCACAGCTTTTTCATACCATGGCCATTTCAAACAACAAACTAGCTGAAAAAGCCCGAGGAAAGCATCATCATGTCTATAAGCCTGAGTACAGGACGTTGAATGCTTGCAGTCTGCAACATGAAAGTTAAAGGCTTGGAGCTCAGGTATCTCTCCAGAAAACAAAGTAAAATCAAAGTATCTGTAACTATGGCACCATGTGTATTTTCCGTAAGAGGAGATACTCTCTGCCTGTCTCACCTTTCCAGGGATAAATTAATGCCAAAAAGCATCTCAGATAGGGTGAAAAAGATAATGTATAAATTAAACACATGGTATTCAAATGTGTAACACTAGGTCACACGAAATAAATGCTGATACAAAAAATAACACTCCCAAAGAACAAGATACCAAGACATCCTCGGTGAGGCATTCTCTGGATCCCACAGGAAGAAAGTAATGGTGCAGCTCATAGAGGCGCCCCTCCCATGTATGGCAGGAAACTGGTCATTCCTTTTTAAAAAAAAATTTGTTATTTTATTTTTGTTTTCTGTACAGATGGAGTCTCACTTTGTTGCCCAGGCAACACCTGGCTTCAAGCAACGCCCCTGCCTCAGCCTTCCAAAGTGCTGGGATTGCAGGTGTGAGCACCTGCACCCAGCCGGTCATTCTAACACACACATCACACACACCTGTCACACCTGTTCTCCTCCCAGAAGGAAAGAAACCAAGGCAGCCTGCTCTCCACTGACACATCAGTCTGGCCTTGTTTACAAACTGTCACTCCAGTATGCCAAGCACAAGGTCCTCCAAGAACACATCACTGCACCACGGAGTTTTCACAGGGGGCGGCGGGGAGAGGCAGCGTTGGTGGCAGACAGGCGTCGAGGAGAAGAGCCCTGCTAGGTGCGTTGATTCTGGTTGAGGCCACGGTATCAAGGCCGAGCCAGAGAAACAAGTAAAGGCATGAGACTCAACCAGCAGGAAAAGGGTGAAAGGAAAGACAAACTGGAAGCAAAGAGAAAGATTCACAAGCTGGTCTCACACCTCCGTTTCATTAGTCACTGTTCCCCATTTACCACCTGCATGACCTTTGAAATTAAGTTTCCTACAAAACAAATAAACAAACGGACAAAAGGTCTTTCAGGAGGACTTAACGGTCTAAGACGGCCCAGTTCTGTGGAAACAACAGCAACAACAAAACAGAAAGAAAAGAAAACCACCACCACCAACATGCTTGCGTGAAGCTCATAAAACTGCCAGTGGTTCTAAGTGCTATGAAAAACCAGAAAGCCGTCAGGGGACAGGGAGCACGGAGCTGGCTGTCTGACATGGGTGGCCTGGGAAGGCCTTTCTAACAGGATACCATGAACCGAGGGAGGAAGTGGGCATGCAGCTTTCTAGGGAGAGCACAGGACACTGCCATCCACAGGTCCTGGGGCAAGTGTGAGCTCTCCCGTCAGGAACCAGCCAGGAGGCCAGTTTGACTACGGAAAGCATGTGAGGAGGGGAACAGAGCCAAGGTCAGGGAGGAGAAGGCAGGGCTGCTGGCAGCTGGGAACACAAGGGCGACAGCCCTCCTGCGGCATGTCCACCCTCGGATGTGTGGCTGAGATCAAACAACACAGTATATGAACAGCACATGCACCTACGCATGTGTTTTCCCAACACAAGCACCTCAGCACAAGCAAGGAACCTCGTGTTCCTTTCTCTATTTCGGAGGTGAGGAAACAGATTCAGTTACAAGTGATTTGTTCAAGACCAGAGAGTAAATTTTCTATCTAAAAGCTCATCTGCTTCTTGCCGCAATTGTCCAGCGAGGTCAAAACCCTCATCTCATCACAACTTGGTTGCCGTGGAAGTGGTGCCGAGATCACAGACACTTGGCCTCTCAAATAAGAAATCAGGTCCAAAACTCACGAGCCTGGCTACAGCGCCAATACTGCAGCTGTGATAAATGCCAGCCTATGGGCGCTGGCCAAAGTGTCAGCATTTTATTCCATCTAAAATAAAATGTTTCCAAAACATTTTGTTGGAAACACGTTCCTTCCATACCAAGACAACCCTAAACATACTTCTGACTCCACCGCTCTCTCCCCATCTTCCTGCCTTCACCTGCAAACATCTTCAAAGCTAAGAAGAAAAAAACATCCACCTGTGCACAACAGCACATGGCCTCTATTCCTTACCAGCCGGGGCTCCTCCCCTGGCAGCCTCTTACAAAACAGGCTTCTATGCCTTTGTCACAACGTATGCCAGCAGCCCCTACAACAGAATTCCAATGAGCTGGCTCTAAGGAATTGGCAGAACGTCCTGAATACCCTTCACTGCACCAAGAAGCTTTGAACTATGGAAGAGGGCGCCCTGGTGGAGCCCCACACACACCCAGACAAGACCGCCACCAAGAGATGTTCTGTCTCACACCCTACCTGCACCTCACCGGGTGTGCAAGTTCCCTGGACCCTGGCTGGTGGGAGCCTGTGTGCAAGAAGAGTGTTGGCCATGGGATGAGGCCTCTACTGAGCCCTCGGAGCATCGCTCCTTCCCACCTACACATCTCTTTGCACTATCAGCCTCCCCACCTTCGGGAGTAAGACACAACCACAGGACGACGGCAAGGTGTCCGACGCCTGTCAACCATGGGGCAACTCAGACCCAGGTCTTCGGTGCACACCAGGTGTTGACTGCACCCTAGGCATCACACCAGATCCTGCAGAGACAACTGAGCGAAAACAGGCCTGTGGGGTCCGTGTCCTAGAAGGTGGGGGGAGACAGGCAATAATCATAGGACCATACGAATAAATGTATCATTAAGAACCGAGCTGAGTGCTCTGGCTGTGCCGACTGTAGTTCCACGGAAGCATCTCTGAGAGGAGCCTTGTCGAGACTCAAGATCAGGGAAGGCTTCCCTGCAAGGAATGTGTGAGCTGAGGTTTGAATGAGGAGGAGAAGCCCTCTGAAACCTCAAAGAAATACCATCTTTCTTCAACATCCAGAGACTGTGTGAGCTACTCATAGGTTCCCTGCTCTCACCCTTCCTTCCTTCTTCCAGGCTGGAGGTCTGACACGTGTCCTGCGCGCACCATTCCCCATGTGCTCCAGGACTCCTTCCCCCGCAGATGATGTCAGAGCCCCTGGCATCTTCCACAGACTCTGGGGACCCTGCCTTGTCTTGTGACAATCTCCCCAAAGCACAAAATCATTTTACTAAGATTATAAATGGTACTTCTCTCATAAAAGCTTAGTAGCACGTGACAACACCATGGGCGCTTTCGAGCATGTCTGACGATAACATGCATTTTACATTGTGACCTGACCTCAGGGTGCCAACATGCACACACAATTGATACAAAAGTCTCAAAATTCAAAACTCACCCTCACGGTATGTGGTGAATGGATATATTCTATTTTTATGTGGGCGCGTCTCATGAAATTGGCTCCACAATCTAACAATGGGTCACAACCCATAATTCGAAAAACACCAGGCAGAAGAACCATTACGGAAATTGGGTGTTGCAGTATTATATCGAATTGCTAGGGTTGGATCCCTGGGAGATCGAGGCGGGGACAGCATAGAGAATGAGGCTTGCCAGGGAGCATGTCCCCCCAGCCAAGCCCAGGCAGGAATGGAGGTAGGAGGTGTACCGATTCCGAAGGATGCAGGTTAAAGGTTGAACAAGGCAGCCTAAACAAACAAAATGCGACTTTGTGGACCTAAAAAAAACGCCACTCTGAAGCTACCTTGGTTCCTATCTCATCTCTTCCAAATCTTTAGAGACAGTTTTAGAAATTAAACAATTTTAATTTTAGAAAATAAAAAATAAATGAAAATCTAGTGAAAACAGACTGGCTAAGCAGGAGCAGTTGATGGAAAATACCTCAGAGACACCAAATTTTACAGGAGGAGGCAGAAACTAGCTTCATCACCAGAGATGACAAGAAAACAAAACACACATTTAAATAACATGAGAAAAGGTATTTAAATAACATGAGACGAGAAAGAGAACATTACCCCAAGAAGGGCTGTGAAAACAACCTGCTTATTAAATTAGGTTATGAAAATATTTATGAGGCAATGCATTCCCCGAAGATAGACTTCTCTCAGATGTGCCTTTGAAGCCGAAGAAGGGATTGTGTGACCTCGCCAAGTTTTGAAAACAATGACTGTGTCAAAATGAGAGGCTTACAGATACTTACTCTGCAGGCGGAGCAAGCCACCTGTCTGCAACCCCACACTGACCCCAGGGGGCTGGGTGGAGTGAGAATCGCCACCGCATCCCGACAAGCCCCTTTGCAGCCCCATGAACTCTTTGCTTCCTCTTCTATGACCACTCAAAGCCAGTCCAAGCTGCCCCCACCTTCCAGGCGACATCCCCTGAGAAGCACTTGGCCCACAAGTTGCTTCCTTTCCTGGGCTAGTGGTCCAAGACCCCTCTCCACCTGGATGAGGTCAGAGCTCCCGGCATCACTGACCTGACCTCACCTGCAGCACCGCGAGCGCCCTAGCCACTGTCCACAAACACCTGTTGGCTGCTTTACTATGATGGTCTCGTCCTGGGCCTGTGGGACCCCAGGTTGAGCATATGGACCCCCCAAAAACTAAAATTATCTTCTGGAGGGTGGGTCCCGTGTAGGACACTCAGAATTTGTTCCTCTGGATCAAAGGATCAATCAAATATTTTATCTGAAATTTTCGAGAAGGTAGCGTGGCAATTTGCAGAAGAAACATCCCAAGTTGTGGCAAGCGAATAACTGATTTTTCCACCACGACAAGGCAACTGCCCACACAGTGCTGAGGGCTCAGTGGTTTTTGACCAAAAAATGACATGGTCCCCAAGCCCCACCCTCCCTCTTCACCAGATCTCACCCTGAATGAGTTTTTGTTTGTTGGCTTCCCCTGATGAAAAAGTCCTCAAAGGGAAACGATTTGCTGAGGTGAAACAAAAAATGGCAGAAGCCCTAAAAGGCATCAAAACTGACGCATTAAAAACCGCTTTGAGCAGGGGGAGAAAGCATCTTGACAGGTGTATTGCATGAAACGGAGAACACTTTGAAGGGGACTGAAGCTTAAGCCTCTAAGAATAAATACACAACTTTTTAGGAATAAATTCTGGCTTTGGGGGGGTTCCCCCTCATTCCACGCAATCCCGACCCTGCGTGTGACTCAGGAGACCACAGCTCCATGTGAGCCCTCACAAGTCCTATTGCTGCGCTGCCGATGTGGCCACCTCTGAGGGCTGCCACTGTGAGCCGGGCAGTCCCCGACAGCTGGTTCCGCTTGCCTGCAGGCACTTTTAAGCGTGCCGAATGGCAAAGCGCGTCAGCTCTCTCGATCCGCCTGCCGTACTGAGAAGGAAGCGGGTCAAATCACCGGGCAGAGCACAGGAGGCACCTGAGTGTGCGGAGCTGGCCAACGGGGACTCCAAGCCAAGGCCCGCGTCACCCAGAGCTCGGAGGACCACAGCCCCGCCTTCCTGGCACACGAGCGGAGGAGCAGCTGAGACGCTGAGCACAGGAAACACAGAGCTCAGAGTCCAGGCCTGCGGGACGCTTGTCTCGACTCCCTGCGACCCTCTGCGTGGAATCCGAGTAATACCCCACCTCTAGCGTCGTTATAGACGGGAGACGAGATGACAGCAGCGAGAGCAATTCCGAACGACCCATGCCCAGGCAGGCCCGCGGAGATTCACAGGCAGAAGTGGCCAGACACCCACACATGACACCCTCACACTCCTCTTGCAGAAAGGCTGTGAGGCCTCTCTGTGGCTTCCACAAGGGTGTCCCTCTCTGTGCCTCGCCCCAGGGGACGAGCAGAAAACACGAGAGGGAACCCTCACCTCCCTCCCCAGTCCCCGTGGGCACCTGCCCAGGTGAACACAGGTGCAGGGTTCACACCCGTTGCTGCCCGTGAGCACCTTCTGCCATCTCCCCACGGTGCCTGTGACGGGGAGGGGTCAGTGGGTGATTTAACCTATGTCTACACCTGCATCCTTCTATGTCCATCTACTGCTTCCTGGAAACTATACAAATTCGACTTCACTCCCTGCTTGCTTCAGGCAGGGGCTGGATGTGGCGAGGCCCCCCTTCGAGGGGGCAGGGGAGAGGAGAGAAGGCCTGCCCTGAAGCCACGGGCGATACTGTGGAAAAAGGAGCTCGTCCTGCCAAGCGCAAGTGCCAAGGGCCTACTCTAAGACAAAATTGGTTTTACCATCAGCTGCATCACGACCGGTTAGGCCCCTGAATTTTTCATCTAAGCTGTTTTTAAAATTTCTCAGCATACCAGGCTTGGTGGCTTTTGGAAGGCTGAGGTAAGGGGATTGCCTAAAGTCTGCGGGTTCAAGACCCGCCCAGGCAACTTGGCGAGTCCTCATCTCTATAATAAAAATAAAAAATTAGCCGAGCGTGGTAGTACGTGCCTGTAGTTCCAGCTACTTGGAAGGCTGAGGCGTGAGGATCGCCGGAGTCCAGCAGGTCGAGGCTGCAGTGGCCGGGGGTGTGCCACTGCACTCTAGTCTGGGCGACGGAGTGAGACTCCAACTCTCAAAAAAAAAAAAAATTTTCCCCACAGTCCTGGGCCTGAGAAACCCCAGAAGTGTGCACAGGCAGGAAGCACCAGCCCTTTGCTCCTCACCCCTGCAGGCCACCGGTGCTTCCCTGTGCCATCTCCCCTGCTTCCCACATCACGCTGAGGGCCACTGAGGTCACAAAGCCCCCGGAGGCTTCCACGAAAACGTGGTCCTCCTGCTTAGAGACGGGTCCCGACCGCTGACAGGGCCGGTGTGCAGGACAGGGTGAGAAGGGGCCTCCTTGTCTCAGCACGGAACTGCACCCTCGCCACTCCTGCAGAGAGGGAGACCACCCTCCCAAAACCCTCCACAGGCTCCTTCTCTCAGGATCGTAGGGTAAGAAGGCTCCTCGGGGGCACCTCAACACCTTGCTCCTGCTCACGTGTGCCGTTCCAAGGAAGGCATGTATGACTTCGTAAGACAGCTCTTCTCTCGTGGGCAAACCCACCGTCCGGACAGTCTTAATTTTGGAGGAAAAGCCCCGCCCCCTCTACTTTCCCAGGTGGGTCTGAAGGCCCAAACCCCGAGTAGGCACGCAGAAAGGAGCAGAGCAAACGCCTTGCTGGGAAGACGCTCCGGCCACACGTGAGGAGGAGATGGAACGGCTCTACCGTCAGGGCTGGGTGGCTCCGAGAGAGCCCCGGAGAAGGGGCCCTGGCGCTGGGTCTGGAAGGGTGAGCAGGAGCCTGCCAGGGGCAGGAGGGCTGTGGGAAAGGACACACGGAGACAGGGGAAGTGGAGGAGGGGCTCTGCACCCAGTGGCCGCGCGTCCCCGGCCCTGGCTCAAGCACCAGATCCTCGCCCCCGCACGTCCCCAAGAGCACAGGAGGTCGGAGCGGGTGAGTGCTGGTCCACATGCACTCCAGGAACATGACTCTGGAGACAGAAAGAAGGGCACTCAGAGGGGGACGAAAGCGAGGCGAATGCCAGGGCCAGCACGGCCATCCTGGGAACATCTGCCCCGGGCTGCTTTTCCAGGCCAGCCCAACCCCTGCCCGAACCCACGTCCGGGTCTCTGCTCACCTCTGACACCACACGGCCACCCCAGCACCTCCCACCTCCTCCGTGATAAACCACAGCAGAACTGGTGCCCCCGGTAGGCGCAGCACCTGTCAGAACGTTGCCGTGCATCTATTACCATGGCTGAGACCTAATTACTGCTGTGTCGGTCCTGTCTCATGACCCTGAAGGTTTACCTGTGACCTCGTTAAACTCAGTCTCCCCAGTCATGCATGCAAAGTTGTGCTGTGTGCACCTAGAGACATGGCAGGGCCGTTTTGCTGCAATGAATTTGCTTCTCCAGCTGGCCAAGCTGCCTCTCAACATGGCCACCGCCTCCAGCAGCCCTCCTGGGTGTCCCCTACTGCAGTGCTCTCCGGGGCACGCCTCGCTCTGTCCTGACCACCACTTTTCTACAAACCTCTTGCCGGAAGGACCTTGTAAGTGCTTAGGCTACCCTGTCTAATAGCTCAAATTTCACCGAGGCTGGAGTACCCACGCTTAGCTGCTACTGAACGCAGGAACAAGCCCAAAGACGATGGAGTCTGTTCCTGCTCTGCCAGCCTTTTGATTTCCCCCCCCGTCTCTCCCCAGACGGCAGCCAGCTCCGGGGTTCTCACTGTGTCCTGTCTTGACGGTAGCCCCGGACTTGACGGTGGCCTTGGACATTCACCGAAAGCCACTCCAAACGAGGCCTCGGTCTCTCTGCCCGACTCAAGCTTCAAGATCCTCCCAGCTGTTTGGAGATCAACATCTGGGCAGAGAACTGGAGGCCCCGCGGGAGCCCAGTTCGGGTCCTCGTGCGCCACGGCCGGGCTGCTCTTCTTGCTCCCTGCTCTCCCCTCAGGTCCATGGCGTGGGCTTTGGTCACCTCCTGTACATCTTGCATTCAGCTCTCTCTGCATTCTGAGACAGGCAGGGCCCAGACAGGAAGCGGCCAGGCTGTGCATTTCGGCAACGAAATGAATCACCTGCAAAGCCCTAGTTGTTAGAGCAGCTCGTCCTGCTGTTACCCCCAGAGGTCCACGGCACTATGGTGCACTTAGCTATCCTTTCCTGTCCACCTCACCCCTGCACCTGGTCTCCGATGGCAAGCAAAGACCGGTCCAGGGAGGGGTTGGACTACTGGCAAGAGGAGGCAAGAGTGTCCCCTTGCTCAGCACCCTTGGTCCAGCAGCCAGGAGGCCTTCCAGCATGGGCCAGTTAAAGAAAGGATACCGTCCAGCCCTTCTTACCCCTATAGCCGGAAACAATGTCCAGCGACAGGGAGAGGGCGAGTCCCAGGTAACTCTTCTGCCTTTGGGAGAGAAGGGCCAGGCCCCACGAGACAGATCAGACCCTACCCTGGCCTGACAAGCTCCCACTCAGAACCCCTGTGGGAGAAGGGGTGCCAAGGCTGGTCTTGACAACTTCTCGCTGCTCTGCTAATCCTGTCTGCAGAACAGGCCCTGGCCTCTGGCTTTCCCAGCCGCTGCTGCTCCCTGGGTTACACAGACTTCACGCCTTGCCACGTCCTCTGCTTTTTTCTTCTCCCATTTCTGACTCACCAGGTACACCTTCCTAAGCTATTCTTTCTCCGTCACACCTGCTGTCCTTCACAGCCTGAGGGATTTGCAGTTTGGTACCTCCTGAGACCCAGAGTTGCTTCTCCCTCCCCAATCCACCCACCAGGCTCTTAAGGGACATCTATCGTCTCAGGATCTTTTTCTTCCTACTCTAGTTTGGGGAATATACCCCTCATCTTATCTAGGCCGGAGAGTGGCACAGCACGGCTCGAGCAGATCACGGCTGGCGGCTGCGACGGTCCATGGTGGCTGTGAGTGGCGGCGGGGCACGGCGTAGAGGCCCTGGCAAGGCTGCCCAAGGGCCTGCTGCAGCCAGAGACAGATACGGCACATCTGGTCCATGAGGGTCCTGAGTGTCACTCAGGACATCGTTTCCATGGACATTTCATTCTCAGCTCCTAATGACCCATCCTCAAATGAACTTTGGGAAAGGTGTGTTTAAAATCAGGGGACTGCTTGCATCTGGATGGCTCATTTAGATACGTTTCAATTTAAATACATTTCAGTGCTACCTTTCCAGATTGTGTCATTTCTTTCTTAACACTTTTGTCCTGACCAAACATCGTATTTGAAAAAGCAATGCTAGAGATTTATGAAGTCCTGCCGATGCACAGAGGCACAGGCACAGATGTCGCCTCTCGATGGGAGCACGCTCAGGCACAACGGTCTTTCAGCAGACGGTCGGGCATCCTGATGCTGGCTCCTGAGGAAACATGTCACCTGCCACCCACAGGTGTGCAAGGGGAGAGTGAGTGTCTTCTTGAGTGCAGGTCCTACTGCACAGGAAACAGTCTCGGCAGATTCAGGCCGCAGGAGCCTTCTGGATTCTGCACAGGTATCACTACTGTACTGCAACTCTTCAAATCCTGACTGGGAAGGACTGCTTAAACAAACGCAAAGCCACCCATGTAAACAGAGCATCCTCTGGGAAAGTAGCCAAGGAAGGGAAACAGAACATTTTTAAAATCAAAGGACAAGGCTCTCAGATTTATTTTAACCTCTTGGCTGGTCTTAAATTGAATGTAATTTTACTGTGCTTAAAAGAAAAAGATATCTGAATATGCTTTCTCTAGAAGGCCGAAACGCTACACCATGAAAGAGAAGACCAGGGCAAAGCCAGGGTTACAAATAAATACAGCCATTTCGATCACGTAGGCATCGACACTGTACTTTATTATTTGTCACTGGATCTCTCTTCTTTTTTTTTTTTTTTTTTTGAGTTGGAGTCTCACTCTGTCACTCAGACAGGAGTGCAGTGGCCGCTCCCAGCCACCGCAGCCTCGACCTGCTGGGCTCCGGTGATCTTTCCGCCTCAGCCTCCCAAGTAGCTGGAACTACAGGCGCGTGCTACCACGCCCAGCTAGTTTTTGATTTATTGTAGAGATGAGGTCTCGCCAAGTTGCCCAGGCGGGTCTCAAACCCACGGGTTCAGGCAATCCACTCACCTCAGCCTCCCAAAGCGCAGGATTACAGGCTGAGCCACCGAGCCCGGCTGCCGTCACTGGATATCTCATAGAAAATTTTGTTCACCTGTGAGAAACTGTCATCTGAAATAAGGAGCCCTACACACTCATTATTAAGGACAAAAAAACCCCAGGAAGTTCAAAGAAGTGATGGAAAGCTATTTAAAAGAAAATCTAAAAAAAAAAAAATCAGATGTTATAGGGAACATATGTCTTGTTTACTTAAAATTATCTGTGCTATCAAAATAACTTAAAAAGTATCATGAAACAGTCTCACATGATAAAATGCAACAGATCTCCACATATGAATCTTTATATATCTCTTCTCCACACTTTGAATAAAAATTGTTAATTTTCCTCTATGTGCTATAGTGTCTAACTGTAATAAATTTAGTTTGCTGTGCATGGTCTCAACCAATCTCCCTATTCACCCTAAATGTTAGTGAAAATACCAAAGTGAACCTACTCCTCAGAATCAAGACCCAGGCACAAAAAGACAGGAGAGAAAGAGAGTATCTATAACCAGTGGCTCCTGGGTCTGTGACCCCATACGAGATCTAGTCCACACAACACCAACGCCCTGTCAACTATATTGTTACCAATTAGGAAACCGAGGCTCAGGAGTTAACCCTATCCAATGTATCACAACCATCCAATGACGAAACCACAACTTTAACCTGGGTGTTAATTGTGCCAAATCTGTGTTCCTTCCACGTTGCCTGAGCACTCACTTTCAAGCGGGTAAAGCTGGAGGGAAGCACCAAAAAGGGATGTATACCTTGTGTCGTTCCTACCGCCCAGCTTCGGGAGAAGGCACCCGCCCCATCCCTATGGCTGGTGTGACCAGCCTCTGACTCTGAGAGCACACGTTTCTCTCTCTGTGGAATCCTGAATCCAACATCGCTGGAGTCAGAAGGAACCAGCGCGTCTCTGCCCCTTATCAGCCCTGAGGTCCAGCCACAGCGTCAGAGGCATAACCCCGGGGAGCCCAGTGTCTCCAAGGGAACTGCTCCCCAGACAGCCGGAACTGGCAGCGTGGGCTTTCTCATGCAGTAACGAAGACTGCTTCCCTGGAACTTCTGCTCTCTACTCTTCTTGTGGCGTCAACCACAAAGGGAAAACCAGTCTTCTGCCTCTTCTGTGTGGCAGGTTTCCAAATATCTGGATGCCAGTCCCATGTCCCCTTCGAAGTCCTCTGCCAAAGCAGCCACAGTTACTGCAAGTGTTCCTCATCAGACGCTGCCCTGCCCCTCCGATCGAGTCCTCATCTGGACTAGCCCTCCGTTATCAGCATCTCTAACCCTGTGCCCAGAGCAGGTGTGGGATGACAGAGCAGAGAACACTGGCTGTTACTTGACTAGTCCTGGGCACTGCATTTATATGCGTCAAGCTTAAGATAATTCTGTCGCAATAGCTCCATCACTCTCAGTCCTTGGCCTCTGAGTTCTTCCCTGTCAGAACGGGGGAAGAAGAGTGGACGATTTGTTTTTAAATGCTGGCTAGATTGCAAGCAAACAAGTTCCCTGTGGAAGACAAAAGGGTGATTAATGTAAAAAATGCTTAAACACAAGCCTTGCCACTGACCCTGCAAATTCACTTTTAGGAATGTATTTCAAATGAATAACTATAAACATATAAAGATTCCCTCTGAGGACACTGGCTCAAAAACCCTATGCCCTACAACACAAAGCAAGTTCAACGTGCTGACAGCAATGAACATGGAGCTGCCGTTACAAAGGTGCTGGGAGATGTCTGTGGACATGAGAAGGCCTTCATGATGTGTCACCTGGGCAGAGACAGCACACACGGGGCCACATCTGTGAAGGTGAGCAGCTGGTGGCAGGCTTCCTGGAGGAAGACCATTGTCTCAGGAGAGAAGAGGGAGGAGAAAGGCCTCCTTGGTCAGGAAGTAGGAGCCCCCAAGGGTCTCTGCAGGGAGGGAAGGACCCTGAGGGGAGGCATCTCAGCTAATCTCCCAAATCTCTAAAAATGTTACTTACCTTATGGACAACTTGGACATTTTGGTAGGGACTGTCGGGAATGTTTAGAAAGAGTGAACTCTGAATGTGGAATAAAACCAGCGGATCTGAGGCCAAATGCCCAGTAGCTGACTGTCAGATGTCAGGAATCACGGGGGGCCCCGAGGTCTTGTGGGCCCGGGTCTCAGTGCAACTGAAAAATGTGGGGAGACACCCCCAACCACAATCTCCGCAATGGGAGGAGTGCACCCACCCTGTACAGGCCCGGAGTGATCATTAAAGGAGGTGGGAGAATGGTGGTTTCTTCTGGAGAGTAGAACGACGGGTGAATTTTCTTACCTTGGCTTATCTGAGTTTCCTGAACTTCCCACAATAAGCATATGGAGTGCTTTGGTGGCTCAGCCTGTCATCCCGCGCCTTTGGGAGGCTGAGGTGAGTGGATTGCCTGAGCCCGCAGGTTCGAGACCCGCCTGGGCAGCGAGACCTCATCTCTACAATAAATCAAAAAAATCAGCCGGGCGTGGTAGCGCATGCCTGTAATTCCGGCGACTCGGAAGGCTGAGGCGGAAGGATCGCCGGAGCCCAGCAGGTCGAGGCTGCGGTGGCCAGGAGCGGCCACTGCACTCCAGTCTGGGCGACAGAGTGAGACTCCGACTCAAAAAAAACAAAAAACAAAAAAAAGATGCTTCCCCCCTAAGGATACTCAAAGCCATTTATTTTCCCTACAACAACCCCCTGTAGACCACCAGGCCTCACACCTGGGTCACAGGACTTAGTTTCCCCACAGCTGTCACATGGTTCCACCTCCCACAGAACACATCTCACAGGTCACATGGTTCAGAGAGACCCAAGGAAGGAACCTGACATCACAACAGGACGACCTGTAGGACATCATGCGAAGTGAATAAACCAGTCACAGAAGGACAAATACTGTAGGAGTCCACTTACATAAGGAACTTGGAATAGTCAAAATTCATGGAGACAGAAAGTTGAATGGTGGCTGCCAGGGTCTGGGAGAGGAGAGTTGCTGTTTCATGGATATAGTTCCAACCGCAAGATGCAAAGTTCTAAAGATGGAGGGTAGTGATGGCTGCACAATGCTGAATGGACTCACTGCCACTGAGTTGTACACTTAAAAATGACTATAATGGGCTGGGCGCAGTGGCTCATGCTTATAATGCCAGCACTTTGGGAGGCCAAGGTGAGAGGACTGCCTGAGCTCACAGGTCTGTGACCACCCTGGGCAACTTGGCAAGACCTCACCTCTACAATAAATCAAAAAATTAGCCAGGCGTGGTGGTACGTGCTTGTAGTCCCAACTACTTGGAAGGCTGAGGTAGAAGGATCAGCAGGTCGAGGCTGCGGTGGCCATGAGTGTGCCACTGCACTCCAGCCTGGGCGACAGAGTGAGACTGCAACTAAAAAAACAAAAATGGCTAAAATGGTAACCCTTATGTCATGTATATTTGACCACAGTTAAAAGAATTAAGTGCACAATGCCAGAATCCATTAAACCACCGAGAAAAAGAAAAGGCCAGGGGACACTTTTCCCTGATGCCGCAGCAATGCTGGATAAATTCAAGGGGCTCATCTCATCTTTCTTCCGGCAGGTAGGAAGTAGAAAAGTTAAAACGTCTGTTAGGATCAGTGGAAATTCACACTCTGGATTCGAGGTCTATTACACATTGCGTCACTCCCATTTCATCCATCTTCATGTGAACATCAGCAATTTCTGCTCTGGAAAATCAACGGTCTGGGGTGACTGAAGCAGGGGGAAGGGAGGGTGTGATGAAGACACAGCCCTGGACGGGGAGGGGCCTCACAGAGGCAGCCTGTCTCAACTCTCCCTTCCCACCTCTCACCTAAGCCTCACTCCTTTACACAAGGTTACCGAGGAACACAAGAAGGACACCGAGGTTTCATTAGGGGAAAACACGTGCGTTCCACAAGGCCGTGCTGAGCAAAGGACGAGAGCCCCTGACAAGCATCGCACCAACAGCTGCCCTCAAAGACAGACTCGGCCTTCCAGCCACCCGCCGGCCTCTCTGTTCCTATACTGATCCTTCTGTATCAGCCTCTGCCCGGGCAGCTGGCCGGACAGTCAGATTCAGAGACGCAGAGAAGACAAGGAGAGAGTGTGCAAGAGGAACAGCTGCAGAGCTCCACTTATTTTTCAATCCAAAGAGCTTTTCTATACCAAAACGAGGGGAAAGAAAGATGAGATTGATCTCTGGCAGAGAGATTTCCAGAAGAAGAAACTGACTAGTAAATACTTGATTTGAAAACAGTATTTTGAAAACCAGCACTAAAAAAAAAAAAAAAATCCAGTTAAAAAGCATGCTGAAGTAGGAGCAAGGGTCATGAAATTTAAGGACAAAGGCCCCTTCCACTGTAGACCTGAAATTTGGTATGGGAGACCAGAAAGATATATTTTTACAGCATCTAAGACATAATAAAATTCGAGATCCTAATCTGGGAAAAGAGGCTAAAGGGAAACAGAAAGACAGAGAATTATAAAACCAAGGAATCTCAGAGCTAGAAAGTAGCTCCATTTTACAGAAAAGGAAAAAACCCCAAATAGTCACTGACTTTTCCAAGGCCACAGAACGGGTGGTAGGGCTAAGCCTAGAGGTCCCCGGCCATCATTCTTGTCTCCAGGTCCTGATCCTGGGCTCCCAGGCTGTCATCCTTGTCCCTAATTCATGATTCCCAGCTGGAACTGTCACTTGGGTAGCATGCTTTATTCAATTTCCAGATTCTACCCCAAATTAGGGCGAACAAGGACAACAAACAGAATCACAACAATAATCTGGGTTTGTGTGACTGTGGTAGCCCCAAGAGCAGCCGTCTCCAAAGTGGGGCCACCCAAAATCATTTTCTGGGGCACAGAAAGAGAACAGCAGGCACTGTCAAGTATTTTTCTCATGTGTTATAATAGTTCGTTTTAAATCTGCTTTAGAATGTATCCATACATCTATAGGGTAATTTGCATAGAATTTATAAGTGAGTATTTTAATACATATATGGGAGGGGTGGAATAAAAACACCTTTGCTCAGTGCATGTGGTCAGGAAGTCAGAGGTTGCTGCCCTGGAAGCCCACTGCTTTCCTAGGTCTGGTTCCTTCATCTGTCAGTGGGGTTTGTGGCCGTAAAAACATTCCCCTTAGCGTCACATGCCCTTGCCCATATGTCTAAAATTGCTAGACAGCCAACACAGAAAACAGGAAGCCACTGAATCTCCGGAGCAGCCAGCTTATGCACTGGTAACAGCCATGGCCGGTGGTCTCTTGCAGGCCATAAAGTCTATCAAGTATCCCTCACGCTTAGGGAGAAAACATTTTCCAATCACAACAAAATAATCGTTAAGGAAAAAAATGTGCATGCTAATTAGTGAGAAAAATGGTTTCACCCCCCAAAAAGGGGAAGAGAAAAGCCCTTTGGTAAAATAAAAGTACACAGTGCATTCATCAAGCTATAAATAATAATTCAAAAGAGAGGCAAATCAGTACACTTCTATCTCTTTGAAGATAAGAAAACCAACTGCATGCCACAGTTAAGGATATGCAAGCCAGAGTCCATGAGCACAATGATATGATTTTAAATAGTACACACCCTGAAGATGACTTCACATCCTCTCTCTATGTGCTTTAAAATGCACCAGAACACTTGTTTTTCTTTGAAATAGAATACAAGCCATAGGAAGTCTCTCATAAACCCACACAATAGCAGTATATCCTAGTTTCCTATTACTGTAATAAAGGAATGTTTATTAGTTAGCCATTCTGTGCAGAGGCTTATTTTACATTTGAAAGAACTGTGACCCTGACTCACCCAGGGGCTAGAAAGGCAGGGAGGCCACCCTAACGCATAGTTTACTGCACACACACTCACAGAGCGCCTGCAGGAGCAATGACATACCTGTGTCTAGTGTGGCTGGGGCAATGCCCAAGGAGGTACACACAGAGGAGGGGCTTGTCGTCCCCAGGGTGACGTCTATCCAAACACCGTCAGGAACACCAATGCACAAACACCTTCTCCCACCAACGCACACACTTCACGCACAGACTTCCGGTTTCCAGGTGGCATATCAGGAGCCAGGAAGTCATCACTCTGTCCTAACAACAAGGAAGAAACTGAACAAAATGAAAAATCGACAATTCTTCTTAGAGATCTGTCTCAGAGCCACAAGCTGCTGCCCCAACCTTTGGACACACAGGTCGATCCCGAGAACCACAATTTACTGGAGCAGAAACACGTAAGTTGAAGCATCTGCAGACCACTAGGGTGGGAAAACCTCGACTGTAGCTGAAAATCACTAAAGGTTCAGTGTGGGCAAGTCTACGAAATAAAGCTCCAGGGGACCCAGTCACACAGGGTCTCCCACACTTCTGTGTGGCCTCCAGGAGTGCTCCAGAGACCCACCAATGTCTGTTCACGTTGTCACGGCTCCTAGAGAAGACCACGGCAAGGGCTCAAGAGCTTCTGTGCATTCCTGAACAATATTCCTGAGAACTAATAAAAGGTGCACTTCCCTTGATCTCCTATGCCCTCCCAGTAAGCAGCTCCAGGGAATCCTTGAAGTCTTATGCCCTGTAGTCTATGCCCAATCAACTGAAAGATGCAAATCTCCATTTACTCCCTTTTTCTGAGCGGTTATAAGTTGAAGAATACAGTATCAACGCGTGGTAAGCCTTGGGATTTGTATAGTTTTTGTATCGCTGTAATCATAAGTCTTGTGATTTGTATAACTTTTGCATAATGCATGATGTCTTGAACCTCATCAACTCCTTTTTCTCTCTGGCAAGCTTGATGAACCCGTCTGCCGGGGCCTACTGATAAAAGCTATGAGATAACTCTGATCCCTGGTCCCAGGAAGTCTGGACCCCAAAATGTCACTATCGAAAAATGCGGCTGAAACTCAAGATCTGCACAATGCTCTGCTGGCCATGTGGCTAGTGTACAGGGACTAACAGCTCTGGACTTAGAAAAGCGCACTGTAAAAGCCTGGGGGGTGAGCAGAACCATTTTGGCAAGACCTGGAATCTGGCTCTGCGCCCTAGATTCGAATTCAGAAATAAACTTCCTTCGGCCAGTTCCCGGCCCCTTTGATGTACCGGGACCCAGGGGGAGCAGCCGAGCACCACCCGGACCCTCAAGGAGCACTGTCGGGTCATCCCAGGAAATACTGGAGAGAGATCCCCCCCGTGCAACTGTCAACCGAAGAGAGGCCGAGGCCAGCCTCTCAACCAATAAAGGTCGATTTAGCCCGAGTTTGAGGACACGCCTGGGAGAAATACCAGTCACAGGAGTATCTTGGCGGGGGCCATGACAATCTCGGAGCCAGCATGGGAACGGAGTGAAGACAGCTCCCCGGGTGGCAAGGCCTGGGGGGGGGGATGCCGTGCAAGTAGCAAGACCCCACAGAAAGTCTCAACGAAAATTCCGCACGATGGCTCCTTCAGTCACGGGCCCCACTAGGTTCCCATTGTATTGTTTTGCTCAGGCTTCGTAAGAATAGTTTGTTTAGTTACGTTTTGGGAAAAGAAGGCTGCTCACATATCCATGATAAATAATAGTTTCAACAGAAGTTCCTACATAACTTACAAAAAACAATATGTCTCAACTAGATGCAAGAAAAACTATTACCAGGAACAGCATGACACAGAGTCAAGAAGAACAAACACAATCATCTGTAACACTGACTAGTCCTACGCTGTGTCTCGTTAACTGTTCCCAGAAGAGTTCAAACAAAGAAACTCTGATATAACTGTGGTACCGAGGAACGGTGAGCACGAATGGGGAACACACTGAAACCATAAGTCAGTTAAAGACAGGCCTAGATACTCAGCCACCTCCTCCTGACATCATTAGGCCTAAACCATCACCCACTGAAAGAGGAGACGACCTGGGTTACATGCCTGGCACCTTTATCTCCATATAGACGATTTACCTTTACAGAGTATAAGTTTTACTTTCCACTTGCGCACCTTTTGGCTAACACTAACCTTGCCCTTTTAATAAGTTACGATTTCCAAGAACAGCTAGCTCTTTTTCTAAGAAATATTAAAAATGTAGACACTGCTGAAGCACATAACTATACGTAAGAATCTTAACCACAACCACGTCATAAACTTATTGCTAATTGCTAATCATTTTTTACTGTTAACTCACTGATATTTGCTTGCCAAAAAGTATGACATAAATAAATCAGCACCGCTGTGCTTCAGCGCCAGCGTGCGAAGCAGAACTCTGGTCCGACTCGCTTCTCGCCTTATCCACACCCCCTTCCTGGGTTCCTGAATCCTGCAGAGCTGGACTCCAACAGTATCTGTGACCTGTGCTTTCTCCTGAGAGGGTCTGGAGAACTTTAGTATTTAAAGAGGAAAGAAAGCCGGGCTCGGTGGCTCAGCCTGTAATCCCGCGCCTTTGGGAGGCTGAGGTGAGTGGATTGCCTGAGCCCGCGGGTTCGAGACCCGCCCGGGCAGCGAGACCTCATCTCCACAATAAATCAAAAAATCAGCCGGGCGTGGTAGCACACGCCTGTAGTTCCGGCTACTCGGAAGGCTGAGGCGGAAGGATCGCCGGAGCCCAGCAGGTTGAGGCTGCGGTGGCCGGGAGCGGCCACTGCACTCCAGTCTGGGCGACAGAGCGAGACTCCAACTCAAAAAAAAATAAAAATAAATAAAGAGGAAAGAACAGACAGGAGCAAGGAAAAATGGGAGGGCAGGCAATAAGGCAGATGGTTATATTTTTGTGATGCTCTGATCAGCCTCAGTAAATCGACATTTTACACACGAAAAGAGGGAACAGAGGAAAAGGTCAATTATGCATTTGTCTCAAGCTCAGTAAATCTACATTTTACACAGGAAAAGGAAAGCATGTGCAAACCAGTAGAGGAAAAAGACAATGGTGCACCTGCCTCAAGCTCAGTGAATCTACATTTTACATAAAGTAAACATGTGAACAGGGAATAAGAGGAAAAAGTCAATTATGCATTTGTCTCAAGCTCCATAAATCGACATTTCACGTAAGATAAGGAAAGCCCGTGAAAACCAGTAGAGGAAAAAGTCAATTGTGCCTGTCTCAAGCTCAGTAAATCTACATTTTATATAAGATGGAGTGAACACGTAAAAAGGGAACAGAGAAAAAGTCAGTTGTGCTTTCATCTCAGGGTAGGTAGAGAGATGATTTCTGATCTCATCCTTGTCTGCAGCTGTGAAGATGAGCGAGGAGAAAGGAAGACGCCAGGCAGGCAGGCGACTGGGGCGGGTCTCCAGCAGGACTCCAGCTCACCTGGAGAAACAGCTGCAAGCTGCAGGCTCCAGACAAAAGCCACACCCATTCCCTTTGCGCTCACTTTCTCTCTTTTTCGTGCATCTTTAACTAACTGGCCCTTTTTCGAGCCTCTCCCCATCAGCCCTTGACACCATCACGCCACATTTTTAGCCCATACGACTGACCAGTTGGGTTCGGGTATTTTCAGTTCCCAACCCATGGGCACGCCCCAAGTACTATGTAAACCCCCGCCCAGTCTCCGCGGCATCTTTGGCCCCAGCAACCCACTTGTGGAGGGCCTGGCAACCCGCTTGGGACAACCACTTGGGCCCCCTCCGGCCCCGCCCCCCATCTCCCACTGTGAAAGCGGCCAACACTTGCTTCCTGAATAAACTTCGACTTGCTTGCCCTTTCCGAGTCCTTGATCCTTAATCCTCTCAGTCATGAGACAAGAACCTGGGATTCATCTGGGATGCATCCAGACGAGAGAGCTGTAACCTTTCCTGACAAGGAAGGGAATTCTCCAAGCAAGAGCTGAGAGCTGTAACACTCCTTGGGACTCCGCAGCGGTCGGGCACCCCCGAGTTCCAGGGTGCCATAACGTCCTAGGCCATCACGTGGGTCTGAGGGCACCACTGTGCCCTTGGACTTGTCTTTGGACCCCATGTAGGTCCCACGCTGGCAGTGCAGCCCCAGTGCAACTGCAACACAGAGAAGTTGGTAATTGACACTGTCAGAGTGAAAGTCAACAGAATTCTGGTTTAGAGCTAGTTTACAGGGGGACGTGCATCTTGAAAGATCTAGGGGATGAGCAATTGGTGAGGGGGTCATCTGGGGAAATTAGAGGCCATCTCTCACTGTGGGCCCTTGGCTCATGGAGGCCGTGACACAGGGCTGTGAAATTACAGCGAACTGTTGGGAATAAAAGGACGATAGTAGTGTGTGACTCCGTTTCCACATTGAACTCTCCCTGTGACATAGTGAGTTTGGGGTCCCCAGATTCTACATTCCTTCGCATTTCTAGAAGGGGGGGTGAAAATAACCATTGTGAAATAAGCCTTTTGTTTTTATAATAGGCCTGATATACTTTATACACTAGAGGGTGAAGCCCAGGTTATTTTGCCATTCATCCTGTGCTGGACAGCTGAAGATCAAAGATAGCTGAAGTAGGTCAAAGTCATAAGAGTTTGTGAGTTGCAAATGTCTAGCCAGTCTCTTGCAGGAATCCTCCCCCACTCCCAGGGTTAACCTAATTAGCCCTCTGTGACCTTCGTGAACACAGAGAAGCCCCATCATGGCAGCAATCATGTGACTAACCCACCCATCTGCCTGCGGTCCACTGCCTGACATCATCAGTGCCTGCACTTACTGCCCCTTTATGATGACGTGGAAGCAGACCACCACCCAATCACCTTAATGATCCTCCCTGTCTAGGGGAATGGTTGAAAGGACTCAACCACAGGCAGCCAGCGGCCATTGTCTTGCTATAGTCTGGTGTGGCCACGTGCTCTTTGAGCCACGGCTGTCACCATGCTTCCCGGCTTTGGCCCCCTCGCCCACCTTGGGAAGGTGAATCTTCTTTCTTCTTTCTCTTTCTAACTTACTTTTAAATAAACTTTTCTTTCTAAGAAAGAGAGAGAGAGAGAGAGAGAGAGAGAGAGAGAGAGAGAGAGAGAGAGAGAGAGAGAGAAAGAAAGAAAGAAAGAAAGAAAGAAAGAAAGAAAGACAGAAAGAAAGAAAGAGAAAGAGCATGCTTATTAACAAGGCCTCCCCTCAGAAGGAACTATTTCACCAGAAGACTAAACTGCTGGGGTTTCATCAGGACCTACCCAACCTGAGGGAAGGGAAATACTCAGCTCCAGCCCTCCTCAGCTTTCTTCTCTCACCTGAGGGGGCCAGAGGGGGGCCGAGAAGCACTGCCAGGGTCACAGCTCAGGGACAAAGGCTCCATAAAAGAATGAGACCTAGTCACAGGACGACAGCAGGCTTCCCCTCCCTTGACAATTCACCACCATACAACTGAAAGTCTGTTACCAGAGTTCCTTCCACTCAGTACATCATGTCCAGCTTTCAACAAAAAAATTACAAGGCATACTGAAAGGCAAAATACACAGTTTAAAGAGACAGAGCAAGCATGAGAACTAGACTCAGATATGGCAGGAACGCTGGAATCATCAAAGAAGAAATTTAAAGCAGCAATGACTAATATGCTAAGGGCCCTAATGGGGAAATAAGACATGAGAACGGACAGATACTGTAAGCAGAAAAATGAAAATTCTAACAAGGAATGAAAAGTGCCAAAGATCCTGTATTATACACATGATTATGCAGACATGAAATGAACAATAGCAATGATATGAGGGAAGAGAGGAAGACATTAAGAATATTTTGTTATTATAAGATATCTGGACTACCTGTGAAGCAGTATACAGCAGAACAAAGACTACCTTCGGTGGGCTCATTAGTAGACTAGACACGGCTGAGGAAAGAATTTCTGAGCTTGAGGATATGACAATAGAAACTTCTAAAATTGAAATGCAAAGTGAAAAAATGGGAAAAGAATATTGAAGAACTGTGAGACAACTACAAAAGTATAACATATGTATAATGGAATACCAGGATGAAAAAAGAGAAACAGAAGAAATACTGGAAGAAATACTGACAAAGAATTTCCCCAGATTAATGTCAGACACCAAACCACAGATCTGGGAAGCTTAGCAAACACAGAGCAGAATAAATGTCCCCCAAAACTATACTTAGACACATCACATTCAAACTGCAGAAAACCCATTATAAAACAAAAATTCTTGAAAGAAGTCAGAAAATCAAAGATAAAGAAAAAGCCTTGAAAGGAACCAAAGGGGTGTGGGAGAGGAACCACGTTATCTATAGAGGAGCAAAGACAAGAATTATATCCAGCATCTCCACAGAAACCATGCAGGCATGAAGAAAGTGGAGTGAAATATTTAAAGTGTTTTAAGTGTTGAGAAAAAAAATCCCAGAATTCTGTACCCTAGGAAATTGATCTTCAAAAGTAAAGAACAGACTTTCTCAGACAAACAAAAATGGAAGGAATTTGTTATCAGTGGACCTGTCTTGCAAGAGATGTTAAAAGAAGCTCTTCAAAGAGAAGGAAAATTATATGGGTCAGAAACGTGGCTCTGTATAAAGAAAAGATAAGCACTGCAGAAGTGAAAGTTAACATAAAAACTTGCTTTTATTATTTATAATTATCTAACAGGTAAAATAACAATAGGAACAATATATTAGATTACATGTCTTTGTATATTTTTACACATGATTATGCAGACATGAAATGAACAATAGCAACGATATAAGGGATGGGAGGAAGCAATTAAGAATATTTTGTTATTATAAGATATTTGGACTACCTGTGAAGCAGTATAGAGTATTATCTGAGAAAATACTTGAACTAGCTGTAAACATATATTGCAAACTCTCAACCACTAAAGTTAAAAAAAAAAAGATGTATAATAGATATGTTTAGGAAGGAGAGAAAATGGACTCATATAAGACGCTCAATTAAAGTTACAAAAGGCAGAAAAACCATGGAAGACAAAAGTACAAACATAGAACAAGGGCAACAAACAGAAAACAATATCAAATATGATAAATATTAATCTAACTGTATCAATAATCACTTTATAAATCAATGGTGTAAATATGCCAAATAAAATACCAAGATGGCAGAGTGAATAAAAAAACAAGACCCAATTGTATGTTGTCAAAAAAAAAGCACACTTTAAATATAAAAACACATATGGATTAAAAGTAAAAGGATGGAGAAAGATATGCCATGCTAACTCTAATCGAAAGAGAGTACAGCTACATTAAGCTCTCACAACATAGAATTCAGATCAAAGAAAGTTTTCAGGTATAAAAAGGATAAAGAAGTCAATTCTACAAGAAGTCATAAAAATCCTTAATGTGTATGCACCTAGAAAGAGAACACTGAAATATGTGAGACAAAAAGCGATAGACCTTCAAAGAGAAATAGATGAATCCACTATTATAGATGGAGACTTCAGTAGCCCTTTATCAGAAATGGACAGATCCCACAGGAGGAAGTACAGGAAGGAGAGAGTTGAATTCAACAGCAGCATCAGTCAACTAGACATAATTAACATCTACAGACCAATTCATTCAACAATAGCTAAATACACACTCTTCTCAAGCGCACAAGTTCTAATAAAGAATAACAAATACTAAACATCAGGCCAGGTGTGGTGGTTCAAGCTTGTAATCCTAGCACTTGGGGAGGCTGTGGTGAGAGGACTGCCCAAGCCCGCAGGTTCGAGACCAGCCTGGGCAACTTGGTAAGACTTGTCTCTACAATAAATCCAAAAATTAGTCAGGCGTGGTAGTATGCACCTGTAGTTCCGGCTACTTGGAAGGGTGAAGCGGAAGGATCGCTGGAGCCCAGCAGGTCGAGGCTGCGGTGGCTGTGAGTATGCCACTGCACTCCAGCCTGGGTGACAGAGTGAGACTCCAAATCAAAAAAAAAAAAAAAAAAGCTAAAAACCAAAAACACTGTACAGTATGAAGAATACCTTTGATGATATTCTGGGCCACACAACACCCTTAACACACATTTAAAAGAACAGAAATCATTCCTGGAAACATACAACTCCCTATGAATCGAGAAGAAATAGAAACCCTGAACAGACTAATAGTGATTAGCAAAATTGAGTCAATAATTAAAAGTCTCCTGACAACAACACAAATCCCAGGACCAGATGAATTCACAGCCAAGTTCTACCAGACTCTCAGAGAAGAAGTGGTGACATTCCATAAGGGTTAAGGACAGAATTCTTCCTTACTCATTCTATGAAGCCAGCATCATCGTGACACCAAAGTTAGAAAAAGACAAACTGAAAAAAGGAAACCACAGACCAAGAGCCCTGATGAACACAGATGCAAAAATCCTCAACAAGACACTGGCAAACCAAATCCAACAGCGCACTAAAAAAACAATAATAATAATTCAGCACAATCAAGTGGGTTTTATACCAGGGATGTAAGGATGGCTCTATTTATGCACGTCAATGAGTGTGGCACAGCACACACACAGAATTAAAAACAAAAACTACATGACCATTTCAACAGATGCAAAAAAAAGCAGTTGGTAAAACCCAGCATCCCTTCATGATAAAAACCCTCAACAAAACTGGCATAGAGGAACATGCCTCAAAATAACAAAAGCCACATACAACAAACCCAAAGGCAACACACACCAAGTGTGAAAAAATTAAAAGCGTCCCTTCTCAGAACTAGAGCAAGGCAAGGACGCCCACTTTCATCCTGTCTCTTCAGCACAGTCCCAGAAGTCCTAGCCAGTGCAATCAGGCAGGAGAAAGAAATAAAGTATATCCAAATTGGAAAAGAAGAAGCAAAACTATCTGTTTGCTGATGATATGATCTTATACCTAGAAAATCCTAAATACTCCACCAAAAGACTGCTGGACTTGATAAACGAATTTAGTAGTCTCAGGTTACAAAATCAATGCACATAAATCAGTAGCACTGCTACACACAAGTAATGACCAAACCGAGAATCAAATACGGAATTCAACAACATTTACGATACCTGCCAAAAAAGTAAAATGCCTAGGAATATATTTAACCCAGGAGGTGAATGATTTCCACAAGACTGCAAAACACTGATGAACGAACGCGCAGAGGACACAAATGGAAAAACATCCCACACTCGTGGAATGAAAGCATCAACGTTGTCAAAATGATCATACCACCCAAAGCAACCTTCAGATTAAACGCAACCCTATTAAGTCCCCACGGTCATTTTTTACAGCATTATAAAAAACAACCCTAATAGTCATATGGAACCAAAGCAATCCTAAGCAAAAAGAACAAAGTTGGAAGAATCACATTACCTGAATTCAAATTATACTACATGCCTATAGTAATCAAAACAGCATGATAATAGCACCGGGCAGATAGACAGACCAATGCAACAGAAAAGAGAATTCAGAAATAACCCCAAATATCTACAACCAACTGATCTTTGACAAAGCAAACAAAAACATACCCGGAAAGGACACCCTATTCAACAAATGGAGCAGGGAAAATTAGATCTCCATGTACAGAAGAATAAAACTGGAGCCCTATCTCTCATAATATATATAAAAATTAACTCGAGATGGATTAAAGACTTAAATGTCACGCCTGAAACCATAAAAATCCTAAGAGGCAACCTAGGAACAACTCTTCTAGACATCAGCCTAGGCAGAGAATGTATGGTTAAGACCCTAAAAGCAAATGCAACAAAAACAAAAATCATTAAGTGGGGGTTAATTAAACTAAAAAGCTTCTGCACAGCAAGAGAAATAATCAACAGAGTAAATAGGTAAGCTACAGAAAGGGAGAATATATTCACAAACTATACATCTGACAAAGAGATAATATCCAGAATCTACAAATAATTCAAACAAATCAGGAATAAAAAAATGAATAACTCCATTAAGAAGTGGGCAAATGCATGAACAGACAACTCTCAAAGAAACTATACAAATGGCCAACAAACATGAAATAATGCTCAACGTCACTAATCATCAAGGAAATACAAATTAAAACCACAATGAGATACCACCTACATCAGTCAGAATGGCCACTATTTAAAAAAAAAAAAAACAGATGCTAGCATGGATACAGTGAAAGGGGAACACTTAGACACAATTGCTGGGAGTATAAATTAGTATAACCTCTAAACTGGGTGTGGTGGCTCACGCATATAATCTCAGTACTCTGGGAGGCAGAAGCGAGAGGATTGCCTGACTCAGGGGTTCGAGACCAGCCTGAGCAACATGGCAAGACCTCATCTCTACGATAAATAAAAAAATTAGCTGGGCGTGCTGAGGCATGCCTGTGATTCCAGCTACTTGGAAGACTGAGGCTGAAGGATCGCTTGAGCCCAGCAGGTTGAGGTTGTGGTGGCGGTGAGCGTGCCACTGCACTCCAGCCTGGGTGACAGAGTGGGACTCTGACTCAAAAAATAAAAATTAGTATAACCTCTACAGAAATCAGTATAGAGATTTCTCAAAGAACTAAAAGTAGACCTACCATTCAATCTAGCAATCCCACTACTTGCTATCTACCCAAAGGGACAGAGGTCATTATAACAACAACAACAACAACAAAAAAAAAAAGACACCTGCACCTGCATGTTTGTCACAGTACAATTCATAATTGCAAAGATGTGAAATCAACTAAACACCCATCAACTGATCAGTGGATAAAGAAAATGTGGTATCTATATACCATGGAATACTACTCAGCCATTAAAAAAAAAAAATCTGTTGCAGCAACTTGAATGGAATTGGAGACCATTATCCTGAGTGAGGCAATGCAAGAACAGAAGACCAAATACCACATGTTCTCACCCACAAGCGAGAGCTAAGCTATGGGTCTACAAAGGCATAGAGAATGGTGTAATGGACACTGGAGATTCAGAAGGGGGAGGGGGGAACGGAGGGAGGGATGAAAAGTCATCTATCAGGCACAATGTGCACAAGTAGGGGTGACAAGTACACTTAAAGCCCAGACTTCTTTGCCACTATACAATGCATCCACGTAATCAAAAACCATGTATACCCTAAAGCTGCTGAAACAAAAATAAACAAATAACAGAAATCAAACAGTGTCTGCTCTCAAATCACAATAAAATTAAACCAGAAATCAGTAACAGACAGAGGACTGTCTGGAAAATCTCAAAATACTTGAAGATTAAACAGCGCACTTCTAAATAACACATAGGTCAAAGAAGAAATCTCAAGAAAAGTTTAAAAATATTTCAAACTGAATGAAAAAGAAAATACAACTTATCAAAAATTTCAAGCAAAAGTGGTGCTTGAAAGAATTTTTTTTTTTTTTTTTTTTTTTTGAGTTGGAGTCTCACTCTGTTGCCCAGACTGGAGTGCAGTGGCCGCTCCCGGCCACCGCAGCCTCGACCTGCTGGGCTCTGGCGATCCTTCCATCTCAGCCTTCCAAGTAGCCAGAATTACAGGCACGCGCTACCACGCCCAGCTGATTTTTGATTTATTGTAGAGATGAGGTCTCGCTGCCCAGGCGGGTCTCAAACGTGCGGGCTCAGGCAATCCACTCACCTCAGCCTCCCTAAGGCATGGGATTACAGGCTGAGCCACCGAGCCTGGCTAGAATTTTTTTTTAAAGCATCACCCAGGCTAGAGTACAGTGGCATGATCACTACTTGCCACAGCCCTGACTTCCTAGGATCAGGCGATCCCTCTGTCTTAGCTTTCTGAAGTGTGCCTCCACACCTGGCTAATTTTGTTTGCTTGTTTGTAGAGACGATGTCTCACTATGTTGCTTGGCCTGGTCCCAAACTCCTGGGCTCAAGCAATCTGCCTGCCTCAGTCTCCCAGTGCTGGGATTATAGGCATGAGCCACTGTGTCCAGCCTGCAAGAAAATTTACAGCACTGAATGCATATATTAGAAAAGAAGAAGGATCTAAAGCCAATCATCTAAGCCTTCACCTTAAGAAACTAAAAAAAGTATACAAAAATTAAATCTAAAGCAGAAGAAAGGGAGTAATAAAAATTAGCACAGAAACCAATAAAATTGAAAATAAGAAACCAATAGAGAAAAATCAATGAAACCAAAAGCTGGTTCTCTGAAAAGATTAATAAAATCGATAAGCCTCTAGCCAGGCTAAGTGAAAAAGGAAAAAGGCACACATTACCAATACTAGAAACGAAAGCAGGGACAACCCTCCACATCCTAAGGCCATCAAAAGGATAATCAGGAACCACAGGAACAGCTCTATGCTTACAAATCTGAGAACCTAGATGAAATGAACAAATTGCTTGAAAGAGCCAATCTGTCAAAATTCACACAAGAAACAATCTTAATAGGTCTATATCTATGAAAGAAATTGAATCAATAATTAATAACCCTCCAAAACAGAAAGCACCAGGTCCAGGTTTGTTCACTGGTAAATTCTAACAGACTTTTAAGGAAAAAATTATATCAGTTCTTTACACTCTCTTCCAGAAGATAGAAGCAGAGGAAATACTTACTAACTCATTTTATGAGGCCAGCATTATTCTTATAACAAAACTGGACAAAGACACCATAAGAAAGGAAACAGATGAACATTTCTCAAGAACATATGAAAGAATTCTCAACAAAATACAGCAAATCAGATTCAACAGGGTATAAAAAGAATTATACACCATGGCCAAGTAGGATTTATCCCAATTATGCAAGGCTCATTCAACAAACAAAAACCAATTAATGTAATCCATCATATCCACAGGCTAAAGAAGAAAAATCACATGGTCATCTGAATAGATGCAGAAAAAGCATGTGACAAAATTCAATACCCATTCATAATAAAAACTCTCAGCAGACTAGAAATATACAAGAACTTTCTCAGCCTGATAAAAATTACTACCAAAATCCTGCAGCTAGCATCTTACTTAGTTGTGAAAAACTGGAAACTTTCCTATTAAGATCAGAAATAAGGCAAGGATGTGCCCTCACCACTCCTCTTCAACATCATACTGGAAGTCCTAGCTAATGTGTTGAGATTTTTTTTTAAATGAAAGGTACACAGGTAGGAAAGAAAAAAGACTGTCTGCGTCCGCCGATGACATGACTGCCTATGCAGGAAGCCTGAAAGAATCAAACAAAAAAGTCCTGGAACTAATAAACAATTACAGAAAGGTTGTAAGATGTGAAGCTAACATACAAGTCAATTGCTTTCCTACATAGCAGCAATGAACAAGTGGATTTTGAAATAAAAAACACAAGACCAAATTTTGGAATATTAGGATCCCAAAAAACAAAATACTTAGGTATAAATCTAACAAAATATAATAAGCTCTACATGAAGAAAACGATAAAACTCTAATGAAAGACATCAAAGAAGAACGAAATAAGTGAACGGACGGATATTCCGTATTCATGGAAAGTAAAACTCAATATTGTTAAAATGTCAGCTCATCCCAACTCAATCTAAAGTCAATGCCATCCCAATCTGAATCCCCAGTAAGTTATTTTGTGGCTATTAACAAATTGATTCTAAGGTTTATCTGGAGCTCCAAAAGATCTGAAACAGTCCAAACTGTCCTGAAACAAAACAGCGGTAGTAGGACTACCAATACTCAACTTTAAGACTTAATATAAAATCATGGTCATCAAGACAGTGTGGTACTGACAAAAGAATAGACAAATAGACAACAGAACAGAATGAAGTGCCCAGAATTTACAGTCAGTGAGAAAATGAACATTAAAAATGGGCAGACAGCCTGAACACCTTACCAAGAAAATAGACAGACAGCAAACACGCGTATGAAAAGATGTTCAACATCACACGTCATTTGAGAATTGAAAATTAAAACAACAGTAGAATATTCCTACATACCAATTAGAATGGCCAAAATCCTGGACACAGACAACACCAAATGCTAGCAAGGATGTGCAGCAACAGGGAGTCTCGCTCATTACTGGAGGGCATGCAAAATGATACAGACACTTTGGAAGACAATCTGGTGGTTTCTCACAAAACTCAATATACTCTTAAATAAGTCCAGCCATCGTGCCCCTTGGTGTTTGCCCCAATGAGCTGAAAACTTATATCCACACAGAAACCCGCACATGGATACTTACAGAAGTTTTATACATAACTGCTACAACTTGGAAGCATCCAAAATGTCTTTCACACAGATAAACGGAAACATCCAGACAATGAAATACTATTCATTGATAAAAAGGAGTCTTCAAGCCACGAAAAGACACGAAGGAACTTCAAACGAATATTACTAAGCGGAAAAAGCCCATCTGAAAAGGCTACAAACTGTGTAATGCCAACTGTATGACGCTCTGGAAAAGGCCAAACAGAGACATTAAAGAGATCAGTGGTTGCCAGGAGCTGGGGGAGGCAGGGATGACCAGGCAGAGCCCAGAGGCTCCTCAGGGCAGTGAAAAGACTCTGTGACCTTATGAGTGGGTACAGGTCACCATACATGTGACCAAACCCACAGAATGTGTAACACCAAGAGTGAACCCAAACGGAAACGACGCACTCCGGGTGGCGACGATGTGTCGATCTGGCTCACGGACTGTAAGAAACGTGCCGCTTCTGGAAAGGAGCGTTGCCACTGGGGGTGACTGTGTGCATGGCAGGGGCAAGAGGCATATTGGAACCCGCTGCACCTTTCCCTCGGTCTTGCAGCACACCAACAACTGCTCCGAAAAAAAAGCTATTGAAAAATATCTCATGGACTAATACCTACCATTCACACTTTCTGTTTTATTCTATTTTCTCTTTCAACACAGCCTGTAATCCCGCACCTTGAGTGGACTGCCTGAGCTCGCAGGTTCGAGACCCGCCCGGGCAACTTGACGAGACTTCATCTCTACAATAAATCAAAAATTAGCGGGCGTGGTGGCGCACGCCTGTAGTTCCAGCCACTCGGAAGGCTGAGGTGGAAGGATCGCCGGAGCCCAGCAGGTCGAGGCTGCGGTGGCCGGGAGTGTGCTACTGCACTCCAGTCTGGGCGACAGAGTGAGACTCCAACTCAAACAACAACAACAACAAAACATTCTGGCCACCTCCCACCAAACTCTGAATTTTACCATCCACAAAAGGGCCTGATGGGAGCGGGCAAAGCAGCGCTCTCAGGCCGTGTCTCCAGCTGGCCTGCGAAATCCAGTCTTAACCCCACAGGACACTTGCTCCAAGTGCCACATTCAGTCCACGCACAGTTACAGGGGCAAAGCAAGACGGCAGTACCTGGAGGGAGAGTCTCCATGCTTTGTGCTTTCTCTTCGCCATGGCTGTGATGCAGGTCTTTCTTTTTAATGGGATCGATTTCATTCCAGTCCTCCTGAGGGGAACAAAGACAGCATGTGAGTTGACTGGCTCTTGAAGCACACCTGCATTCATCAGCTCAAGGCACGTCGAGTCTCAGGATAAGAGCTGGGCCTGGGGATGCAGGGAGGAGCGGGACCCTCACCCCAGAACTCTGAGGTGGTCAAGATGCAAAGGGAGGGGACGCGGGAAGGACCTTTTCCAAGAGTGTGCTTCTCTCTCTTCCTTCCGTATCTGCACTGTGCATCGACGGAAAGGGCGTTCTTGGGAAACTCCCAGGCGGTGAGCATCTGCGAGGGTGGGGAGGAGACAGGGACAGTGGATGGCGTGAAGTGATTCGAGAGGGGTGGCGGTGAGCCCATGATGGAGGGTAGCTCTCCAGATTCTCCGATGGTTTATGGACGCTCCAGCCCCCATGGGCTCCCCTCAGAGGGGGTTCAACGATTTGTCTGATCCCAGGAACTAACCCAGGAGGGGGAGGAGGCCTGCTGTGCTTGTTCCTTGGCTTGCTCTCATAGGACTGCCAGTGAAACTGAGCTGCGTATCAAGGACTTAATGGGAAACCGGAATAAGACATAAGTTCTGGCAGAATCTATCCAATTCATCTGGGCAAACAATTTACTCTAATTTATCAACATTAAATCAAACTAAATAACAACTGCATGACCACAGAGCTAAATGTATTTTTCAACCACTTGGAATTTGATTGCTGTGAATAAAATAAGGACGGTTTCTGTCTATAACTCAAATCAGAAATATCCCATGGCTAGCAATTTTCCCACCAGACTTTGGTGAGCCAAGCCCTGTCAACTGGCCGTTTTCCTGAGCAGATGCTATCAGGATGACGTGCGGCAGTCAGCCCTCCCTGGGGGGCAGGGGACCCAAACCGGCGCTCCGTGGGTTACTCGGGCAGCATGCCTCTGGACCAGCACAGACTGCGTGCTGCACAAAAGTTAACCCCCGAAGACATTTGGGTTCTTTTATTTAAAATGTGGCGTGAGACCAGCAAGACCCTCAGGGCCTCGGCCAAATGACACATCGTTTCCAAATGCAACCTGCTCTGCCAATAATCTGCATTTTCACTCCAGAGGCCCAGTCATCAGAAACCACGCCAGAGCCTCCTCTCAGCCGTTCCTTCCATTGCTTCTGCAGTGAGGCCACACAGCTGGGATGATCCTGTCAGGGCTGCTCTGGGGAAGCCAGGCGGGACCCTCTGCAGCCACGGTGGGCTGCAGAGTGAAGCCATTCTGTGCTGAGGGTCCTAGCCCCACCCGCCCTGGCAGAAGGCCTTTCTCAGGCCTCCCAGTCCCATGTGCTTTGTACAATCTTATCCTACATTGTGACAATTCTATTATGCATCTGTATCCAATTTTAGACATTTTTTGCTGCAAAAAAATTTTTTTGAAAAGATATTTGGCTTTTTGAGATTGCTTGGCTATAAAGAAACGGTTCAATTTACTATTGGCAATGATTTCGCAGCAACCTCGGCAAATTCACAGCAGTGAGACAGTCCAACCTACCAACTGGCTTTACAAAGTGAGGAAGTATGTGTGAATACCACACTGCAAGTAATGAAGTTATCAGAGTCACATGCTGTAGACTTTTAATTAGGCATTATTTATTTTTTTGGTAGCATGCTTGCAGCATTTTATGGCTAATTTTTCCCCCATAGGCATATGACCTCACACACACACACACACACACACACACTAACAGATCAAACCATTTGACCTTGTACTTGAATAAAATCAGAAGTGAACACTGCCGGTGGGGCTGGTGACTTCAGCTTACTTCCTACATGTAAAAATCAAGTTGTGATCTATAGAGTTCAAGTCAACATTTTCAGGTCAACACCCAATGTTTTTCCAGAAAGCAAACATGGTTTTTGTTCCCACAAACAAGACCGATTTGCCCACACACAGAACGCTCCTCAACCTCCCTTCCCCTCCCAATCAATAACATCCACCGTAAAACTCACACAAGGGATGAGCTCGTGCCACACAACCAGGGCTTGGCAGAGCGGCAAGCAGGTTAAATACCACCGCGCCGTGTGTGAATACCCACTACGGACCACGCATTGCACACAGGTGCTTTCTCATCCTTACAACGACCCCGGCATTTTCTGTCCCATAGTGAGCACACATGAAATCAGAGAGGTTCAGCAATCTGTCCAGGTTACACAGCTGGTAAGAAGCTAACTCTGGCCCTTTACGTAAGTCAGAATGGGGATGACGGACCAGGGCTCAATTTCAACCAAGTCGCAAGAGCCTGGTTCTCCAACTGCCCAAAAGATCCAATAAAGTATTTTAAGAGGTCATTCACACAGGGCTTTTGAGGTGGGCTCCCAAGTCAAAAACTGCAAATCAGCATGTTAACAACGGTTGGCTTCTGAAGAAGGTGGTGGTGGTGGTGGTGGTGGAGGAGGAGGAGGAGGAGGTGGCGTGGCTGCTTTCTAACAATTGTGTAGCATTGGCCAGGTGCCAAGCCTCATCCTAGACACTGCACACACACTCTCTTTCTACCGTGCATTTACCGTCCCCAAACAGTTGAGGAAGCTGAGGCACTGAAAGGCTAATGCACTGATGCGGCTGGATCTAGCCCCGCGGCATTCAGCACTGGAGTTCACAGTCTCAATCACTTTGCTGGACCACCTCTAGATAAAATACTCCCCCACCCCCACCAACTAAACAGCCAAAGTTCAATAAAACAACTGACTAACCACTCGTCTGTCTGGTCACTACTGACAAATTTCTGCCAAAGTGGGTGACTGGATTCCCTGGCTGAGAGCACCCAGGCATGACCCACGGCCAGGCTGCAGACACTTGGCTTGTCTCTTGTCCCCACCCCGACCCAGGGCGTTTGCCTGAGATTAAGAAAGTCAGTCCCTGGAGATACTGGGGATGGGGGGACCTGGGGGCCTGTTCACATCCAGACACAGACAAGCACGGGGCAAGGGCGGCCCAGTGCCAGGCCCTGCAGAGAGGGAGGGTCGGGACCTGGCGCCGGCGCTGGGAAGACTCTGAGGAAGGCTGTGCATGGAAGTGGCGCCTCGGCAGGACGCTGGAGGGGGCCGAGGAGAAACCGTGGGGCAGGGGATGGTGGTGGGTGTTCTAGGCGGGAGGGACAGGCGGGAAGGCTGAAAATGGGAGGCCACGAGAGAACAGTCTGAGGCGCGTGTTCTGGAAACACCCCTTTGGCTGTGGATGAGAACGGACGGGAGGGGACAAAAGAGAGGCCAGGAGGCCACAGCGGCCATGCAGCCCAGGGAGAGAGTGAGAGGGGCTGAGGCCAGATGCTGCGGAGGCAGGGAGGAGACAGACGCGGCCAGCAGGGACCAACCATGGGCAGGAGAGAGAGGGCGGCAACCTCAAAGCCGGCACCAGGCCGTGACCCCAGCCCTTCCGAGACCAGCGTGGCGCCCACCAAGGAGAAACACGCGAGTGCCATTTGGGCAGGTGACCAGCGCTCCAGGAAATAAAGGCGGCCTTGGTCTGAGGCTGCTGTGAGACACCAAGAGGAGGCATCTGGAAGACAGATGGAGACGCAAACCCAGAGTCTGAAAAGGCACAGGATGACTAAAGTCACCAGTGAGCCTGAGAAACCTCAGGGAGGGTGCAGGCCGGGGGCCAGGAGCGGCCCACGCGGCAGGGGCAAGGAGGATGAAGAGGAGAGCCCGCAGGCCATGGCCAGAAGAGCAGCAGCCTAGACCCGGAACACGCCTGGGGTCCTGGCCACGGCTGTGCCCATGAGGGCAGAAGCAGAGCGAAACGTCTCTACACTCCCGAGGCTGGGCGAAATGCTGCCTGCCCCAGGTCCCCGCTGGCCCTGCATTCCTGGGTCTGGACGCATGCAGTTACCAACTGGCAGTCTTTTTTATGTGCTCCCTAGCTCACAAATGTTTGATATTCAGAAGGATTCAGGTCCCCTGAGGGTAAGAGAGCTGTCGCGTTTCTTCCGTGTTCTCATACAGTACCGTGTGTGGCAGTGGCCTTACAGTAGATGCTAAATAATAAATGCAGCTGAAAAAAACTGCTCGCCCTACTTACTCAGATGGATTGACTGGCTCCGCCTACTCTGCTGGGAAAGCTTCTCCTGACGACAATTCCCCTGCCATACATTTGCATACATTATGAGACTTATTTACACCAGTGTCGGCGAGTATAAAAATGGCGTGTTCAGAACGCAAACGCACGGAGCGGGCTCTCGGCCGGCATTGCTGGGGTTCAGGCTGGGCTACCACTGCCCTGTGTGTCTTCTCCCTTTCGAGAAGAAACGACGCCGTGACAGACAGGTCCTCTTTTTAGTGACAGGTATAAACTGCTGAGATTAGGGGAGTAACGAGGTGGTTCATGCTGGGTCGAAAGGTGCAGAGAACTCGAGGCCTGTGATCTCACGAGCCTGCTTGATTTCCCAGGATGCAGACCGCTCTCAGCTCTGCAAGGCCACCCTTGAGGAAGGGATGTGGACACCGACACAGAACCACAAACCCAGACAGACGAC
Organism: Cephalopachus bancanus; assembly: GCA_027257055.1. Classification (NCBI taxonomy): domain Eukaryota; kingdom Metazoa; phylum Chordata; class Mammalia; order Primates; family Tarsiidae; genus Cephalopachus; species Cephalopachus bancanus. Next base: position 1,359,450 of record JAPVLO010000484.1, read on the forward strand.
GCTTCAGGAAATGTGTGCCAGGGAGGTCTCGGCGGTTCTGACGGTAAACTGAAGTGTCGGGGAGATGGAGCCAGAGGACCAGGATTCCCGCCAGCCAAATCAAGAAACAGCAAGCAGGAGAACGCTGCTGCCCCCTTGGCTTGACCATGGGGACCAGGGTGCTGGAGGTACCTCCATCGGCCTCTGGGAAGGCCTCCGCACCCACACCACGGCGCTGAGATGCTCCTCCCCGTTGTAAATGGCAGTCAGGCCAGACAGTGAGGACGCTAACTCTTCTCCTGCTTACTGATCTGCCTAGGCTGGTAGTTACGACTGTCGGCTGCTTGAATCTGGCTCATTTTCCGATCCTGCTCTCACTGTTCTTATAGATGCACACCACAGAACAGTCTAGGCCTAGGCATGCGTGGCATTAAACCAAGTCACGAGCAAAGTCGGATGGAATCGGTGGTGAGTGAGGTCAGTTCCCCACCAGAAAGACAGAGAACTGCAGTCCAAATTCATCCTGTTTCTAAGTAGCTAAAACAGCAATGATATCTTGATAACATCATCTTCAGAAACAGCAAGTCCAACAGGTCAGTTTGCTAAACAGTCATGGAAATTAAATATGTGTAAATAAACATAGGTTTAGTTATTAACAGAAGAATCCCCACTGTATGCCCAACGTGATCTGTCTTGAAAGCGGTCTTGGCTCTTGCCAGAGGCCAGGTGGTCAGGGTATGGAGGGGGAAAGGTCGCCACAGGGGGTGGTCGGGGTATGGAAGGGGCAAGGAGGTGCCACTGGCTGACGGTGGGTGACTCCCTCAGCAATCAGCCATCACCAGCAACTTGTTCAGGACACTTCATTTTCCAGATGAGGAAAAAAGGACCCAGAAGGGCTTCCTGACTGACTGTGTTATCCACGGCTACAGAACAAATAACCTCAAAATTCAGTAGCTTAAAACACAAACACTTATTGCCTTACACAGTATCTGAGGGTCAGAAGTCTGGATGGTTCTGGCCCATGGCCTCTAATGAGGCTGCAAAGATGTCAGCCAGGGCCGCCATCATCTGAAGGTTCGCCTGGGGCTGAGGAACTGATCCCAAGGTAGTTCACCCACGAGGCTGCTGCCGGGAGGTCCCAGTTCTCCACCACAGACCGATGCAGAGGGCTGCGCCAGTATTCGCCCAAGACGGCAGCTGGTTCCCCCACAGGGAGTGATATGAAGGGGAGGGGCGAGGGAAGGGGAGGAGGCGGGGGGAAGGAAGACACCAGGACGCCTCTCGTGACCCAGTCTTGGGAATCACGCCTCGTCACTCCACCACAGTCTATTCATTGGAAACAAGCCATCACGCCCAGCTCACGCCTAAGTGAAGTCAGGGAGCAGATCCCATCTTGGAGAGGAGGATTGCTAAAGAATTGGTGAATATTTAAACGTCCTAAAACCACGACATTTATGAATGCCCTAAGCTTGCTAGTGGCTAGAGGCCAGGCGACTCTGAAGGCAGACGGAACACGGCTGCACCTGGTGGGGATGGGCGGAGAGCTGTGAGGTCATGGGAGCCCAAGAGCTGAGACCCCCCAGAGACAAGTCTGGGCAGCAGAAATGTTATCCCATCTCACACTGGCCGCTTATCCACATCAAATATGAAAGCTATTACCACCTACAGTAACATTTAAGAATTATGAAACACCACTAAAATAAACATGCTTACATACATAAAACTAGGTAATAACAAAGAATAAAAGTTATGTCTTTGCTAAATCATCCAAGGCTGCCTTCATATAATTTAAATGGCTAATACCGTATTTGTTAACGGAGATATAAAAATATTACTGCGGGAGAAAAATAAAATAAGTAGGCTGTTTTTATCTCCCCTTACTAAAATACATGTTGTTACTGTTAAAATTATTTCAGCTGACTAGACCATATGCTTAGAGGCAGATTAAGTTACCAAAAATACCGTCTGAATGACTACTTGATTCTCTCCTCATCAATTGTCTACTTTTCACTGTTATTTGATGACTGTTCAGTAATCACCATCATAACCAATCCATGCAGCAACCCTTACATTTTGGGGAAAAAGTCCAGGTTGCCAGATATGTTAGAAAGATGTAATAATTTTTGTTCCCACAGTCCATTTCTTATGAGGTAAAAACACACTGCCAAGCTGAGACACTACAAACTAATTAAAATACTGTTTACTCAAAAGCACATTTTTAAAGAGCAGACTTAGTACTTCCTACTGCAGACCAAGACCTGCCATGACCCAGCATTTTCACCATAAAGTGACACATGGAAGAATCAGAAGAACTGTTTATTGCTTTCAAGTCTTTAGCATGGGTGTCCCGCCAAGGTAGTGCACAGGAATCATCTCACAAGAGGAAGAGGAAACCCACTGATATGCTGTGCCACTACCTAAACTTTACTTTCTAAACAGGGTGTGTGACACATCATCAAACAGACACATGTCATATTTAACTCACTGGGAAAGGTTCTGAAGAAAGAACACCACAGTTAGACTACTCAGATCACCCCAAACCCCAGCAAGGCTTCTCTGAAAATCAGAAGCCTGTACTTGGCAAGACACTGATATCTATGCATTTATAAAAGAGGCTGAGTTTTGCTTTTAAATAAAAGTTCCAATTGAAAGCAACAGCTTGGTTTATGAGAAAAGTGGTACCTTTCCTCCTAACCATCATTAGGATAGAAAGGGAGCATGATATGCCTTAGAGACCAGAGGCATGCTTCATTCAGTCCCTCCGATATTTCTGAAGCACTTATTTTGCACCACATGCAGCAAAAGCAGTTGTGAGCCCTCCTAGCTCCATCCCTAGGGGAGCAGACAGAACACATTTGACTGAGTAAGAGAAGCCTATGGTGAGCTTTGATAGCATACTCCTGACAGTTCCCAAAACTTTTACTTGGGTAAGAATCAAAAGATATGAAGGGGCCGGGCGCAGTGACTCACACCTGTAATCCCAACACTTTGGAGGTCAAGTCAGGTGGATTGCTAGACCCCAGGAGTTCACAACCAGCCTGGGAAACATAGCAAGACCTTGTCTATAAAAGAAAAAAAAAAAAAAAAATTAGCCGGGCTTGGCGGCTCAGCCTGTAATCCTGTGCCTTGGGAGGCTGAAGTGAGTGGATTGCCTGAGCCCACGGGTTTGAGACCCACCTGGGCAACTTGGCGAGACCTCATCTCTACAATCAATCAAAAAATTAGCCGGGCATGGTAGTGCGCACCTGTAGTTCCAGCTACTTGGAAGGCTGAGGCAGAAGGATCGCCAGAGCCCAGCAGGTCGAGGCTGCAGTGGCCAGAAGCGGCCACTGCACTCCAGTCTGGGTGACAGAGTGAGACTCCGACTCAAAAAAAAAAAAAAATTAGCCAGGCATGGTGGTGTGCTCCTGTAGTCCCAGCTACTCAGAAGGCTGAGGCGGAAGGGTCACCTGAGCCCAGGAGGTCAATGCTGCTGTGAACTGTGATTGTCATGACCGTGCCATTGCACTCCAGCCTGGGTGAAACCCTGAGACCCTGACTCAATTAATAAAAAAAAAGATATGAAGGTTTAAGAATCAAGGTCTGGGTAAGCAGAGAGTCAGGAACAAGACAGGAAGGCCATGTTTCTTGGATCTCCCAATGCCTGCTCCTGCCCCAGTCAATATAATCACAACCTTGGAGGATATGGCCCAGCCTTGGGGGGTTTCTTGAAGCTCCCAGACAGCTCTCAGTGCTGACAACCACTGGCTTCATTCATGCGCCTTCAGTTTCACACAGCTCCGGCTTGGTTCAAGAAACTCAGTGTTGAGAAAATGGGAGAAGGGACACTTTCTACTGTGGGCTCAAAATCACAGACTGCTGCATACACTCCCACTTGCTCACAAATACAAAACACATCATGATAAAGATCACCGCGTCTCCTCTCTTACTGCGTCCGCAGAGAAAAGCAGCGCAGGGAAAAACAGCACAGGCTCCTTGACTCAAGAGCTATAACAACGACTTGCACTGAAGGCATATACTGCAACATGTCGTTACTAATCCGGCATCATGCAGCTGTCCTAACAGGCAGAAGGCCTGAGGCATCATCCCGCACACTCTCTCCACGCACGGCCAGTCCATTTCCTTAACTTAACCCAAATCTTTCTAACCGCGGCAGTCACATACGGATGAAATGGCCATCAGTGACCTGGTCAGGTGCGTCTAGAACCTCCAGGCCCATGAAATGCAACTAGGAGAGGCCTGGCGGTGTGCTGGAACGACCAGCAGTCTTGGTCTCTCTCTGTCGCTTAGGCAACTCAGGCTGCCTCTCTGGCTTTCTCAAAATACAACACGGAAATGTACAAACAACTGAAATGACCATGTCCATCCCTTGAAATGACATAACTGACAAGGCGCCACGGAACTGCTAGGCATGATGTGAGCGAGACATCAAGTCCCATCATGGAAAACATCAAATTTGCCTTCTTCCAGTTTGGGGACCCAGCCTCTACTTTTCTCGCAGTTGCTACTCAGGCTACTAAACTTCCTCCTTTCTTCTCCATAACTAGCTCATCCACTGACTTGTTTTAAAACGTATGTATGTCTTGCCTCTGGTCTTCCACTCTCAAACCCCCAGCCCCAGCCTAACCATAAGAAAAAAACATCAGAAGAAACCCAAACGAGGGACATTTTATAACATCCCTGACCAAGACTCCCCCAAAACTGTCACGGTTATTTAAAAAAAGAAAAGGAAAAGTCCAATAAACTGTCACGGCCAAGAGAGGAGCCTAAGGAGACATGACGACCACATGGAATGTGACGCCCGAGATGGCATGCGGGAGCGGAAAGGGGGAAAACTTAGGAAATCCAAATAAAGCAGGAACTCCAGTTAATAACAACATATCAGTACTGGTTCTTTCATCATACCAAATGTATCCTACTAATGCAAGATTTTAATAACAGGGGAGAAACTGGGTATGGAATACATAAGAGCTCTCTGTACAATGCTCCCAATTTTTCTGTAAATCTAAAACCGTTCTAGAAAAAGGTAAAGTTTAAAAAATGACAAATATAATGAGTGCATAGATCTTATTTATGCAAAGGGAAAGTAATTACGTCCAACACCCTGGGGCCAACGTCTGTCAAGTATGTACTCCTAGGGGCTTGCTCATTTTTAATGGCCATTTTAAGCTCTCTCCCTTCAAGGGAACACAGGGGTAAATCTCTTGATAAACGCTGGCTTGAAAGCCAATTTTGCAAAGAGAATCATCAGCCCAGCTCTGGGAGACGTGAGGGGCAAGGCCCAAGAGTAACCTGTTTTCTGCCACCATCCTCTTCTCAAGAGCAACCAATCCATCCTAAACTCTCAGGCTCACAGCGGGTGGCCGGTGTAGCTGGCAGCCAGAACAGGGGGAGCACGAGGCGAGCTGCCACTCTGGAGTTTTTCCCAATTCCTGGTTCCCCGAAGCATGTGGGCTCTTAGCTCTTGGCGGTAACCTCCTGTGCCTACAGGCAGGAGCAGCGTGTCCTTTACGAGATGATATACAATTAAATCCCATAAGTGAGTTGCACACCGGACGCTCTAAGGAAACTTTTAAATTTTAGAAAATTATTTCCCCTGAGGCTTACGTAATAATCAGCCTTATTTCACAATTAAAAAAATAATAATTCTCAGGCCACCTCCTCATGTCCCCTTCCACTGTGGGAGCTTCTCAATAAATCCTGCTTTCTCAAAAAAAAAAAAGAAAGAAATTCTCGACAGAGGAGAGAAAAGGCAGGAGAAGAGCAGTCAAACGGGAGGCAGAACTTCAAGGTGCTGAGTCCAGCTAGAGGGTAGCAGCAGAACAGGGAAGGGGACAGGGGAGGAGGCAGGTGGCGTCCTCATGGGCCTGCCACGGCTGCAGCCTCACAGCACCACCATCTGCTCCCACTTGCAAACCTCACACTCGCGCCGCTCGACCGCACCCCCATCACCACCAGGATGCCTCCGGGCTTGGCCGCACCCTGAGTTGGCGTGGATGTACCGGCAAGGCTGCTTCCCCACTTGACCTCTGCTCACAAGTTCCTCAGGGCTCCTAGGGCAGGGCTGCAACGCTACCTTGTCACCACGAGGTGCCGCCACCTCACACAACGTTCTCTTTGCCAAGCCCTCCCACTGAGGGTCCAACTTCCACATAGCTGGCTCCTTCTTTGGTATGTACTGGAGCCGCTGAGTCAGAACTGGATCTTGCAATTGTTTTGAAGAGCTCAAGAGAAAAGAGCGCTTCTCAGAATGATATGCTAAGAGCCCTAAAGGGACCAATGTGTAAAAAATAAATGGAAAATATGTAATTAAGTTTCCCCTCCCATCTCATCATAAATCATGACAGTCAGAAATTCCTGGTAGTACAGCCCAGGTCAGCCAACCCAAGTGCGAATGAGAGGGCCTACTGTCTATTAAACACCCATCCCAGGCCGAGCCCCGGGCTGCTGCTAGTATATTCTCTTTTACTCCCCTTGACGCCCTACCTAAGGTGCGTGCAGCAATTCTTCTCCAGGGTGGAGTTCCCCACACAGCAAAGGATCCCCTTCTCTTTGAAGGGAAGAACCTCAGTTAAAGCACAACCCAGATTTCAATTCACTTCTCTTGGGACATTAGTATTAGGTCTGGAATCTGGAAAAATGGGAGTAGGGAAGACAGGAAAGAGGAGAGGGTTTGCCAAAGCTGCCCTGGGAGAAAAGCAGGAAGGAGAGACCAGCACATCTCTCAGTGTTGGTTACAGTATAAAGGGAGAGAGAAGGCGTGTCTGCATGCTTGGCTGGCCTCCTGGGATTCTACTGCGTTCCACCATGACACCTCCATGACAAGGCCAAGGCAGTGCAACCTGCGGGCTGAGAAAGGAGACGTTTGAAAATACCAATAAATCCTGTCATGGTTAGTAAGCAGCAAAGTGAAGGAGATCCACAGGGTGTTTTTCGAAAGGCAGGGAATTCAGCTGGAGGCCCAGGAACCCCAAGTGTGAGGCACATCTTGCAAAATGTGTGCCATCTGCAGCTAGGAGAAAGACACTCACGAGCATCTCACTGACACTGTGGAGAGGATGTTTCTGGAAATCCTCACACATGAGCAAGAGCAAAGAGGAACTGGACAATTTTATTAATTTAAAATGTACATCTTCTCATTAACATTCTCTTTATTTAGGCTCACTTGCTACTAGCTGTGTGGATATGACCCCAAACCCTATAAGAATTGCCCTAAATCTAGTTTTCTCATAAATCCTTTATTTTATCCATTAAAAATTCTTCTTTCACAAAGGATCTGTGCAAACAGAATGCTGTCATGCCTTATTAGCCCTTATTTTACAGATACGTAAACACGCAGAGAACGGCGGTTAATGTTGCCCCATCAGAGTCCACATTTCACTTCAAACCAATCCAAAATGGTAGGCTCTCCATAGCCCCAAGTTCTCTTCTTAAGAAGGTTATTTAGAGCAGATCACAAAAGCTGAGCAAAGCATGTTCACATCATCCCTTGATGTGCGTGACCTGCAGCAACACTCCGTACAGAGACCTCCAGGAGCATCTGGCTAGTCCTCTCCAGGGGTGCTGTTTACCATAGAAGCTACTTCCCTCTCAAGTTCTGCTCTGGGACGGGATGGACACCGCCAACCAGGGGCAACCTGTTAGACCCCCTTCCCCTGGCACACTTATTTATATGTCCATTCTCTGTCTCCAACAGTCAGGACATTTTCCACACAATTCCAATACTTGGCATTACCACACTAGCTGCAGATGTCTCACCCTCTCATTTAAGAGCAAAAAAATACAGCGTAAATTAGTTCAACATCATCAGAAAGCAACTTGGCACCCCACATCAAGAACTAGAAAGATACTTAAAATCTTTAAGACAAGGAATCTCACATCTGCAAAATTTATCCCAATAAACTAATCCAAAATAAGGAATACATTTAGGTACAAAAACGGCATCATTTATAAGATAAAAATCGAAGTTAAAATATTCACGAATAAGAAGGTAAATTTATGTTATAGTCCCTTAAAAGAACATCGCAGCCATTGAAAATTATAAAGATCAGCCAGGCGTGATGGCTCACACCCATAATCCCAGCACTTTGGGAGGCCGAGTTGAAAGGACTGCCCAAGCCCAGGGGTTTAAGATCAGCCTGGGCAACTTGGTGAGACCTCATCTCCACAACAAATCAAAAAATTAGCCAGAAGTGGTGACACGTGATTGTAATTTCAGCTACTTGGGAGGCTGAGGTGAGAGGATCACCTGAGTCCAGCAGGTCGAGGCTGCGGTGGCCGTGAGCATGCCACTGCACTCCAGCCTGGGCAACAGAGTGAGACTCCAACTCAAAAAATAAAACAAATTACAAAGATCATATAGCCACATGCAAAACGCTTACACTATGTTAGATGAAACAGCAGAAGGCAAAATTCTATGTATACAATGAAACACTATATAAAAATATGCATCCGTATGGATTAGCCTGGAATGAAATGCACTGAAATACAAACAACCGGGCTGGAGTGCAGAATGAGGAGTGCTGCCTTGACCTCTCAAGCTTTCTTTCAAGTTTTAGGATTACCTTCATAATTTTAAACAGCTAGCACAGACACGTCGAAGTTGGGACTTCTACCAGCTGCAGTATGTCGCCTTATTACGGGGCTCTGACAGCTGGCCACACCTGGCCAGAGGCTACACATGCTGTCCAAAGCCACTTGGGGAACCCATGGGGGGCACAAAGGCTGCTTCTAGAAACAGTGAGTTGGCCCTGCTTTGAAGATTGGGCGTCCAGGCAAGACTCTAGAACCCAGGAAGGCCTCCCTCACCGCCAGCGATTTGAGAACGGGCCCCGAGATCTCCTCGCTGTCCTGGGCAGGAAAGAGTGTGGCACCACTTGATTCAGCTCCGACAGCCCCATTGAGGGACCCGTCTAGCCCATGAGCATCACTTCTGCTGAATCTACTTTCTCCAAGCAAGTGGTCCGTGAAAGACCAATGTGAGCTTATGGCCACCACTGGCACTAAACTTTTTTTTTTTAAATTGGAGTCTCACTCTGTCACACAGGCTAGAGTGTAGTGGTGCAATCACAGCTCACAGCAGTCTCGACCTCCTGCTCAGGAGACCCTTCCACCTCAGCCTCTCGAGGAGCTGGGACTATGGGAGCATGCAACCACACCTGGCTAATTAAAAACAATTTTTTTTTTTTGTAGAGACGAGGTCTGGCTATGTTGTCTAGGCTGGTCTCAAACTCCTGGGCTCAAGCAGTCCTCCTGCCTCAGCCTCTTAAAGTGTTGTGATTACAGGCATGAGCCACCATGTCTGGTCTGTTGGCAGTAAATATTTCAAGGGAATGCTGGGCGATGACAAGTTCGTGGACAACCACACACAGAGAGAGAAATCAAAGCACACAGCTCTACTTGGCAACACACCGCTAGTTCAACCACCCATTTCCCCCAATACAGAACATGGGAATGACGATGACAGTGATGACACCTCCACAGAACTGACATTTACTGTGAATTCCCACACACCAGGCATTACAGAGCAGCTGTGTGTGCTATCTGTTGTGTGTGTGTTCTTTGCAATATCCTTGAGGTGCAGCATTAACACCCCCATTCAAAAGTGAGGAGACTGAGACCCAAAAAGATAGAACCAAAGGCACATAGCAAAGAGGCAGTGTATCTGGTATGACATCAAGGTCTGACGGGCCCAGCCAACACTGCGGAAATGTATGCCCATCGTGGACCAGCCAAGCAACTCTGCTGTCCACCGGGCACACATGAGCCCTGGGGAGACCACAAAGATTCACCATGCCAGGCCAGCTCTGGGACAAACTGGCCCGATGCCCACATCGTGAGGATGGCAAAATCCAATACATTCATCTACATGAAGTGACTGGCATGGCGTCTGGCCCACAGCTGTTCGGATCATCAGCCTGCCCATCCTTCCTCTCATCTTCCCATATCGAACTCTGGAAAAGCATCATCTCCTACTATCGCCTGTTTTCAAAGGCTGTTTCTCCTATCCACACACTTTATCTCATTTGATCCCACTGGAAAATTTGAGAAGATGATTTGCTGCGGGGAGCTCGGGCTTCAAAGGCAAATTTAAATTCCTGCTCTGGTGCTCTAGGCAATAGGAATCGTGTTTCCTACTCACCGCGATGCTGGAAGAACTAAATAAGAGGATATGCACGGTGATGCTAGCAGGGTCTGACACACAGAAGACCCCCCCACAAAAGCAGAGGCCCAGGGACACACAACCACCTGAGAAGTTATCTAGCCCTGCCCTTCACAGCCAGCATCCAACAGTCACCAGTAAGCATCAGTTCTGAGACTGGTCACAAGTCTCCTTTGCACTGCACCACAGAGCGGGGAGTCCACAATTCAGGAGTGGCTGGTGCCAACAAGATGCTGGCCGTGAAACTTATTCCAAGTGATACTTGGATCTCACCTCCCTGCACATTAAGGTCTGAGAATTTAACAATCCTTCTGACATGGTTATTTGAGGGTTTTTTTGTTGTTGTTTTTTGTTTGTTTGTTTTTTTGTTTGTTTTTGAGTTGGAGTCTCACTCTGTCGCCCAGACTGGAGTGCAATGGCCGCTTCCGGCCACCACAGCCTCGCCCTGCTGGGCTCCGGCAATCCTTCCGCCTCAGCCTTCCAAGTAGCCGGAATTACAGGCGCACGCTACCATGCCTGGCTAATTTTTTGATTGATTGTAGAGATGAGGTCTCACCGAGTTGCCCAGGCGGGTCTCGAACCCACGGGCTCAGGCAATCCACTCACCTCAGCCTCCCAAAGTGCTGGGATTACAGGCTGAGCCACCGAGCCCGGCCGGGGTTTTGTTTTTTTTTAATGCTAAGTTCCAAAGAACCTGTTTATCTGATTTCTTACTCTGTTCCACCCAAGATTCACATCCGCGGGCTCAGAAACTAGAAAGACCTAGATGCAGAACTCCAACACTTTACAAATTATCCGTCTACCTCAGTAGCATCATCCAGAATGCCAAATTTTCAGAGGGTTAGAGTGTGTGTGGCAAGTGTGTGGAACACAGTCTACGTTCAGACACAGCAGCCCATTGCAACCCCTCGAAGATCTGGCTTTCTGGGGAAGAGCTGGACCAGATGAATTAAGTGCTGCAAGATGCACTGGAAGGCTGGTCGGTCTCACGTGCTTATGAAAACGAGCAGAGATCACCTGAGTCAAGTTAGGTGGAGCATGCCAACGCACTTTCATTCGTGTCCACGTAAGCCTGTCCAACAGCACTACAATCCTGAATCTTACCCATAAAGCCAGTAAACTAGGAGTGCCAGGACGTTGAACAAGTTTGTGTGGAATTCTGCTAGTGAGTCTGAACTTAGGTTTACATCCCATGTCCTCCAAAAAGGATTATGTAGCTTAAACCAAGAGACCTAAACAGAAGTACAAAAGGAATGAAACATGACGGCCGAGGAAACAACAGAGCAAAGACGCGGTGATCGATGTGATTTTTTAACTCCGAACTTCCCAGAGACGGAAGTAAAAGGGGCAACAGGAACAAGATCCAAGATGTAAAGAGATCGGTTGTGGGCCAGAGGCTTCACATCGAGTCCCATTCAAACTACACCACAATCCCAGGAGGCAAAGTACTATCGTGTCCATTTCACAGATGAAGATATGGATGCAAGTCACCCGCCAAAGGCACAATGATCAGCAACCAAGTCAGAATTTTAATTCAGGCTGGACTCCGAAGTCTGTTTTCCAACTAACCATACTCTCATCACCCAAGTGAAGTCCTGGGTACCTTAAGAGAGGTAATTTTGGCCGGGCTCAGTGGCTCAGCCTGTAATCCCAGCACTTTGGGAGCCCGAGGCGAGTGGATTACCTGAGCCTGCGGGTTCGAGACCAGCCCGGGCAACTTGGCGAGACCTCGTCACTACAATCAATCAAAGATTAGCCAGGCGTGGTAGCGCACGCCTGTAGTTCCGGCTGCTTGGAAGGCTGAGGCGGAAGGGTTGTTGGAGCCCAGCAGGTCGAGGCTGCGGTGGCCAGGAGCGTGCCACTGCACTCCAGCCTGGGTGACAGAGTGAGACTCCAACTAAAAAAAACCAAACAAACAAACAAGAAAGAAAGACAATTTTTGGTGCTAAATCCTGAAATTTGCTATGAAAAGAATGGACTTGAAGTAAGGGACCGTGGGGATTAGAAATCACCATATTTCGTGGTCACCCCTCCATAAACAGCTGGGGTCAGACTCTGCACTTGGCCATGGATTCTGCTTTGGTAAACATGAGAGGAGGAAGGTCTTGAAAGTGCTTGTGCATTAGAGTTACCCTCGTAGAACGCTGCCCTGAGGTCACCATGCTGCAAAAAGTTGGTCTAGGCTATGGAAGTACAAGAGGTTACATGGAGAGTTGAGGTTCCCCACACAAAAGCCGGCGAACACTGCAGGAATATAAGTCCAACTTAAACACGTGAGCCCTGGGGAGACCAGAAGAACTGCCCAGCCAGCCACAGGGTTGTGAGAAGAAATAAATCATTCCTGGTTTAGGCCACTCACTGTGGGGTGGCTAACTAAGCAGTAAGAGATAACGGAGGCGTGGATGTGGAGTGAAGTCACCCAGGAAATCCTGAACAACAACTCTGCAGCAAATGGGAAGCAAATAGCACAGGGCTGTTGCCTATAAACTCCTTGGGGACACGAGACAAAAGGGCACGTCAGTCGAGAGGACTCCACATGGAGCGATGGCCAGTGCTGTCCACCGCTGGAGCCTGCAGCCTCTGTTCTGGATATGCTATTGCCTTCTGTAAATACAAAAGAAGGACCTGGAAAGCCCGTGGAGGGTTAAAAGCTTTTGAGCCTCAGGAGCCAGACTTGATATATCACCAATTTACTCACAACCATTTTTGCTTGAGTCCTTTGCTAGGAGGACGAGATGAAGAGATCACGGAGCGTGGTGAGGCCCTGGCCTTAGGAGAGCAGAGGTTGGGTACAAGGCGTGGTGTGTGACCTTGGCCACGTCGGAAGCCCTTCCTAAGCCTCGTTCTCGCTATAGAATAGCGTCTACATGATAGGAGGTTAATGGTCACGGCACAGGATTCCCGTAGGCTCTTGGTACAGTGGCTGGCACACGTTACACGTTTAATAACATCAGGTATTGTCTTAACACTCACCGAAATCTAACGGCAGCATTTCACTGTGACACAGACAATGCAGAGAAGCCCTCGGGGCAGGCAGTGAGGAAGCACCACGAGGAGAGGCCAGCGAGCATCCTGGGGAAAGGCGTTTCTTCCCTTTGGACCGCTATCTCAAGGTCCGACTCGCGAGCAGAGACTCAGAACACGGGCCCAGGAGCCAAGGAGGCGGGGAGCACCGGGGCAGAGTGGCTGCTGGGTTCCCAAGACACCCCACAGGCTGCCGGGGCTGCGGCCTCCCCGTGGGGCCCTCACCGGCTCTCGGCAGTCGTCCCGGAAGGCGTATGGGTCAGCTCCTCCAGAGCTGAGAGGAAAGCTCGGGCCAGTGGGGATCCAGCCAGGAACCAGCCCAGCTGGCACGTCCCTGGGCCCCTCTCCTCCAACAGGTCCGCAGTGAAGAGGCAGCTCCAGGGAGAGGAGGGCCACGGCCGCCGGAACCAGCCCGCCGACAGGTGGAGCCAGCATCTCTCTGCTGAAGCGGACAGTCACACGCTTAGCCCCACTCCACGAGAGGCAGAGCCCGCCTCCTCCACAGTGGCCAACCTGCCTGACGGGAACCGCGATGATGCTGGAGAGTCCAGCCCTGAGGTCACTGCACACCCCAAGGTCCTCCCAACCCCCATGGGGAGTGGTGCCCATGAGCCAAGCCCAGGGCAAGGAGCTGCTGCCCTCCCCGCCTCCGAGAGGAGCCTGACCCGTCTGCAGTGCTAAAGGTCTTCTTCAGACCCGGTGGAAATGCAAAGCAGGGAGCCAAACGAAGAGATGAAATAAGCAGGTGGAAATCTCTGGCCGACACAGCCTCATAGAAAATGTCTCCTCTTCTCTCAGAGGAGCATTAAACATCTTGAGAGAAAGACAGAAGAGACTTCAACCTCGTGTGCAAAGATGAGAAGTCAATGGCATTAAGCGTGGTTGTGGAGAAAGAACCAACTAGTGACAAAAAAAAACAACAAAAACCCAGCAGTTCCTGGGTAAACTAGCCTCACCCCGACAGCAAAGGCTGCAGCCCGTGGAGCAGGGGTTCCACATCCTCTCCCAGGGCTGGGTACACTCAAAGGGATGTCTACAAGTTACAGGTTAGAGTGAGCGCTTTTGTGAATGCTCAGTGTCAACCACTATTCTCTGCCTCCTCTAGAAGCCGTGTCAGCAACCTCACCAGACATTCGCCACCTGCCCCTTCACCAACTTTCAACATCTGATGCAAGACTAAATAAATGGCTGTAGAAGCCACTACTGAAACCCAAGAGGCATGGGGGCTGGGGCATTTTGGCATTTCTCAGAAACACGACGTCCATGGCTCGATCCTCTTTGTTGCCGCTATTTACAACCACGTGTGCAATGAGCAAAGCCTTTCAGATGGCATTCATCCAACTCACTTGCAGGCTGATGGACAAACTATTTGTGGCTGTGACTGAGAGGGCAAAATGCTAGAGGCAGAGGCAGAGAAGAACATGGGACCTGGAGGGTTGCTGACTCACAGACCTGACTGGGTGTACACAGAGCGGGAGACGACAGGAACACACACTGGCAGCCCCTGGCATTCCGCCGAACAGGATGGCTCCAGCTCTGTTGCCCCGGCCAGCCACTTGCACTTTCTTTGAAGCTGGGCTCCCCAGCAGGGTCCCGTGTAAAGAGTGGGATTCCAGGCTAAAAGTCTGTTGCAGATTACAGGTCCCAGGCATGCATCAAGTTTGACAAAGTGTCCCGGGAGGCCTAGCTTTTATTCTACATTTGGCGCTTTTCCAAAATAAAAGTTGGTGTCTCCAGCCTTAGTTTCTCCATCTCGAAGAATGAGAGCACACGTGTGTCAGCTCGAAGCCTTGTATCTCTCCAGAATTCCTCAACAGACCGCTGTGCTCAGGCCTCATCTGCAGCCTGGGGAACCCACTCGTCCCTGGCTGGGCCCTCTGGCCTCTCATCTGCCCACACCACACCACCGCCCCCCGCACACAGCGCCTTCATCCTGCGGCCCTGCTGCCTGAGTCTCCCGAGCTCTCTGGGCTGCGCCACGTGCGGGGCAAACATCCCTTCAGTCCCTCTAGAGTCAGACTTCACCCTCCCGTCATCTCTGCTTAATCCATCACAGCTTTCCACATACAACACAATCCTTCTCCCTTCCCTGCCTTGGCCCATGATTTTCCCCCCACTTTTTAATGAAATATAATTTACAAACAGTAGAATTCACTCTGCTGGAAGTACAGATTTGCATTTTGATAACTTCATGAGGTCATACAACCCAACCCCCAAATCCCGTGTGTATCCGCTAGCACCGTCCCAATCCCTGACAACCCCCGATCTGCTTTCTCTATAGTTTTGCTTTTTCTAGTCCTATGAATGGAATCATACAGCATGTGGCCCTGCGGCCCTGGCCCCTTCCACACACACAACGTACGGAGACCCAGTCATGTGGCGTGCACCGTGCTTGTCTTCGCCTGCCATGGGAAGGCACCCGCTGCACGCGACTATATTTCACTGTGTGGGTGCACCACAGCTTGCTTATCCATTTCCCAGTTAAGAGACAGTTAAGCAGTTTCCAACTTGGGGCAAATATGAGTAAAGCCGTTATGAATTCCACGAGTGCATAAATTTCCATCTCCCTTGGATAAACGCAGGGTGGGATTCCTGGGTTGTATGAGAGCACGTGCTTGCAAGAAGCAGCCAGACTGTCTTCTAAAGTGGTCGTACCATTTTGCATCCTCACCAGCAAAGGACGAGAGCTGCAGCTGCTCTGTGTCCTTGCCAGCACTTGGTGTTTCCCTTTCTGTTTTATTCCCAAAGTCATTCTACAAGGCACACAGTGACATAATACAGCTTTTTCATTTGTGTAACTGTGCTTACCATGTAAGGTACCACACTCAGTAGTTCACACACACCTCAAGGCATCCTCACCCTACACTACATAGCACGTCCCAGTGTTTCCTCTGCTTTCAAATGCATTTAAACTGAAGTGGCAGCTGAACTAAAGTCAAAAGACTGCAAAACGCATGGCCTTCAGGAAGCGCTGTCCTAGGATAACCTTATTTATTCTTCCATGGTTTCTCCACATTCCTCCAGAATCTGGCCCAAATGTTACCTTCTGTGCCATAGTTTCTCCAAATGAAAATATAATACAGCCCATACTGACCTTGCCTTTTATTGGATTCGATCAATTCTTTTTTTTTTTTGAGTTGGAGTCTCACTGTGTCGCCCAGACTGGAGTGCAGTGGCCGCTCCCGGCCACCGCAGCCTCGCCTGCTGGGCCCCAGCGATCCTTCCACCTCAGCCTTCCAAGTAGCCAGAATTACAGGCGTGCACTACCACGCCCGGCTGATTTTTTGATTTATTGTAGAGATGAGGTCTCGCTGCCCAGGCGGGTCTCGAACCCGCGGGCTCAGGCAATCCACTCACCTCAGCCTCCCAAAGGCGCGGGATGACAGGCTGAGCCCCGAGCCCGGCTGATCAATTCATTAATCAGAGAAACAAAGTGATCTCTGAATGGTTCATTTTTCTTATCTCCCAAAGATAAGAGTTCTGATTAGCTTCTTGAGGTCAGAGCACCTATTTCCCCAACTTTTTTTTTTAATCTTCCACATTGTAGGCATTGACTGAAATAAACTGAATGTGTAGGTGGTGTTCTGCAGTCCAGGTGGAGGCCTGCTTAACACACACCACCAACTTGTGAGTCATGGCCCACGGTGCCACACTGCTTCATAAAGCCACACCTGCAGGTCACCTTCTGCCCCAGCAGGGCATCAGAAGGTTAAGGCATTCGTTGTAAAAAATGTGACAGATGAAGAGTCAAGGTACAGACAAAAAAAAAAAAAAATGACTATAAACAGATCCATAATAAATGGCAATAAAATATCCAGCGTCGAGAAAGCACGCTGAAATAGTTGGTGACATTATGAAAGAAGATCAGTTTTAGGAGACAAATGTTGAAGACAAAAGAAACCGAAGGAGTCTCTTGGGTGACCTAACCAACTCACATCCTACCAGGGACGAGGCAGTTTTCCTAGGATTTCAAAGCAGAACAGCGTGAACGACGGATGCGAGGCCTGACACTGCGCGGCAGACCTCTGCCGTGGGCCTGGGGCCTCTGGGAAGCAGCCGGGGGGGACGATGCAGCCCACTGTTTGTGGGACTGTCTTCCACAAGACTCTTTCCCCCAAGATTCAGGATCCTCGACTTTGCTACAACCCTCCCCCCATCTCTCTACTCGGCTCCCAACATCCTCACCCTCTCCAGACTCCAGCCCCAGAGGCCATCATCACCTAGAGGCCAGGTCTACCCGCTGCCTTTCCAATCAAGAGTTAATGCCCAGACCGAAAGAAACAGAGCCATGCTCCTCCCTCAGCCCCCCACCCCCGCAGACGGTGCCCATCCCGCCTCTGCCTCCTTCCGACTCTCTCTGCCCCATCTCAGGGCCAGCCTCTCCTGCCCCCCCCCCGAGCCACCACCCACGGCTTCAGGTCTGACCCGACGGCTCCCTCCCTTCTCCATGGGGCAAGTCACCTCAAAACTAGCCCTTGCAAGCCGAGATTTTATCCTCCGTGCAGAGTGCATGAGCGAACTGCCTGGATGTTGCTGTTGAACTTCTTAGTAACCCTCAGAACGCGCTAGTGACCTAGACCCCAATCTAATCTCTGCCTTCCTGTCAGGAGGGGCGATTTGTGATCTTCTGAGGGCTACTCTATCTGCGACGTTCCCTGGGAACCCAATTTGGGCTTATAATCACTCCTCCTCCTAGAAATAGTCTTCAGATGACAAGAGTTCCAGTTGTCACAAAGCCTAGCAGGGCCTACCCTGCTCCTACCAGTGCCCAGGGAAAAGATCCTGTTCTGATGTGATGACTCCTGATCTATTTTTGAAGATCCGGGAGTAAGCTTGAAACTCTGAGATGAAGACAGTTCTTTCTTGTTTTTTTCAAAAGATGTGGGGTACAGTTCAGGGTTAGATATATACAAATATTCGTTATGCAGGCCCCCTTGTTGATGAAGTATGCCCCTCCCTCCCCTGGCAGTTTCCCTTAACTGCCAATCCCACCCCTCCTCCCCTGGCAGTTTCTCCCCCCTGCCAATCCCTTTCTTATAGTATTATGATCATTGTTCAAGGTCTGCTTATGAGTGAGAACACATGGTACTCTGCTCTGTGTTTCTGTGATAGATCACTGAGTATGATCGACTCTAAAGACAGTTCTTTAAAAAGCTCCAGGTTGCCGGGCTCGGTGGCTCAGCTTGTAATCTCGCACCTTTGGGAGGCTGAGGTGAGGAGATTGCCTGAGCCCGCAGGTTCGAGACCCGCCTGGGCAACTTGGTGAGACCTCATCTCTACAATAAATCAAAAAATCAGCCGGGTGTGGTAGCGCACGGCTGTAGTTCCGGCTACTTGGAAGGCTGAGGCGGAAGGATCGCCGGAGCCCAGCAGGTCGAGGCTGCGGTGGCCGGGAGCGGCCCCTGCACTCCAGTCTGGGCGACAGAGTGAGACTCCAACTCAAAAAAAAAAAAAGCTCCAGGTTGAAATGTATTCCAATTTTTGGTTCATAGACAGTACAGCTAAAGCAATGACTGGGATCAAGAGATGAGCTATGATTAGGGAGAAGGGAGTCTTGGAGGTCAGTGGCCAAGGCCAAGGCCCAACCCGTGAAAATGTGGCAGAGAGACAGCTAGAGACAGGGAGAGCCAGAGTCCACATGTGTGGCTTCTGCAATCCTCAGGCAGGCCCCCAATGGTGACAGCCTTACGACTTCGGTTCTACAGATGCAGGGGAAAGTGACTCTTGAACAGGAGGGAACCCAAGGACCTGGGAAAACACTTCCATAAAGAACTGCACACACAGCTGGGCTCGGTGGCTCAGCCTGTAATCCCATGCCTTGGGAGGCTGAGGTGAGTGGATTGCCTGAGCCCGCGGGTTCGAGACCCGCCTGGGCAATTTGGCGAGCCCTCATCTCTACAATAAGTAAAAATTAGCCGGACGTGGTAGCACGCCTGTAGTTCCAGCTACTTGAAGGCTGAGACGGCAGGATCACCGGCGCCCAGCAGGTCAAGGCTGTGGTGGCCAGGAGCGGCCGCTGCACTCCAGTCTGGGAGACAGAGTGAGACTCCAACTCAAAAAAAAAGAACCGCACACTGGAACCGTGCAGAAGGCCAGCCCTACCTGGGAGGGCCCTGATGTATGGAAGGCAAAGCCCCAGACCAGGGACCCACCTGGCAAAGACCACGTAGGACACAAAAAGTCTTTCAAGTGCTATGATTTAAACACCAGAACACAGGGGGCCTTGGACAGTCACACCAAATGGTAAAACCACATGTTATCAACCATCTAAGGTGAATGATAAATCACCCGACAGGCACTACCTGAATAAGCTTGCTAGGTCTGCAGTAGCAAAGTCCAACCCACTGGGAGGGATAAACAACAGAAATGTCTTGTTTCATAGTCCTGGAAGTCTGAGACAAGGGGCGGCAGGACTGAGGGAAGGCTCCGCCCCAGGTCTCTCTCCTTGGCTTGGCGATGGCCAGGTTCTGCCTGCCAGTCTCTTCCGTTGTCTTCCCTCAGTGTCTGTTTGTCTCTGTCCAAATTTCCACTTTTCATAAAGACACCCATCGCATTAGATCAGAGCCCATGCTAATGACCTCCTTTGAACTTGACTGTATCTGTAAAGACCCTGTCTCCAAATAAAGTTACTTTCTGAGGTCTAGGGGCTAGGGCTTCCTTGTCTCTTTTTATCGGAGGGACACCCATGATACCACCTTCTCTCCCAGAGACTTCTCAGAAGAGGCAGAGTCTTCAAAAAGAAGGGGCCCAGGGCCTCTTTCCTGTGGCTGTTTGGTCACGTTCTGTCTGACTCAAGACTGTTCCTTCAAAAGACCTGGCCTCGGCTCAGTGCCAACCCTGGGAAAGCTGGCATGGAGGTCAGCGAACTCAAGGGCCAAGTCCTTCTCTAATAACAACGTTTCCACACTGAGAAAAAGGTATCCACCATGCGACGAAGGGCCTAGGCTTTGATGCCAAGCGCAGGGTGCACCACAGCTTGATGTCTGACAGGACTGAGTGGCGAAATACGTGAAATGTACAAAATACACACTCCCGGGACACAATGGGGCTCCGTTCCCAGCCTCCCAGCTCGGCAGACACTGATTATGCAAGCTCTTTTCAGAAAGCGCTGAGCCCCCAGAAGCTAATCTGACAGAGACTTATTATTCTCTCCTAATAATGGGTGAAAAGAGAAACCACTTCTGAGCCTTTACAAGGTAGACACCCAGGCAGACAGACCCACACGATAAATCTGCATGAAAGTTCGTCAGAGGCACTGGGCACCAGTAGCTTTTGTTGCTGTTTTTTGTTTGCCAGTAGCTTTCATGAAGGGGTCGGTTCTACCACACTCAGCAGAGTGAAGGGTTGGTGCCACCAACCAGAGCCCCCACATGCCCTGCCAGGAGGCCGGGCGTGAGAACAATGGCCGTTCTCCGTCTCACAAAAGCAGGAACAGGGCCGCAGCCAGGCCGACTGAGCTCACTGTGCCTGACAAAAGACACTTTTCACAACGGAGACCTTTGGGTTGGAATCATGCAAAGAACACGGGGGTGTGGGGCCAAGAGGGTATTTCAGGGCAGCTGATGATTGGTCAATCTAGAAGATGCCCTCAGACAAAACTGGATGTTCTCTACAAATTATTTTTTTGAAAGGACGGGGGAAATTAACACCGCAGTCATTGCAGTAATGCTTGTTTCTATGTAGGAAGTATTATGGGTGTTATTTCTCTCTTTCCCCAATACAAAAAAATGTGCTCACTATGGTTAAAAAAAAAGGAAAAAGACCATTAAAATGTTAAGGGATGAGCCCTCATCAAATGCCTCTTTGTATGTGTCAAATCTGACTACAGAAGAACTCCTGCTAGTTGGAAGATAACCAATGGCTAGTGGACATCTCAGTTTGTCCCAGGCATGGTACTGGGTCTATTTGCTTTCATTATCTCGTTTAATTTTATCTCACTTAAATGTATTCGGGCTGGGTGTGGTGGCTTGGCTACAGTTCCAGCTACTCAGGAGGCTGAGGTGGGAGGATCGCTTGAGCCCAGGAGTTTAAGGCTGCAGTGAGCTATGATCGTGCCACTGCACTCCAACCTGGGTGACAGAGCAAGACTGGCTCTAAAAACAAAAAAAAAAATCATAATAAATTTATTTTTAAAAATATTCAGAAAGCCTGAAGGCAGGAGTCAAAGCGTCAAGTATGACGCTTCAAAGTGGACAAAAATGCCTCGGCACAGGAAGATGAAGTGATCTCCCCCACAGGAGAGTCCGAGCAGAAGCTGAAGCCTGAAGAGGTCAAGTAAGGTCATGGAAGGCAAGCAAACGATCGAAGGTGCAGGTGGCTCTTGTCCCACGAAGACAAGCAGACTGCGGAGGGAGTCACTGCACGGGGCCCGGGGCCAAGGAGGCGCGTCCCACTCAGACCATGAGCGTACATTGTGAGCCAGATTCTTTAGGTCTCTCAGAGCTTCTCTTTTTGTTCACTTCCTCCCAGGCACTCTCCCAGGGGCTTTCGAGCATTCTTGCCAAAACCTGCAGTGAGAAATTAGCCTGATGCAGACACCCAGCACATGATCCATAGACTTAAAGATATATGTGCGTCCCCCCCACCCACATGCACACACATCCATCTGTAGGACATGCCATGAAAGACTACCTCCTCTGACATGTATGATGTGATCTAGCATTTCCTATTTCCTTTTTCTTTTAAATGCGAGTGCCATTCTCCTAAATTAGTTTCATGATCTACTTAGTGGGTCATGACTTAACAATCTGAAAGAACCTTGGAAGACGTCAGGTTCCAGATTCCAGCCCGGTCTCAGACACACTCACAGGCCACGGGCCCCAGGCCGATTCAAAGGGAGCCCACTCGTTCAAGCCCTCTGAGGTGTGCTTCACGTTCACCTACAGCTGAAGGCATGGGAGAACGCAGGGCTCTGCTCTCCTTCCACAGGCCCACCCAGAAGGCCAGTGGGAGGTGGCGGGCGATGGAAGGAGATCCTCCAGGGGAAGGTAGTGCTGAGCCAATGAGAGGATTAGGAATTCTCCTCCCAAGGCCACCCTGGGGAAGACAGGAGGTCAGCACCCCACTGCTTTACGAAGGAAACAGCACTGCTTTCCAAAACAACACGGACTACACATGACCTCTATGGCACCCTGAGCTCTGAAGCCACCTGACATTTCTGGCTTGGCCATCATCTCTGACTTCCTGGAAGCAGCTAGATGGACCATCGACCCCCACCTTCCATCGCCACCTGCCATGGATGTGCAGCACCGTGCTGCAATGGAAACGGCAATCCAAGCATGAGATGGGGTGGCAGGTTCTCCTGGGACACCTCCCCAGCGGCCTGTCCCCAGGAAGTCGTCCTAAGACCCGGAAAGTTGCAGGGTAACAAAGCCAAGGCCACCGTGAACATCAACTATTCTGTCAGCATTATGTGGACAGAGCTACAGGATGCAATCTGGAGGCCACACAAAACCCTGAACATATTTCCACAAGCGAAAGATTATTACGTTCTAGAAAGCAACCCAGGTAGGACACTTTAAATATAAGAGTTGAGGCCGGGCTCGGTGGCTCAGTCTGTAATCCCAGCACTTTGGGAGGCCAAGGCGAGTGGATTGCCTGAGCCCAGGGGTTTGAGACCCGCCTGGGCAACTTGGCAAGACGTCGTCTCTACAATAAATAAAAAATTAGCTGGGCGTGGTAGCGCACACCTGTAGTTCCAGCTTCTTGGAAGGCTGAGGAGGAAGGATCGCTGGAGCCCAGCAGGTCGAGGCTGCAGTGGCCGGGAGCGTGCCACTGCACTCCAGTCTAGGTATTGGAGTGAGATTCCAACTCAAAAAAAAAAAAAAAGAGTTGAGCAGAAGTCACACAAAGGTGCAAGCCACACACCTACATGTCGGCTGCCCCCAGCCTAGAGTCTCAAAGAGCTAAGAAGAGTGAATAATGGTCCTTGCTGGGAATTCTATAAGGTGTTTTGAGACTTCAAGGAGAAATTCCTCAGGGAAGGAAAGACAGAGATGGATTTCTTTATGCTCAGAGGACGGCAGGCTTCCATCCAGAAAACTGCACAGTCGAGTTGAGTGTTCAAAGTCCTTATTCTGAACACTAAATCCCTGGATAGGAAAAGGAGTGTGTGCCTGCGCCTCCTGCCATCACAAAGGGCTGAGGAGAGAGTTAAATTTCCCAGCACAAATTTCCCAGCACATTCTCTAACGGGGAGCCAAGCATGCCAACAGCTCTACAAAGGTGCTCTGGGCAGAAGGATAAGTAGAGCTTAAAGTCTAAGCAAAACAAAAATGTTCTATGTAAGAAAGGCTTATTTCACAGAAGAGATGAGACTTTACTTTCAGGATAAAATAAGACACACATCTCTCCCCAACTCCCAACTAATACTCTAATAGAGACACTCACTTTTCTGGGAAGGTTGCAGACAAAAACAAAGCATGAGGAAACAGGAAGTTGAAGGAATTGCTTTAATATTTTTTTTAAAGGAGCTGTTGGAAATAGTTGCAAAGGTGAAAAAAAGGATTTTTGTTTTAACTAAACATAAGTTCCTGGGAGGAAACACGACACCTTGGAAGATGTTGAAGTGCTGCGTTTTATTCCAAGCCTCGAAAGCTTCTTCTGGATGTTACATCTCAGGCTTCCTGGGGGAAATAAAGAAGTGAATCTTCTGTACAGAGAAACAGAAACATAAGAGATGGGCACTGTCTCTGTCACCACAAATGCAGATGGCTCCCCTGGCCAGAGAGCCAGGGCAGCTGGATGTCGCCCCACCCATCCATGGGCTCTACACCAGGCATGGAGAACAGCTTCCTAGGTCTCTGCCTCATGAGCTCCCCGGGCCCATCAGCCACCCTCAATCTGAGGGGCTCACATCGTGTGACCATCCATCTATATTATAGCATAATTAAGGAAGACACTAACCGTGTTGTGAAGTGTTTCTGAGAATTAACTCGAGTAAGAAGCCCCTATGTGTCAAGATCGACTGACCAGACAGCCACCAGAAAAGTTCTACTGAAATAACTGGGCAGATCTGCCCGCGGATGGCTCTGCCAGTCTCTGGAGACAGAAATTCTAAAGAGACAGGACAGCCTGGAAGAGATTTTGCGGTTGTTATTCATGCCATGCTTACCATGCTATTCTAAAACTGAAGAGCGCTTGGCTGCAATCTCCAGCTCTGGACACAGAATTATTCAATATATCTGTCTGTTTGTATTTACATAGTTGAGATGTAAAGTAACAAAACAAAAAGTCTACCACCCACCTCATCAAGCCAACTTAGAGGACACACTGTGGCAGGACACACACACACACACACACACACACACACACACACACGTCAATCAGGTGAGTTTTTTTAATGCTCTATATCCAAGGCCCTCAACTTTTTGTTGTACTCAGGACATCAAAGGCACCCTGCAGTCCCCTCTACAGTGGCTCACCCTGGATCACTACTATATAGGGAGAGTGTGTTCAGCTCGGAAACCTCCCTGTCCCCAACACTAGGCCCAAGAATCACAATAGGGTGATACTCAAACCACCAAACTGTGGGCAGTCGATGGGACAAACATCCTCTAAGCCAGCAAGCAGGGAGCAATCCCCACCCACCCTCCAGGGAAGCTCCTGAACTCAAGCTCAATCACAGAAGTCAGCTCTGTGTGGCCTTGCACTGTCCCTCTCCTGGGACAGACAACGTCAAGGTCATTAAAATGACCTCAGGGGCCAAAAAGCAGAAGCAGCAGCTTCTGAAATCAGGCAGTCAAGCAGCAGCCCCTTGGCTCAAGCCTGCTATCCCAATACTTTGGGAGGCCGAAGCGAGTGGACTGCCTGCGCCCGCAGGCTCAAGACCAGCCCAGGCAACTTGGCAAGACCTCGTCTCTACAATGAGTCAAAAGTTAGCTGGGCATGGTAGCGCATGACTGTAGTTCCGGTTACTTGGAAGGCCGAGGAGGAAGGATCTCCAGAGCCCAGCAGGTCGATGCTGGGGTGGCCGGGAGCATGCCACTGCACTCCAGCTTGGGCAATGGAGTGAGACTCCAACTCAAAATAAATAAATAAATACATAAAACGAAGCAGCAGCCCTTAAAAAGACTAAGCCACCTCAAAACTGATTTGGGGAAAGTGCGGTCCAAGACACAGCGAGAAACTCCCTCTGCAGGGAGAGAGAAAACCTGTGTAAAATAAGGGTTTGCCCAGGCCTGTAAGATGAAGCCAGGTTTCCCCTGACTCACAGACTTAGAAAATGATTCCGCAGTCCAGAGGAGACTGTGCTGAACTACTCCAGCCCTTTGTAAGGCCACTTTGCCTTCTGGGAGGAAAATCTCTTCCTGCCAAGGGCTAGCCCTCAGCGTGCGTCCCGCACACCCAAGCTCTCTGTGGGACTGGCTCTCGAGGCGGGCAGCCTTTCACCTGCGGTCCACTCTCAGCCAGGGCAGCTTTGCGGGAAAGAGCACGTATTCGCTGGACTGGACACGCACACAAGTATGTGAGAGGGCCACATCTATATTTATTGTTATCAACAACTGTCCTAGAGGCTGCTGAACAATAACAATTTCAGAAACCAACAGTGGTCTGGGGCAGAGTACTTGCCCCGAAGGTTTAAGACAGGTGCCTCTGAGTTCCTCCCACTGTGACCTCCAGGAAGCAACTGCACTTGAAAACACAGCATCTAGAGGCGAGTTCTCCATCAAAGCTACGGGCCTTCCCGGCTGGGAACCACAACTGACCCACAGGAGAAGCTGAGGCTCACCCAGGAGACAGACACTCACCTTGGCTGGGAGGAAGGAGGCAGGGCAGGAGGAGGAACTTTCTGGAGAAGGAAGGCAGCCTCCCTCAACAGGGAACCTTTAGCCTCGACTCCTGCAAAGGATGGTGGCCTTGCCACTCGCAAGCAACTGCTCACGGCATCAAGACACGCTCAACTGAAAACCCAAACTGGGAATAGCCCTGGCCTGAGATTTTTACAAGGGGAGAAGAAAAGAAAGAAAGGAAAGAAGAAACCCTGCAGGAGCAGGAAAGGCGTCCATGGTCAAGCCAGGCACACGGCAGAGCAGGCCTGAGTTCTCCGACACTGGTCTCAGGCCACAGTGGTCCCTGCGTGGCCCCTGGGAATCTCTGCCAGGAGCCAAGGTCAGTAAGTGAACACAGGCAAAGCCACACCTTGGCCCCAAGGCAGATGGCTTTTGACAAGAAATGTTCAACATAATGAATCTTTAATACAATGACATGAATATAAATCACAGTCAATCTTTGAGACTAGGGCATGCCGGAAGAAAAGGCTTTTGGGGCAGTCATTCATGAGTCCAGTGACAACCTCCTAGGAGCACAAAAGCAATTCCTCCAAGCTAAGGACGGCGTAGACGCAAGGGCGTCGTCCAGAGCGGCACCATCCGCCGTCTCCTCCGGCTCAGTACCTCCTCCCTCCATCCTCCCTTCTTGCACTGCTCACCCTTCACCCCAGCACGTCGCCAGCTGTCTAGTCCTCGGACTCTGTTTCTCTCCTGCCCCTCCCTCCCGATTCTCACGGCCACAGCTGAAGGCCCATTCCCCTCCCACCTGGACCTCGGCAAGAGCCTTATGGCCCGCCGGCCTCCAGCCTGTCCGCTATTAGGACTCCCCCTGCACAGTGCTGCCAGAGGACATCCCGCAGAGCAGCCTAGCAGCGCTCGCGTAAGCCAGACTCCAGCCCAGTGGCCAGGGCACCCACGGCACTGCAGGGCAAGAACCCTGTGGGATCCGCACCTGCCCCTCTCATCAGCTGCATTTCCAGCTGAAGGCCCGCCCCTTTAATGCCATCTCCCTTTAGCGCACGGTCCTTACCCATGCCTTCTGTCCTTCCCACTCGGCCCCTGCAGCCTCGACCACCCCTCTGGTTTTGCCCTGATCGCACCACACTGTAATAATGTTTCTCCGGGCACAGTGGCTCAAACCTGTAATCCCAGCACTTTGGAAGGCCGAGACAAGAAGAGTGCCCGAGCCCAGGGGTTCAAGACCAGCCTGGGCAACTTGGTGACACCTCGTCTCTACAATAAGTCAAAAAATTAGCCGGGCGTGGTAGTGCGTGCCTGTAGTTCCGGCTACTTGGAAGGCTGGGGCGGAAGGATTGCCTGTTCCCAGCACTGACACTCCAGCCTGGGTGACACAGTGAGACTCTGACTCAAAATAATAATAATAATAATATAATGCTTCTATGCTCTTCCTTCTCTCAAAGGCACCATCTTCCTGGGAGCAAAGTGCTCCTTTCTCATCTACAGTCCCGCAGGTGGTGCGTGTTCAGTAAAAGCTGGCTGCCCTGTAAGTAAACCCATCCCACAAGCGCTCTGGAGGCCTGCAGGCTCTACCCCTGCCTGCCTGGAAAAGGAGACGCATGATGGCCTCCAACCAACACCTCCACAGAAAACGAAAATACTGTTCCTATTAAAGAAGAAATCAGAAATATGATTTAGCTATTAACCAAAACACTGAAGAAGAACGGGTGATGGAGCACTTGGAGCCATGAGCCAGCATGCGCACGCCCTCAGACCCACGGCTGGAGATGGTCGGGCCCGCCTGGCCCTCCTCCAGGGCTCCCCAGCGAGATACATGAGAAGGAAGGGAAAATAACACTCTGTCTTTCAGCTTATCAAGTACTCATGTCAACTCCAAACAGCAGAAGTACAAAGACTGTCTCTTTCATTCCTAGCCCGGGAGGAGGAAGGAAAAAAGTGCTTATTTTTAGCCAAGTGAAAAAACGTAAGCAGCCACAGATCAATAAGGGGCAGAGGAGAAAAAAGAACCCTCCCAAGAAAGCAGAAACTCAAGGGACACCGGAAGTGGGTCCACTGGAGCCCACGGCAGCCTGGACGTGGAGCAGTCTGCCGCTTCCCCCTTCTCAATTAATCTCGGAATGACAAACATGGAGACCGCATGCATTTCAATCCATACTTCCCAAGGGGCTGTACAGGTGGGTGAGAGAGCCAGAAGTGGAACTCCCGTTTCCTCTGTCATCAAGTGACGACAGAGTCCCTGTTGCAAACGTGGAACTTCCGAGTCCAGACAGAACCACGCCCACCTAGAGGACCGCCGAAGCTCTGGCCCACAAACACCTGCCTGACGTCCCCTTGTGTTGCACCTCACGGCCCCTGGGCAAAATCCTTCGCAGACACTAGGCCAAGGTGGGTGGCTTTCAAGAAGCAAGCTAGCTGTGGAGAGGAGTCTCAAAACACAAAACAAAACTGCAACCCCTGGGGATTCTGACAGCCTGAGAACCACAGGGTTGGCGGCACGCACTCAAAATCTTCATATTTACCACAACCATCACCACAGCAAGACAAAAACAGAAAGAGAAGGGAAATGGGAGGCTGACTCCAAAGACCAGACACCAGGGAACCAAAGGATGCAGGAGGAGCTCTACCTTCCAGGACAACCCCCTCAGAAAGCACGGTCTGCCTGCCAGGAGCCCTAGGCCGAGCCCAGAGAACCCCCACAAGCACAACCTGGGGTCCAGGGGAGATGGTAATGCAGACTTCGGAGGTGCTTCTCCCACCCCTAAGAGACTCAGATTCGGCACATCTGTACTGGACCTCACAACACAGGGCGATGTGAGATGGGGGGGGTCTCCAAAGACAATCCCGGTAGTGAGACGGGGAAGCACGGGGACTCACGGGTCCACGTGGCATTGTAAGTTTAGCACCCGTGAAAGCCTGCAGATGTCGCAGCAGGAACAGATGACGTAGCTCTGGAGGGGCTGTCGGGAGGCCCCTGGGATGCTCCGATGAGGGCCTCTCTCACCTTGGTTTGTAGGTTACCAAGCAAAGGAAAACTTGCCTCCCTAGTGATCCCACCTCAAGGCCTGGGGCAGATCACTGAGGGTTATCAAACGGTTGTCAGAGATAAACTGGGATGAGCCATCTTCCCACTGGAAGTCTAGAAGGCATGACTTCAGTCGGGCTCGGTGGCTCAGCCTGTAATCCCGCGCCTTGGGAGGCTGAGGTGAGTGGATTGCCTGAGCCCACGGGTTCGAGACCTGCCTGGGCAACTTGGTGAGACCTCATCTCCACAATAAAACAAAAAATTAGCCAGGTGAGGGACGTGCACCTGTAGTTCCAGCTACTTGGAAGGCTGAGGCGGAAGGATCGCGGCAGCCCGGCGGGTCGAGGCTGCGGTGGCCGGGAGCGGCCACTGCACTCCAGTTTGGGCAACGGAGTGAGACTCCAACTCAACAACAACAAAAAAAAGAACGCATGACTTCAGAAACACACAACCTCTACCCAAATGAGTTAGCTACTCCCAAATCAGTCACCGACTCCCAAGCTTTCACGGGTCTTATAAATATAGTCCCTCTCCAAGACTCCCCCGGTCTCTAACTAATCATTACACTCTTCTTGCCCCACATGAGAACCAAGAACCCTGACACAAGGTTAACAGCCCTTGCTTGAAGTAAGCACTGCAAGAAGAAAAACAACATCTGAGATCTGCTTTAAAATTCATCAACTGCTCCCTGCACCTTCACCAAAACAACATACATAGGAAAAGACAAAACAAGTATGGCAAAATCCTGGTGGGTGATTGGCACATAAGCGTTCAAGGCATCCACTTCTGTGGATGTCAGCATGATACAATTTTCTAAATTAAAAAATGCTCAAAGTCTACATATTTATTACAACCATAATCACAATTCCACCCACCACTTGGAGGCCACTGTCACTCTGAGCTCCTGTCATTTGGTGTTTGGGTGACACGGGATCTCTGGGAATCTGGTTACAGCAGACTGCAGTCGTCCTGTTTACAGGGACAGAACAGGACTACCATTTTGGATAATAACTGCTGCCCCCATGTAACAGTGAACACTTCCCCTTTCATTCTCAAAAGCACCCAGGTCTGGACACTACATAGCCAGGTCACTCTAGACACAGGGAAAGGACCGTGTAGTAACAGGCTCGTCTCTTTGAAATGTGGCCCACACGGCGGCACCAAAATATCTCCGACCCCAACCCGTGCCACCTTCTGATCCAGGTCAAAGCACCGGCCTGGTGATTCCTTCCGCCCACCTCTTTGCCGCACACGCTCAGGCAGTCAAGCACTCACAGGTGGAGCTTTTGAAGCTGAATACATTCCGGCGAATTTGGGAGGCATCGTTCTGAATGTCCTACGATGGATCACCTCCATTCGAGAGAGTGCTATTTGGAAGCCAATCAAGATGCAAAGGTTGGCAGTTAAAGTCATTAAAAACAAAACTCTTGATATCTGACAAATGTCCAAATGACAGGAGAGACCATCATCAGGAGAAACAGACGAGCTGTTTACCGCTGCACACGACATCAGTTAAGTTCTGCCTGTCGCCGCTGGGAGTGCCTGGCTATCTCATCAGCATCACGTGTGTGGGGCAGATAAAGACAAGCACAATACGCTCTCGGTTATCAGAGCAACCACAGAGGCCTGGGAAAACCCAATGCTTTCAGAAAGCTGTGGGGCAGACACATTCCCATGTGAAAAAGTGGTATGCTGCATAAACCAGGAAAAACACAAGGGCGTGCTCAGACCAACAGACAACCTCTTTCTCCTTGGTCCCCGCTGCCTGTCATGTTTCCAACAGCGCAACAGCGGCGTCCGCAGAAACTTCAACGGGGCCTCCCTGCAGGTTCTGCACAAGACTTCAAGGTCCCTTGGAAGACAGGCGCCACCGCCGCATGGACACGTGGGTACCCACCAGCACACACCCATGCCTTGTTGCCACTTTGGCTCCCGCGAATGGTTCTGGATCTGTATTTCGTTGTACCAGCTGCTGCAAATGGCAGGACATCTCTTGCCCCCAAAGCAACTACCTGTTCCGGGGAATCTGCCAGGCTGTAGATTCCCTGATTTTTCAGACGCAGAAACTGAAAGCCGGAAGGAATGGGGACCCGGCTCGAGGCCAAGACGCCGACCCGTCATGGGCAGGCGGTGCCCCCCGTCCCTAGTTCCCGAGTCCACCGGTAGGAAAGGACCAGAAGGCCCCACCTCCGGGCTCAGGCTGCAGGAGTACCAGAAGCCGGGCCGAGTCCGCTCCTCCTCTCTGCAGCTGGTCAACCAGGTCACGAGCAGCTCTCCCCTAAACGCTGCCGGGACCAGGCACAGCCCAGTGTGCAGGCTGCTGCTCGGGTGAATGGTTACAGGAAGGAAAGGGGTCTCCCGGAACTCTGCCTCCCAGGGCCCCGTGGGGCTCGCCCCTTCCCTCAGTGCGCCTGCTGATCTCCCCTCACAAGAGAATGTCTGGCTTCAAATTAACATGAGGACAACGTATCAGTGAGTGTTCAGAAAACCCAGCCTTCCCGGACAGGCCCCCAGTCAGGCCAGGGACCAGCCAAAGTTGCCAGCAAGTCCCCAGAGAGCACTCAGCAAGTAGGAGAACATATTTGATTGAGCAGATGAATAGACCAGGCCATGCGCTGCTTGTGAAAGTTAAATTCTAGACTCCCAGACTCACCAAAGGTCGGGCTTATCTTTGCCCCAAATGCAACAGTCGCTCAAAGGGTGCTTACTATGTGCTTAGTAGGTACTTTTAACACGATTAACTCAGGTAACCCCAGAAGAGCCCTATGAGGTAGGTACCAGTCCTGTCCCCATTTTTCATGGGAGGAAACAGGCACAAAGAGGTTGACTTATTTGGCCTAGATCCAGAGTGATCAACCAGCATAGGTGGATGTAAACCCGGACCCTTAACGGACTGGCCACACAGCCTTGGTCTATGGGAGGCACAGGCCCCTCCCTTCAATACAGACTGCTTGGGTGAGTGCCATGCTGACACCCCTGAAGTTTTCAAAGACCCTGGGTGGAAAATCTGGCCTGGTGGACAGCAGCCAGCCCAGCACACTGCCGGGCTGGGACACCACTGTCTGAAGCTTCTTCCTCACCGCTTCCCCCACTCGCCCCTCCTTCTCCTCCTCCCCACCCTCCCCTGCCTTCACAGTTCCTGATCCCAGAACACAGCTCAGCCTCTTGCTAAGCAGCGTGACGGCTTTTCCCAACCGAATGACGTAAACACTAAGTTCGACACAGCATTACCATATGACCCAACTAGTCCACGTGTGGCTGCACACCCAAAGAACGAAACGCAGGGTCTTGAAAAATGTGTGTGCAGCCATGGTCTCAACAGCACCATTCACAAAAGTCAAAAGGAGCCAAGTGTCCGTCAACAGATAAATAAGCAAAATGTGCATATACATACGAGGGAATAGTATTCAGCCTCAAAAAGAAAGGAAATTTGGACACGTGCTACAACATGGATGAACTTTCAGGACATGACACTAAATGAAATCAGTCAGTCAAAAGGACAAGTCACGTATGATTCCACTTGCATGAGGTACCTAGAGCAGTCATTTGCATAGAAAAAGTCAGATGGTGTTCTTGGGGGCGGGAAGGGGAGTCATTATTTAATGGGACAGTTTTAGTTCGATAAGCTGAAGAGAGCTCTGTGAGTGGATGGGGTGATGGCCGTCCAACAACGTGAATGTCCTTAATGCCACCAAACCGTACAGTTAAAGATGGTTAACATGGTAAGCTTTATGTTACATGTATTTTACCGCAGTTTTAAAGATTAAAAAACAACAACAACAACAACAAAAACCAAGCAGAGGGCACAGCCAAGGTCTGGACCCAGCACCTGTGCAACTCACTTTTGTGTGGTCTCCAATGGTGGCCAAGGCCTCTTCTTTCAGCTGGAATATTAAGACTCCAGGATCTACTATCCACAAATGCGGCTCCCATTTCCAGAATAAATTGGTTCCTTGGAGTCTCCTGCAGAGCGACCTAATTCATGTTCACTCACACCCCCTTGAGAAGACAGATCGCCCAGAAGGCCTTTAAGCATCATTATCTACAGATCTCTGCGCTCTTGTTTAGTTTGCAGCTTATTTCAAAATATACACACTTGCAAGGAATGTCAGACTTTTTTATGGCACAAAACCAGAGAAACAAGGACATCGCTCTCTGAGAGCCATGAAGGACACAGGAGAGCAGACGTCATATTTTTTCTTCTCCTCCGCATTATCATGTGGTAATCAGAAATGAGATCTTCCGAACCCACTTAAGTACCGCCTAACTTGGTTGTGCAAAGGCATATACTACTGAGAGTCACCTTATTTTGTGTTACACTAAATGGTTTAGACAATTCATTTATCACTGAGTCATGCGAAAGCCTTTCCCTGAGGAGGAGGAGAGAGGGTGGGGAAAGGCTCCAAACGCTATCTAAACACCTGATTCAGATAGAACTCAGCTCTGGAGGGCACAAGATGAAACCTTATATACATCTGCAGAAAAGCCTCTGGGTAGAAGTACACCATTCCAGGAGATCCAAGCCGGAGGATCTTCCCAAGCACTGCAATGCAACTCCCAGCTCCGATTTGGAATTTCTATAGCAGCAGGCAGTGGCTCCAAACAGAAGCCACTTCACAGTGTTCCCATCCCCTCAGAAGAACAGGGGCCAATCTCAGTGGCCTGGGCGCTGATGTCCAGAGCTCAGGGTGGTGGAAAGGACAGGGACTTGGCCCAGGCTGGTGGAGTCAGGCTGAGGCAGGGGGCAGGAATCCAACACAAGCTCCTGGCCAAACCTTCCTGCCACACTTTACTGTTTATGTATATACTGCCAGGCAGGGAACGTTGCGTGGTTGACTGTCAGCTGTCCCCAGATATGAAGCCCAGGTGGACAGGATGAGCCATCCCCTAAGACCCAAGCCCACCCGGCTCTGCAGGAGATCTGCTAACAGGCCAGTTCAGCTACTTTGGCATTCATTTCTTCCCAGGGCCGGGATGGGCTGGCAGTTAAAAAGCTAACCCCAAGGGGCAGGGGAGGGAGGCCTGGGGAGCGAGAGAAGAGACCCCACAGGGGAGGGTGCCCTCAGCAGATAGTTTTCGTTTGCCTGCTTCAGGACACAGCAACCTGGGCTTGGTATAGCATCTCTGGGCCTGTGGCATGATGTCTACAGAAGGCTGGATTGACTCATTTTATTCTATTTTATTTTATTTTTTGAGTTGGAGTCTCACTCTGTTGCCCAGACTGGAGTGCAGTGGCCACACCCGGCTACCGCAGCCTCGCCTGCTGGGTGCCGGCTATCCTTCCACCTCAGCCTTCCTAATAGCTGGAACTACAGTAGCACGCGCTACCACGCCCAGCTAATTTTTGATTTATTGTAGAGATGAGGTCTCGCCAAGTTGCCCAGGCGGGTCTCGAACCCGTGGGCTCAGACAATCCACTCACCTCAGCCTCCCAAGGCATGGGATTACAGGCTGAGCCACCGAGCCCGGCTTATTTTATTTTTTAAAGAGACACAGTCTTGCTCTGTTGCCCAGGCTAGAGTACAGCGGTGCAATCATAGCTCACTGAAGTCTCTATTTCCTGGGCTCCAGCAATCCTCTTGCCTCAGCCTCCTGAGTAGCTGAGATTACAGGTACATACGACCACACCTAGCTTATTTTTTAAATTTTTCTAGAGACAGGGTCCCAGTATGTTGCCCGGGCTGGTCTCGAACTCCTGGCCTCAAGCAATCTTCCTGCCTCAGCTTCCCAAAGCACTGGGAGGAAAGGCATGAGCCACAGCCCTCGGCCATAGCCCTCGGTTCATGTTTATGATTTTTTCCCTTCCAGGGCTCTGCGAACCTGGGGATCTGGGAATATACAATCTGACTGGCCAGCCCAGAGGACAACTGAAGACTTTCAGAAGCTTAAAGGACCTCCTTCCAAGTAGATTATTTCCATAATGACCCAAAGCAAAATGATTCTCCAGAAACCTGAGTAATCTTCATGGAGGGCAGCAAGACTGAATTCTCTCCAGTACATCAAGTAATCCTACCTTTAAACCCAGTCCACACACTGGAAAATTATGAGACTCAGTGCCTTGCTTTTATTTTCCCTAGACTGTTACTTAAACACAAAAAACAAACCCCTCGCTGTTCCACCATTCTCTTCACTGGTGGCCACTGTCTTCCCTTCTAGCTGCTGTGCGCCAAGAAGGGGCTGGCTCTGGGCTGACCCGCAGGCTTAGAGCTGCCAGCCCAAGAGGAATAACAACGGGAAGTGCTCAGCCACACTCAGCCACTCCGGGCGGCATGACCCGCGGCCCTCCGCCAGGAACCCGCGACCTCAGGTCAGAGGTGTCCAGCACACCCACACCAACACTGACAACGGCTCGATTCTAAGGAAGGCCAGAACACTGTCGTGACAGGTCCACCCAGCAGCCGAGGCTTTCATTCTGGTTTCCCCTAGAGGCTGAGGAGGACGGGGAAAACCCACACAATGTTCTCCGACATTGCATCTATTCGCAGTTCAGAGAGACGAACAAGTAAGAGGTGGCAAATCGCCAATTCTAAGCCCGCCACCCCTGCCTTCAGTCCTGAACAGCACACCACCTCACAAATCCTCTCACTCAGGCCACTACAAGGCCCTGACCCGAAGGGCACTTTGGTATCACATGGTTCTTTTCTCTTGGCTCTATTCTGATTCTGAGATCCGTCTGTCCCAGTTTTCCTCAATGGATCTTTCACACCTGCGTTCACGCTATCTGGCGTGAGGTAGAGAGTAGATCTCCTCCAGACCCAGGGCCAACAGTCCTGGCAGAGAACCACCGCCCTCCCTTCACGGGACAGGGCCACAACTGAAACTCCCGGCCACACGGCACTGTCTTGGCCCAGGACCGCATGGTGCCTCTGTTGTGGCCCTTCAGCTTGGAGATTGGGGCAGGGGACACAGAAGGATGACCGTCTCATCAACAGGACCACTGATGGATAGGGAGGAGCACTCGACTTGAACATAAAACCTGGCTTCTTGAGATGTAGCAACAAAACCCTAGTGAGCTCACCTAAATTTCCTCATCTAAATACAAAAACGGTGACATGGGAATCAACAGACCCCTCTCACACAGTGAGGACTAGAAGCTTAGCCACCGTCAGCAGTAGCAGCTCGAAAAAGCCAGAAGCGCTCGTGGGTTTTGTCCGACTATAACCCCCTGGAAGGCAGACACTGGGTGCCTTCCCCGCATCCCATGTTCTGAGTCCAGCAGGTGTTTGGACAGCAGAGGAGGAAAACAAGGGGGCTCCAAGCAGATGACTGTAAAGACACAAGCAAGGGCAAGTGGGGTGTTGTTTTCCATTAGGTCATCACTGCTCAAAATCCAGTGAGAAAAAGGTAACATGGATGCAGGAGTGATCAGAACGAAGCATAACTGCTTGCAACGCGAATCAAAACTAAGAACCCCGGCAAGGATGATGACAATGTCGTCTGAAGACTCGAAGGAGATCCCTGTTTCCGACATCAGGCCAACACAAGTCAAGGGTGAGGATGTTTCAATGTTCGTGAACAAAAGAAAATAAAAGCTGAATGATCTACAACATCAACCTCAAGCCAAATTCTGCTCTATCTCCGTTTGCTTTCTCCTTCTTCCAGTGGGTGTAGCCAAAATGGGCTGCAACCTACAGCTGGGCCCCCCCAGAAAGCAAGTGCCCCCTCCCCCGCAGCAAGATGCCAGGGCCTGCTGCAGTGGGTCCTGCGCCCCACTGGGGAGGAGCCAGGAGGGTTTAGGAGCAATGGCCCTTCTTCAGATAATTCACAGTAACTACATCCACAGCTGGAAGAGAAAATAACTCCTCTCTTGTGGCTGTGATAGCCTCAGCTGGCGCCCCGCAGAGAACCCTGGGCCGGCATTCACAGCGGAGTTGAGGGGGGAGGAGACGGGAGACCTACACCCCAGCCTCAGCCCCTCTGTCCACGGGCACCCCCTCCAGCAGACACTCCCTGCCACCCCGGACATCTGGCCCAACCACAGCATGAGTCTGAATCAGTCCTGTCTGCATCTGCTGCCTCCGCGCAGGCCTTCTGTCGTGAAGAACCAACTCCAGCCGACACGGAGCTCCCGGAGCGGCAAGACAGACCACGGGACCCCTCTCCGCACAGCACGCATGCCTCCTGGTGTCCATTTTTGCTCCAGTGAGCAAACCCGCCTGGCTGCCCCGTAAAGCTCAGAACCATCCATGTGCCTGGGAGCTCCACTCCCCAGGGAAACGGGTGTGGAAAAGGCACTCCAGGCAGAGGGGATGAATCTACTTTTTGGCTCAAGGAAACAGGATCTTCGATTAGGCACAGACCGCGGGCCACTGAAAAATGCTGCCACCCCCAACCCCGGCCTGTCTCATGGCCTTCTGCACGCAGTGAAGGATCCGCAGGGTACCAGAGGGGCTGCGGGAGGACAGCTGCGCACACAGCCAGCGCTTCGTCCGAGGGCTGTTTCCACCTGCTCCTGCCGAATGACCTTGGACCAGATACGTGCCACTGAGTGTCCCGCAGAACAGCACTAGCGGCCCCATCTTTCCACTCGCTGCTCTCCAAGTCCCTGCGAGGCTACAAACAAGCAGTGCTTGGAAGACTCTAATAATAGCATCAAAGCAGCACTGTCCCCAATCTTTCTGAAGTCCTCTCTCGCCCCAGTGCTCCAGAAGGGGCAGGGCCTGTGATCTGAAGACAACGC
The DNA here is from genome assembly GCA_027257055.1 of Cephalopachus bancanus. NCBI lineage: Eukaryota > Metazoa > Chordata > Mammalia > Primates > Tarsiidae > Cephalopachus > Cephalopachus bancanus. The sequence goes on from JAPVLO010000484.1 coordinate 1,397,066, forward strand.
CTGCCTCGAACGACTGGACAGACGCCGGCGGGGAGGCCAGGGTCTGGGGTGGGAGAGCATGTGTGTGCTGGAACCTGCATCAGGGAGAGAACTCGGGGCAGATGGGCCTCGTGGATGTGTGTGTATCTTGAAACAGCTAGTTCAGAGTCGAAAGAGTGCGATCGACTCTCAGGCCACAAAGGCTCCACCTCCTGCAGCTCCATGACAGGGTCACCTGCAGACAGCCGGTGCCAGACATGCCACTGATGGGGACGCAGACTGTCAGACCAGCAGCAAACAGACATGGCACACCCCAGTCGATGCGGCATCAGAAACATCTATGCAGGCGCAGTGTGGGCATCTGACCCACCACCAAGGGCGAAAACCTCAACGTCCTCCACTCTGACAGGCATCCTCCAGTTCCAGAGAGACGGACGAAAAGGAGAGCAGTGCTTACTGAGCACCTACCGTGTGCCCAGGAAACTCCACCACGGCTTCACACACGTGGCTCCTCGATTCTCCTGACAAGGATCCAGAATATGTCTTTTTTATTCTCATTTTACAGAAGAGAACGGGGGGATCGGAAAGAAAGCACTCATCTCAGATCCCTCAAGTGGCAAACGGCAGAGACAGAATTTAAAGCCGAGAGCCAAGCCCGCCAGACTGAAAGGGCCCCACACCCAGCTCTGCCAGGGGCAGAGAGCAGAGCGCAGCGCTGAGATCACCCTGTGCCTCCACCTCCCCGCATGCGACTTCCAAAGACACCAGACTCCGATGGCAACTGCGGCTTGTGCCTGACGCTTCACAGAGAGGACCGTGGAAGGCACCTCAGCTGAAGGCAGAGTGTTCTACTGGTGCCACGGAAACAAGATAAGCGCAACAGAGAAAGTAGGAGAATGATTTCTTCACAAAGACACGCTCCACAAAGTGGAATTACAGAGACAAAGCCAAGCTATGGGAAACAGTGCAAAATGAAGATCCCTGTAGATCAGAGAATAGAATACAGGCGTCAGTGACCATCCTCCTCTGCACCCTTTATGCCCGAGTCTAGGAGACTGTTGCCACCACCTCTCACCTCTCGAGAGTCAGGGCCACACACCAAGTGCCACCACCTCCCCCGGTTTCAACATCTCTGAAATGGGGACGAATCTTAAGACTGACAGCAGAATGTTCTGTCATTGTTTTTACTCAGAGTAAAAGAGATAGTGCATCTTACGATCCTTAGCTCCTCAAGATTCAAATTAATCTATTACCACTGCTTGGAAATCCTACGAGTATGAACACTGCAGATGATCCAAAACGCTCTCAGATACCTTGTCTCATTTAAGTTTCACAACAAGTATGCCAAGTAGGCTTTTAGTCCTCACTGTTTATACTCACATAAAAATGGAAAAACCGGCTAAGGCCAACTGCTCAGTGACTGGTCTACGCAAGTGGCAGCCCCAAGAGTGGACCTGGATTTTCCAAGACCTGGGCCTGTGGGGAAGAGCCTGGCTCCACAGGACAGAGAACCCAGGATGATGCCCGTGGGCTTCTTGCATACTTTGCCTGCTAGGACGACCCTCCCAGCACCAGGCTGCTCTCAGTCCCACGGCAAGGAAGACGACAGTAACAGCTGTGAGGATGAGATGACGTACGAGCTGATTCCGAAGGGGTCATACACAGAGCATCTGCCAGCCTCTAGAAAAGCGGGACCTCCCCACCAGGCCGGGCCGGGACTCCCTGCACCCCAGGCCCCAACCCAGAACTAGGGGAGTATCAGGGAGGGACAGCTAGATGGATACAGACAGCATCCCTGGGAACAAAGAAATAGTCCGCAAATGGCTGTCTCACCCAAAAACGTAACGCCTGAACGACTGGTTGGATTCTGGGAGAAAGGCATAAAATCAACTTATTTCTTCACCTCTCAAAAATACCACACACATTCAGATGGATGAAGAATCAGATATCACAATCAAGCAAACAACCCAAATGTCAGAATAATATGTATGAGAAAGGCATTTCTGAGATTAAAAATAACACAAGAAACCACAAAGCAAAAAGAATGAGAATTTAACTGCATGAAGTTAGGTCCCTCTGTCTGAAAAAAAAGAAAAAGTCTGGGGAAAATATTACCCCCAAATAGACAAATGGTTGTAATTTGTAATATTTATTACACAGCTTACACAAGGCAATGAGAAAAGCAGGCTATGTGATCAGCTGACATACTCAGGAAACTGTTCAACCAACAGGACCATAGAAATCAAAATGGAAGTATCGACTCCCAAACTAGACAATGAACAAAGATTTTATCTACAAATGTTAACATCTAACGTGGCAACGGTACAAGAGAGTCTTCTGGTGTGAGTATAAACTGGTACAGCCTTTCTGAAAAGGCATTGAGAAAATGTTCAAACTCTGTGGCCCTGGAATACCACTCTTAGAAATCCATTCTAGGGAAACAGTGAAAAATGTAGCAAAGGCTTACTTAAACCGGTTCTCCATAAGTTAAATGACCAACAGGGAATTAGCTAGGTAGACCAGACATAACCACACAATGTTAATAAAAGCTTTTTAGATCACATAAAAATAGTGACAGTGTAGTACTAAAATGTTCAAGGCAGGAAAAAAACTGCAACTCGTTATCTCAAGTACATTAAAAAACCAAACAGAACAAAGCCTAGAAGGAACCGTGGCAGTGTTGTTTATGTGGTATGAATTATATGTGTCTTCTTTCTCCTTCCTTATGCTTGCCCGTATTTTTATAATTAATATGCGTCAGTTCTATAATGGAGAAGGGGGTGACAGAGGAAGATTCCAAGGCAAAAGGAGGATGTCACAGTAGACACCAGAATATTCTTAGAAGGATTCAGGAAGAAGAAAAACAGCTAAGATAGCAGTCCTTTCTTTTGCAACAAAATGCTCAATCATTTTTAATGCTGGTTTAATTATTTCAACCAATGACTACTTCAGAGAAGGCACAAACTGCCTCTTCCATTTAAGTCTCGCTACCCTCCCACTTCTTCCCAAGCAACCTCCGAGACAACTGTGCAAGCAACCACGCTCAACAGTTCCTTCCTTACGGCTCCCAACTTCATTTGACCCAGCAAGACCCGGCCCTCCAGCAAAACCGGAGGAGGAGGCAGGGCCGGCTGGAGCAGGGACATGACCCAGTCCCAGGCTTTCCCAGGGTTCAAGGAGCCATGATGGCCACAATGGCTGAGGTCACCCTGCCCCGCCCCACCCCACCCACTGGGAGGCATGCAGTGCCAGCTGGACAAAGAGCCACTAAGCCCCTCAACAGGAAAGGAGTCGGGGTGTGTTCTTTCTCAAGGAACTTCGGGAGATTCTACAGTTGGTGGCCAGAGTCCCAGACTCCCGCCTTCTATCTACTCTGGGGCAGTGGGAATCAGATTAGAAGAGGGTTACCCCTAGGACCCCACACCTAGACCGAGTCAAGTCCCGGCCCTCTCACGTCTCCACGGCCCTGCCTCGCCCTTCCTGCAGCCAGGGGAAACGGAGCAGTCAGGCACAGCACGGGAGAGGCATGGACAGCCTCTGCTGCTTCCCACACCAAGCCCTGGCCCTCCGCTCCCTCCACCCTGCTTTCATCCTGACCCAGTTTGCTGCTTCGCTGGTGGCTCACAAACTCATTAAAGTGGGGGAGCCACAGCCAACCAAGCTCGGCTCTCAACACAAGGGAACTGTGGCCGAGACTTCCAACCTGTTGGAGGGTAAATTCCAGACACTCGGCCGGCAGGCGTCCTGCTGCGGGCACAGCCAGGTGGCTGCCCCAGGCTGCCCGTCCTGCTCCCAGACAGGGGCTTCCACCTCAGGGGAGACGTAGGGGTCAGCCAAGGCCCCCTCGGGTTCCTGACACCAGGGGCCTTCCCAGCGAACCCTAAACTGCCTCTGTGTCAAACTGGTATTCCTTGAAGCCCCCCACCCAACAGGGGGGTAAGCTCCTGGTTCCCAGATCCTTCACAGTGGGCTTGAGCACAGGGAGTCCTCAGCAGAAGTTAATGACAGCAGCATCCAGAAGCAAGCATCTAATGAGTGCTTTCCAGCTGCCAGATCCTGTGCTAAGTGCTTTTCCTAAGCCACTTAATTCACTTAACAAGGACACCAAGAGTGACCCTATGGTCTGCACAGACATTAACTGCAATGGACATTATACTACATACAAAGGGCACCGGGGTGTTTAAGAGGCTATGAAGAGCCGCCAGGGCAGTGACCTGAGGTGGGCAAAAGAGGCATGGCTTACAGAAGGAAGATACACGTGGTAGCAGAAGGAGACATAAGTGTGGTCTTCAAACGGTTGAGTTTCACATGCAAGAGGCATTCTGATGCACCAGAAGCAGAAAGTTCCACAGTGGTGGATGCTGACTAACTCAAAGCTTCAGAGACGAGAAGACTCCAAGGGTTATCCACTCTGACTCCATATTGTACAAATAAGAACACCAACGTCACACAGACCTCTTTGCAGGACTCAGGCAATGTCCCGAGGCAGCAATCCTGCAAATGTGCCTGGTCCGGGCATTCCAGCAGATGGGTGGCCCCCGTCCTTAGGGAGGCTGCAGAGGCAGCCAAGCAGCTGCTGAGCCAGGAGCTTGGCCCCGGAAAAACCTACTGTCCCCTCAGATCCAGTACTCTGATGCTAAGTGACTGACAGAACTCACAGCCTTTCAGGACGAGAGCATCTAGCCACTGCAGAAGGACACAGGCGCAGCGTCCCTCGTGAGTTAGAGCCGTAGATATTCTCCGCCAATAACAAACAGGTGAAAGGAAAGTCACAAGAAACAGAAAAATTCACAGCATATCTGCAGTCAAAATCTGGCTTTGAATCCTAGCAGCATAATCTATTTTGAGCACAAGACAAGTTTTGCTAATTCCTAATGAGCCAGATTAGAAACAGGCTACAAACGAACAGCAAACTCATCATAAAATTATGAGAGGCCCCAAATCCACCGCGGTACTGATGCGCCACCAAGCAGCGGCATGTGGCCACCCAGTAAAACGGCGGTGGGTGTTTCTTGAGTGTCGCGAGGGCCTCAGGGAGACGGCGCTGGCGGAAGTATGACTGGGAATCTGGAAAAGCCTCTCCACGGACTAAGACATCCAGAAAATGCCAGGCTGAGCTGCTCTGAACGAGGCTGAAGTGCAGGTGCCCTGGACGGGGTGGGGGCACGGACCCCGGCGTGATCAGGCTGTGTTCCTCTCGTCCTGAGCGTGTCTCTCCCGCATAACCAGCGAAGTCCGAGCTCTGGCTGGCTGGGAGGCACCTTCAGGGCCGTCGATGCCGCTGGCATTCGTGCCCTGGCCTGCCTTTCTCAACTCTGTGACCACCCGGGGTTCTGTTCGCCTCGGGAACCCCACAGACGCAGTCTCAAGTGCACCTGCGTTTGGAACACCTGCATATGGCGAGTGGGGTGTGAGAGAGGGCTACAGTCTCGGATGCAGGGTCCCAGACAGCAGAAGCAAGCTAAGAGGGCTTGCAGGAGGCAGCCCTCTCCCGGGTCCCATCGACATGAGAAAAGAGGCAGAGGCCATCTCTGCACCACCAGGCTGGATGTGAGAAACTCTATGAGGGACAGGAAAACTCCACCTGGGACAAACTGTTTCTTCAAGCCTGGCTGGCGTCCCCACTGCAGGCCACAAGGGCCACCAGGATCGATGACTCCCTAGACAGCATCCAGAGCCACAGTAATGGGGGACCCACGAGGACTTCTGTCTTGGCCTGTATAGACAGCCAGTCTTACATGCTCACAGCTTGAGAGTTCACACCCCAGCAGCATGCACAGGGGAGGCAAGGGTTCTGATGAATTACAGTAAGAGCACATCACTGAGGAGTATCACAGCACACCGTGAAGTGCTCAAATAAATTCAATCCTTCTTTGAATTTTTTGGGAAAAAACCCTCTTCATCATGAATTTTAAACTAAACTGTTAAGAGAGTCTTCCCCAGAGATGAGCAAGAAGCGGTCAGTTTATCACACAAGGCCAGCTCAGGCAGCACTCCCAGTAGGACTCAAGGAAGGCTCCTGCCCCTGCAGAGTCCCTCTTTCCAAAGGAAGCACCAATGGGAGGAAGCGCTTGTTTAGTGGATTTTTCCCAGGCTCGAGTGCCATGCAAAACATGAACATCATCAGAAAGTGGAGAGACACTCCCCCACCCGCATTACCCTACCACCAGGAATCGAAAGCCACCAGACTGAGCAATTACGCTTAATTTTACAGGAATGGTTTCAGTCTGGAAACAAATGCCAGCCCCATCAATCCTCTTCTCCTCCCTCCAGATCATCTCAACCTTAGAGTCCTGGGCACCCTTCACTGTGTCCTGGACGTAGTTAACCGGTGGCTGTCTCAGGACAGTGTGCTGCAGAGGCCATCAGAGCCCGGAGCCCAGCAGCCCAGGGCAGCCCCACAGTGGGCTCACTGGAGACTGCCTGCCTTGAGGATGACCTCTGGGTCCCCACCTTCCATTCCTGCTCATGTTTCTTCCCCCCACGAGGGGGGACGGGGAAGAGGCCTTGGTCCTGCACTCCAAACCCCTCAAGTATCAACATCCATGTCCTCAGCTGCCACCCCCTTATGACACGGGCGAAAAGTCCCTCTGTTCCCCGGTCTCGAGGCCTCAAGGCTCCACACTCGCACCATTCCATGCCCCATCCTCACGGCACTCCCGTGAGCCCCCCAAAGCCCAGGGCTGCTCCGTCCTCCACGATATGCATCACCAAGCGCTCTCTGCACTCTGCCCGCCCCCGAAGAGCTGGCCCTTCTCATGCCTCGGGTTCCCCTACACTCACCCCTCCCCAGCCCCGCTCCTGCTCTGGGAAGTTCCCCATTGCCATCCCAATCCCGCGTCTCTGCTGGGGCCGCCTCACACCTCCTGCCAGCAAACTTACTCTTGCCTGGGTCACGCCCATGTTCTTCAGGTGTGGCCCAGGGGTCTCGATCCAAGAGGCATCCGTGCTCCTCCCGCCTCTTCAGGCCATCAGGCAGCCTCGGTCTCCTGAGGCACGCCCCACGCACCTGTGCTCCACGCCCTGGCCGGACTGTGCCGCGGCATCACTACCAGTCCGGGTGCTGCCTCCACCCAGCCGAGCACTTGCTTGGGAGAGCCACCCTCCCTTGCAGGTGGACATGGAATGGAGGAAGGAAAAGAAAGCTAGGAAGGAGGAAGAAAAGCTCTGCCATAAATCCTTTTTAGAAGTGGGGGCACACACGTTCCCATTCTGAAGAAATGGTGACAGGAAATGTGGCAAGAGAGTTTAAAAGGAGCACTTTTCACTTAAATGGAAGACTGGGAAGTCACTCTCAAAAAAACCCAGAATTTTTCTTCTAACCCAAAGCTTCCTGTTATCCTTCGTACACTCAGTTTTCTCATTGACTGAAAGCAGCTACCAAGCCCCCTTTAAACACACAGCTCTCCTGCCCACCGAAACCTACAATCACCAAAGAAAACTTCCCACCACCCCTTTGCACAACTCTGGATTTTGTCAGTTATTACTGACACGTCCCATAGATGTGATAGCACAAGATATAAAATTTAAGACACAATCTTGGCTGAAAGACTCACGATCACACCCCAGCAAACCTTTCCTCTCTCCTTACTCACGCTGCCTTTGATTTAAAACATGTGATGCTGTCCAGCGCCAGCCAGGCCTCGACCCTCCTCTGGGAGAGGCAACTAGCAAATCGCAGAATCTGAAAAACACAGGGACATTCGACCAGCTGCTCTTTCTTTCTCTGCCCACACCCTCTTCCCTGGCCGGTCCAACTTCCGTAGCCCCACCTCAGCGAGCTGGATCTAAAGAAAGCGATCCTGCTGTACCATCACGGTATGCGGGGTAACAGCATCTTCCCATGAATGCTCCCATCTGGTACTGACGTCCGGACACTTCACAGTCTCCAGCAGCCAACAGTGAATAACCAGGCTTGAGAAGTCTTCGCGTTTGACAAGAATAGAGAACAACAGCTTAGCGGAGACCAGGTTACAGGTCACATGGAGTCTTTCCAACTTCATCAACAAACAAAGCAGACTTTGAAGCAGGGCTGTGGTCTGTTTGGTGGAAGAGAACAATACCCTTGAAAACAGCCGGTGGTACAGGCAACATGGTGTGACCTTCCAGTGCTAAGAGGACTGATTAGCGCACAGTAACCACAGGGCCGCGATCCTGAGATAATAACCGCACAGCTGGGTCGGCAGAGGGAAAGCCTGAATTCCTGGACCAACTGGCCCCTAACCTGTCCTTGGGGGGAACTCATGAGGCCATCAAAGCAGGTCCTATGCATCCCTGTGACCCTCATTTTGGTTGTGGAATACACGAGAAGGAATCAGGCCAAAAGAAAGCAGGAGGTTCCAAGACTGTGGCGTCTGTTTCTCCAAAGGTCTGCAAAAACTCAGTGTGTTCAGGAAAATACAGACCTTTCACTCCAAATCCCTCTTATGAGAACTGCTGCCTGCCTCCTCCAAGTACCCAAATGCGGGCATTCACTCCCATCAGGCTCCCACCACAGCTCCTTCTGACATGATGCAACCAGAGAGATTCTTCATGCCATGGGCAGATTTGGCAAGAACTCTTAATTATACTTTCTCTGCTTTTTAATAGCATTAACATGGTGACAAGGGGGCATGCCAGCTTGTCATAAGCCCAGTACAACCACAGCTTGGGTCAGAAGAGTTCTTCTGGTTGAGAGATGGCTCTTTCGGCAATGCTTACCAACAAGTTAGCATAGGGCATGCTGAAGAACTGATGTCTCCCTGTCTGCTATCTCCATGAGTGCATCAAAGTTAAAGAAAAGAAAACAGTAAAATTCAACCCAAGAAGGTAGCTATCCATACCTGTATATTATTGATTTCCATCTAAATCCACACTGGGTAATATTTTTGACACTGTAAGGATCTGATGACAAGATCTTTACTTCTTTCTAAAGTTGAGCTAGGTATGTGACAAGATTAAAGGGCCACTTAGTCCAAAGGGCAGGTAGTAAAATCTTCAGGCCATCTTCATGCCAGCATCAGCATGCTTTAATTACGTAGTTAAAGCTGCAACCTTGGGGCCCACGGAGCTCACCAAATGAACAAAATGACTAAGAAACCAGTGCCACGGCATGTTTGCATTTTTAGAGTGCCTTCCAGTGCCTAATGGTGTGGTTGGGGTTTGGTTTCTATAGCACATCTGCTACATGTACTGGTCATTTTCAAAATTGCAGATGCCGAGAAAGTAGCAAACAAAAGCGATGATCACGGGGTTAAAGTAAACAAAAGAAGGCAATTAGAACACTTCCACTACCCACAATATAGGAGGAGGACACCCGCGCGCCTGCTGCCTCATAAATAATGTATGTATTTTTCCTTTCCATAACAGCAGAAAACCAGGAAGTAAAAAAGACTTCTAAGACATCAAATAACGGTCTAGCTCCACATGGGCTCAGGCTAGATGGTACCGAATGAGTATAAAGCAAAAGACAAGACAGGAAGCGATGGTGGGGCCCACTCCCAGAGACCTGAAGAGGCAGATGTCTCGACTCAACTCTGCGGACAACACACACAAACACAACTGGTACAAGTCAGTTGTTTTCAGCCTCGAAACTCACACAAGACATGACCAAGTTGCCTGTGCCCCCCTTCTAAAGAGTCCTTTAGACTCTGGGAAGACCTTTGGTATGCCCACGATGGAGCTGTCACTCTAAATATGTCTAGAACTTCCCTGGGGGACTGGCCCCTAGAGCCAACAGCATAATTCTCACCCTCTAAAGCACACTTGTTTCTTGGAGACAGCGAACCATGTCTCAGAGTCAAGAGTCATGAATAAAGCAGGTGACCATGCCATGGAATTTCATTCTTGGTTAGAAACTCACGGTGGTCACAGGCAAAGGCAGTTTTCTCACGTGGTTCATGGACGCACATGACGGCCGCGCCAAAAGCAGAGGTTCGACAACCTCTGAACAGTGACGGCGTCCGTCAAGCCAGTGAGGAACCTCCTCCCAAACTGCATGTTTGAAACTTGCCACTTGCCTGATGCACACGGTCCTCTCGGTCTACTAAACTCAGCCTTTTGACTTTAGAGCCCTCTCTTGATAAATACCTACTGTGCGTCCCTAACTCAACCTAAACCCAAATGAGCCATGACTGGAGCTAGGTACAGTGGTACGCCTGGAGGCCGAGCTATGCAGGAGGTTAAGGCAGCAGGGTTGCTTGAGCCCAGGAGTTCAAAGTCAGCCTGGGCAACACCCTGAGACCCCCATCTCAGAAAACAAACTAAAAAACAAACAAAAACAAGTCATGATGAAGGAGGGCACATCAACAGTCAATCAAGAGGAGGCGGAGCCACACCCTTGTGCTGAGACATCCACAGATGTCAACACCCAGGAGTGTGTGCAGACATAAATATGCATTACACATGTGTGCGCGCGCGCACACACACACACACCCCACAGATTCACAGCTCAGCCCAAAATCATCGTCAGTGGGTTTATCCTAAATTTAAATTCAATGTTCATAATAGCTGAGACCATTAGAATGCTCTGGAGGAAAACACTTACACACAGCTACCCTTACACATTCCTGCACACTCATCGACTGTGGGTTTCCAGTTCCCTGGTCCATGGGGGGACAATCGTGTTAAAAGTCACACCTAAGAAACATAAGCTAAACACTAATACAGGACCTCGCTGGAACACATGTCCCGATATGCTATGACCTGAAAAGGTACATGGGTCCCTGAGAGACCAGGTTGGGGAGAGGTGGGTACAGCAGCACAGCCATTCATCTGGGGGCCTCGGGGTTTGGGATTTAAATTCTCTAAACCTCAATCTAAAGGAGAGTGACTTTTTTCAAGGGAAAGCGGGGTCCCTTTCTTTTCCAACCAGTTCTGGAAGAATTGGTCCACTGGTGCCTAGTCTGCCAAATGTACCAGAGAGAAGGTGTTTGTCCACCCACACTTGTGGGGCAAAGGTTTACGAGGAAAACAGCATTGCCCAATTCCCAGCCACCAGAAGGGTCATAAGACACTGTACCACTCAGGAGTTACAGGGAACCACCGGAAACAGAGAGCCTGGGTTCAAATTCTAAGTCCTTCCTCCCCTCTTCTAGCTGGGTGACCCTGAGTAAGCTGCCAATCTCTCTCCATGTACCCTTTTCAGAATCTAAGCACAGCGGGGTTTGCAGTAAACCTTATCTTAGAAGGGCTGTTGGGAAGATTGAATCCACGAATCCGAGAAGCATAGCACAACCCCTGGGATACAGTTGGCTGTTAATACTTAGGATGGTGGCAACCAATCTTCTCTGATGTGACCTTTCTCCAAGGAATGAACACACACAGGTGATAACCAACCACCTTCAAAGATCAATCTGGAGGAGAATATCTGTCCAGAAATAAAAACAAACACTGACATTCTCCTACAACAAAACAACGCCCCGGCGAGGATGGGTGGAGCGGCTCACACCTGTAATCCCAGCACTCTGGGATGCCGAGCAGGAAGACTGCTTGAGCCCAGGAGTTCGAGACCAGCTTGGGCAACACAGCAAGACCTTGACTCTACCAAAAACATATACACATACGGTGGCCAGGTATGGTGATACGTGCCTGTAGTCCCAGCTACTTGGGAAGCTGAGGCGGGAGGATCACGGAAGCCGAGGAGTTCAAAGCTGCAGTAAGCCGTGATCCGCCACGGCACGTCAGCCTAAGCGGCAGCGTAGGACACCAACACAACACACACACACACACAACCTACGAAACGCATACTTGCCTAGTTCTCCCCACCTCAAACCCGGCTCTGAGGATCCCAGAACAGGGCTAGGGTTCTCCTTCTTGAAGACGTAACCCATGCAAAAATCTGACGAACAAAAGGAGCGGGAGGACCCAGGGACTGAAACCACAACTGAAGCAAAAGAAAAAGAGAAGGGGCACGTCCAGAGGACGCAGAGGAGAGAGGACAGCAAACCAGAGCTGCCCGTGAAAGCACGTAAAGCCCGCAGTGCCTTCCCCCGAGCTGGGAGTCACCCTCACCGTGCTAAGACAGCGTCTCTCCAAGTGTGGCCCGGGGACCCACTAAAGCCCTGCACGTCTGCATGGGCCTCTGCCAGAGCACAGCAGGCACGGAGGGCCCCGCTCTCACCGACACGTGGGAAGCGCTGGAAGCAAACACCCGGATCCCGGGGAGCGAAGCAGGGAAGTGGCTCCTTCCCAGGTGGATATGGCTCGAGCTTTCTGCTTTACACTCATCCTTCACAGGGAACACCAGAAGAGGGACGGGTACCAGCAGGATGCAGGGCCACGGAGAAACGCGTGGTGTGTGCCATCCTAAGGGGTGCTTTCGGTAAATCTGGAGACTGGTCAGGAGTCCCAAGCTGAGGCTAACCCATGTCTAGCTGGGTGTCGACATCAGTTTGCTTAGAAGCCACTCAGCCTGTCAAAAAACGAAGGAAGTCACCAGGAATTTTATTTTGACCAAGAGCTGGAAGCTGTGCCGACATGACCCAGCCAGAGAGTCATGTGTGATGGCCATGTGTGACGACGTAGGGCCACAGCCCCAGAAAGTTCTTTTCCGTGGGTGTTTTGTGCGTGTGGAGGAGGATGAGGGACGCTTCTTTCCCAAGCAGCCGAAAAACAGGCCGGGGAAGAAAGGGCCTCTGTTGTTTAGGACACTGGCCCTGAGGAGCCGTGAGTCCCCAAGCCCTTGGAGGGAGGAGCAGAACAGAACTCGGGAGCCAGCTGGCACAGGTGACGCCACAGGGAAGCACGGACTCCACTCAGGCACAGAACACAGCATCCACAAAGCAGAGACTCCAGGGCTGCACAGATAGCCGAGGCGCCAGGAGGGTGAGCAGCGTGGCGGCTTCGGGAGACAACACCCCTGGCAGGGCCCATGTCCTTCTTGGGAGAGTCCTGAAGGTGGTCAACATGAGAGCGGGCAGCACGCACAAGGCGGGCCAGGACCCAACAACAATCCGGGGCTGCTCCTGACAGCCACACCCCTCAACCAGGGGAGCTAACTGGGTGGAACTGACCTCACTGTAAGCCAGGCTGGAGAGGCCCGGAGGAACCCAGGTGTCGCCTACAACACCCAGCCCCATGCAAACCTGACCACGTTTCTTTCCAGTGTTGACATTCACCGTGTTGACATGTCTGATGTGGCAGAACCCACACTGTGTGCTAGGAATCTGGAGATGAACCACCCAGACACTACCCTGGGACACTGACTCCCCCGGTGACAAGAAAGAGGCTAGCAAAGGACTACAATCTATGGTGGCAGCTGCTGGAGAAGTCCCAGCAGGAGCTGAGCGCACTGGAGGAGAAGCGGCTGCTCATACCCAGACGGAGACCGCAGACACCTCGTCCCGGCACAAGGAGCCAGGCTCTCTGGAAAATGGCTGACTCCAGGTCTGGGGCAGGAACAATGTGGTCCTGGAAATCTTGTCACACCCAAGGGCAACCCGGCTCAAAGGCACGACCACACCCACAGGACCAGGGGCCCCCTGAAGAAGCTCCTACTGACCAAAGCCGGGGTCATGCGAACCTTAATAAGAATAACTAGAACAAACTGAAATGTGAATGTTTAAACCCATGAGTCATCACGACACAAAACCAGACAAACAAAAAGCCCCATCTGGTCACACTGACTGAAAACTGATAAATAAAAGGAAAGACCTGAGGTGGGTGTTATCTTTCCCCCAGGGGTAGAACCACCAGGTCAACAAGGGAGGAAGAGTTCTCTTTACAGGAGGAGTCCAGCACATAAATTAAAAGTGAGAGGCAATTAAAAGTTTACACTGTCGAGAGCCTAAAGAACTAGGAAGCCACCAGTGGCTACTCATACCACAGAAAGCCAGCCAGCTCACGTGCCTCCAGACCACAGACTAAGGAACAGATCTTGCCTGCAAGTCATCCTTCAAAAAGGAAAACATAAATCCAGCCCGAATCTCCTCAGGACTCTCGATCCAACTTGCAGGAAATAATAAAGAAAACAGAGGAATGTGAGAAGCCGTGAAGATACTGCCTGCAAAACCCAAACTAGAAACTGTGAGGCAAAAACCCAGCGTCCTTCCAAGACTGTAAAACACCCCAACAAAACAACAAAAGGCAGAGAGAAAAAAGAAAGCTCTGATTTTAAAACTTTAAAAAACTGCCTAAATCAGTCACAGTGGGTAGCTTTACATGAATAAAGAAAAAACTGTAAAATACAAGCATAACATTCATGAACCAAATGGAAATTTGAGCCATGATGGAATATTCAACAACAATAAGGAGCCTACTTGGTTTTCAGGCATGACTCACGCTGGAATTGTGATTTTAAGTTACCTTTCAGAGACACAGACTAAAACATGTGCAGACAAAAGAGCGTGATCTCTGGGGTCCACTTCTGAAGGGCCCTGGACAGGGCAAGACTGACCACAGGCTGGTGGGACTGAGGCAGGGCGAAGGGCAGGTGGGTTCATTAAGCTTGTGGGTCTGCCTACACACAGCCGGACTTCTCTCAAAGAATGTCCTTAAAATCAGGCGAGGGTGAGCGCAAGAGTGGCCCGGAGCAGGCGCCATCTGAGCCCCATCTTGCAGGATGAGGACCTCGGGTTGGGATGATGTCTCCCGACAGACATCGCAGAGAAGAGCCACCCAGGGACAGGATGACCAGCCCGTCCCTGCAGGGAGAAGGTGGGGAAAAGCTCAGGCTGGAGAGGGGCAGGGACGGGCTGGGGCTCCGGCGACGAGGAGCCCAGCCACAGGCGTGCCTCGGACACCCCAGGGGATTCGGCTGAGCCTGCAGACGTGGCACTGAGAGGGCCACAACAGAGGCGGGGCACCAGGAAGGCACCACGAAAGACCTGACCACCGTGGACAACTAAATGCCCTTCCAAACGAACATTCTGGAAGACCGTTTGGCAACGTCTCACGAAACTAAACATATGCTTGGCATACAATCCAGCGACTGCGCTCCCTGGTATTTACCCAAAGGAATTGAAGACTTGGGTCTCACACAAAAACCTGCACACGGTCTTTCATGGTAGATTATTCATAATGGCTAAAACATGAAGGAACAAAGATGTCCTTAGTCTTGAAGGGCATAGCTAGGCGAATGGATCAAATAAACTGCAGCCTATCCAGAAAACAGAATACCACTCATCAATAAAAAGAAATGAGCTATCAAGCCATGAAAAGATACGGAGAGACCTTAAACGTGTACTACAGAGGGAAAGGAGGCAGCTGGAAAAGGCTACACACCACGATTCCACAACGACGGAGACACAAAAGGCCAGTGGTTGCCAGGAACTGGGGAGAGGGATGAAGAGGTGGAGTCCAGAGGACGCCCAGGGCAGTGAAATGACTCTGCATGACACAGCATCACAGGCTGGTGGATACTCTCACGATACAGACACAACTTGCTTTACTGTGCTTGGCTGATACTGTGGTTTTTTACAAACTGAAGGTCTGTGGTAACCCTGCACCGAGCAGATCCACCAGGGCCGTTTTTCCAAAGCACACGCACACTTAGTATCTCTGTGTCATATTTTGGTAAGTCTCACCATATTTCAAACTTTATTATTATTATAGTTGTTATGGTGATCTGTGATCAGTGAATTTTTTTTTTTTTTTTTTTTTTGAGTTGGGAGTCTCACTCTGTCACCCAGACTGGAGTGCAGTGGACGCTCCCGGCCACCACAGCCTCGCCTGCTGGGCTCCAGCGAGCTTCTGCCCCAGCCTTCCAAGTAGCTGGAACTACAGGCACGCGCTACCATGCTCAGCTGATTTTTGATTTATTGTAGAGATGAGGACTCGCCGAGTTGCCCAGGCGGGTCTCGAACCCGCGGGCTCAGGCAATCCACTCACCTCGGCCTCCCAAGGTGCAGGATTACAGGCTGAGCCACCGAGCCCGGCAATCAGTGATCTTTGATGATATGACTATAATTGTTTTGGGGTGCCACCAATCATATAAGAAGGTGAACTCACTAGATAAACATCATATATGTTCTGACTCCACCAAATGGCCATTCCCCTATCCTCTCCCTCTCCTCGAGCCTCCCTGTTCCCTGAGACACAGCAGTATTTAAATCGGGTCATTTAATAACCCCACAATGGCCTCTAGGTGCTCAAGTAGAAAAAAAAAAGAGTCCCAGGTCTCTCACTTTAAATCAAAAGCTAGAAATGATTCAACTTAGTAGGGAAGGCATGTTGAAAGGGGAGGGAGGCTGAAAGCTAGGCCTCTTATACCAGTTAGCCACATCATGAGAGAAAAGAAAAAGTTCTTGAAGGAAGTCAAAAGTGCATCTCCACTTTAACACATGACTGATAAGAAAAGTGAAACAGTTTATTGTTGAGATGGAGAGAGTATGGACGGATCAACCCAGCCAGAAAATTCCCTGAAGCCAAAGCCTAATCCAGAACAAGGCCTCGACTCTCTTCAATTCTATGAAGGCTGAGAGAGGTAAGGAAGCTGCAGAAGAAACGCTGGAAGGTAGAGAAGACAGGCTCATGAGGTTTAAAGAAAGAAATCATTTGCATGACATAAAAGTGCAAGGTGAAGCAGCAAGTGCTGATGGAGAAGCTGTAGCAAGTTATCCAGAAGATCTAGCTAAGATCACTGATGAAAGTAGCTATACTATACAACAGATTTTCAGTGGAGATGAAACAGCCTTCTATTGGAAGAAGATGCCATCTAGGACTTTCATAGCTAGAGAGGAGAAGTCTGTGCCAGACTTCAAAGCTTCAAAGGTCAGGCTGACTCTTGTTAGGGGCTAATGAAGCTAGTGTCTTAAAGTTGAAATTAATGCTCATTTACTATTCTGAAAATCCTAGGGCCCTTAAGAATTGTGCTTAGTCTACTCTGCCTGTACTCTATAAATAAAACAAAGCCTGGTTGACAGCATATCTGTTCACAGCATAGTTTACTGAATATCTTAAGCCTACTTACTGTTGAGGCTTAAAAAAAAGAAAAAAGTTTCCTTTCAAAAGTTGACTGCACACTGACAATGCACCTAGTTCCTCAAGAGGTCTGAAGGAGATGTAGAAGATTAATGTCGTTTTCATGCCTGCTAACACAACATCCATTCTGCAGTCCAAGGATCAAGAACTAATTTTGACACTCAAGCCTTACTACTTAAGAAATACATTTTGGGCCGGGCTCAGTGGCTCAGCTTGTAATCCCGCGCCTTGGGAGGCTGAGGTGAGTGGATTGCCTGAGCCTGCGGGTTCGCGACCCGCCTGGGCAACTTGGCAAGACCTCATCTCTACAATAAATCAAAAATTAGCCAGACGTGGTAGCGCACACCTGTAGTTCCGGCTACTCGGAAGGCTGCGGCGGAAGGATGGCCGGAGCCCAGCAGGCGAGGCTGCGGTGGCCGGGAGCGGCCACTGCACTCCAGTCAGGGCAACGGAGTGAGACTCCAACTCAAAAAAAAAAAAGAAATACATTTTGTAACACTACAGCTGCCACAGATAGAGATTTCTCTGATGGATCTGGGCAAGGTAAACTGAAGATCTTCTGGAAAGAATTTACCATTTTAGATGCCATTAAGACTATCTGTGATTCATGGGAGGGTCAAAATATCAAAATATTAACAGGAGTTTGCAACAAGTTGATTCTAATCCTCATGGAGTTACTTCCTACAGATGAGCAAAGAAAGCGGCTTCTTGAGATGGATTCTTCTTCTCCTGGTGAAGATGCCAGGAACATTACTGAAAGGCAAGAAGAGGATTGAGACTATTACGAAAACTTAGGTGATAAAGCAGCAGCAGGATTTGAGGGCTGTAACTCCAATTCTGAAAGAAATTCTACTGTGGGAAAAATGCTATCAAACAGCATCGTGTGCTACAGAGAAATCTTTTGTGAAAGGAAGAGTCAATCAATGTGGCAAACTTCATTGTCATCTTATTTTAAGAGATCGCCAGAGCCACCCCAGCTTTCGGCAACCACCACCCTGGTAGTCAGGAGCCTTCAACATTAAGCCAAGCTCCTCCATCAGCAACAAGATTAGGACTTCCCAAAGGCTCAGGTGATCCCTGGCATTTTTAAGCTACAGTGTGTTTTTAAATTACAGTATACACATTGCTTTTTTAGATATAGTGCCATGTTGTGCTTCACAGACTGCAGTATAGTGCAAATATAACTTTCACAAGCACTGGAAAACCAAAAAACTCATGTGACTTGCTTTACTGTGATACTCACTTTATTGCGGCAGTCTAGAACCAAACCTACAGTATCTCTGAGGTCCATGACAGAAAGTACAACAGCAAGAGTGAGCCCTAAAGTAATCTATGGACTGGGTAATAATGATGTGTCCATGTAGACGGGTAGATTGCAATAAATGAACCACCCCAGGGGAGGAATACTGATAACAGGGGTGGCTATAGGGGAGGGGGTGCACGGGAACTCTATGACCTTCTGCTCAATTTTGCTGGGAACCTGAAACTGCTCTAAAAAATAAAACCTATTAAAAACAGGCTTGCACCTTCTAAATGGCATGCACCAACCACCTTTACTGCTAAAGATGCCACACCACATATGTACTGCAAAGATCCAGAGCTCAACCCCACATTCTGGACCCAATCAGACAGTGAGCTGAGCGAGCTCCCCCGGCCATGGCTGTCTCGTTCCCAGCCCACAAGCCAGCTTGGGGTGTCGCATCCAGGACTGACCAGGTCGAGGGAATGTCTCCCCACCTGGGTGGCCTGACGCTGCTGCTCCTGGTCGCATCACCGAAGCGGCTCGCTCTGCCCAAGCACCCTCCTCTCGCTACAAAATCCCTCCGACCCCACTGCCACTGAAAAACCACTCTTTCCAAGACGAAGAGGTCAGCACATGGGCAGTGCCTGTCAGTGTATCCACCTCGCATGCCTCCCTGAGTCTCGCTGAGGCAGCGGCACCCGGGAAAGATCCCTTCGCAACGACAGCTGGAAGCTCCCAGGTGACAGCAGAGGAGACAGGAACGACTAACTCTCCCCCAGAATGAGGTGTGCAAAAGCTGGGAAACGGAACTGAAAGCTTCATCCCGAACGCAGTCAACAAGGAACCACTATGGCCTGATTCCAAGAAGCTCAGCTTACCAGGGACACAGTTAAGTGATGGGAGCCGCCTCTTCTAGCCGAAGCCAGCTCCAAAGTGACAGGAAACATGCGTCAGCCCAGTTTTCCTTAAGACAAGAACCTGACACCCAAGGCTGGCATTCCTTCTGTCACCTCAAGCACTGCACAGGGACTAAGTCCTCCATCCGTGGCCTCACCCCGTGAGTCAGACGCTCAGCAAATGCCGACATTACTCCCCAAAACAAGAAATCCAATGCCTGGCCCCCAGCCACAGCCCTGAGTCACCTCAGAACCGGGAATGGAGGCCCCCAGCCTCCCACGCCAACACTCACCCTGCACTGCCGACAGGGCCAGAGACCCTTCCCTGAGACGCCCCTTCACAGACAGCATGACCTCTTTTATCTAATCTTGCACCAACAGGCTGTCAACGCTGCTGTGCCTCCGACAACACTGAGAAGAGCACCTAAAACCCTACGTGCTATACGCACGAGGGAAGATCCCCACAGGCACCGTCGGTTCCCAGACACTCTGTGCTCCTCAAGCCACACTCAGTGATGTCCGTCCCTGTGCACCCTGAGGGCACTCTGTGTGGGAGACCCACTGCACGTCTGCCGGCTGCTGCCCACGGTGCTGGGCGGCCCAAGTTTCCTGTCCTCGGAAGAAGGGTCAGTCTTCTGCTTCTTTCCCACTCCCCACAGCCCCTTGTACCCTGAGGCTCTAGACATCGACTGGACACAAGTGCTGGGCACACTGGACTGCTAGGCTGAGGAGGAGAGAAGAGAAAGACACAGGTACAGAGAAGACTGAGCCCTACAAGAAGAGGACAGAGCCCACCCTCTTTCAAGAGCCCCTCACTCTCCAAGCTTGACTGTCACAGCTGGCACAGGTCAGGTGGCTCTGGCCTCAACAGAACTGTCTAGACCAGGCCAATCCAGGGGCCCCAGCTCTAGGGCTCTACACCCCTCCAGACGCTGCCACCCAAATAATGTGGGGGGTGGAACACTTCCTTGGCCAGAAAACACTTGAAGAAAGCCCCATGCAGGCTCACAAACACACGTGCACAAGGGCAGGCAGAGGGTGCCAAGGCCTTCGCTTCTGCCATACGCATGAGTCCACCGGTCCACAACCAACAGGAGGCAGGGCCCGGAACAGAATCTAGGACAGAATGAGATGTCTCGGTATTTCTAAAGTGCATGAAGACACTGTCTTAATCAGAGGAGACCACTGGGCAGTATAAGCTTCTGTTCTGGCTGACAGTCCAAGGGTGGATCCGAGCCAGGCCTGGACTTCCAAGTGCCAGCTGCCGCCAGGCCAGTCCACAGAAGGCAGCTGTGGAGAAGGAATCCTACTTCCTTCCACTCAGCTGGGCCCTGACCCTTTTCCTCCCTTCACTATCCTCACCCCACAAACCAGAGAAAAGACCTCTGTTTAAGATCCCTGGAAAAGGACAAAGCACAGTCCAGCAAAGGGAGAGTGTCCTGAGGCCCTGCCTCCAAGCAGACCACCTGTGCTGCCAGCTCCCTCCTTCCCCTCCCCAAATCCTGCCAACTCAGATTAGGCGTGAGTGTCTCTGTCAGACATGGGAATAGAATCCTAGCTGAGCCTCGAGACTCCACGGAAACAGAAGCAACCTGTACACGCCAGGATGCTCTAAACATAAGTGTCCTGTGTCTCTGGAGGCACGCCCCCCTCCAGGTAACGTCGGCCCCGTGCAGACTGCAGGCCACACAGTTTCTTTCACAACGTGCCAGGAGCAGACACTCAAGTGAAGCTACACCAGTGGGTTTCCTCAAGGAAGTGAGGGCTCGGTCTAGGCTAGGAGGCTAAACCCACAACAAGCAGACACAGAGTCCTACCCAGAGAAAAGCCCTCTGCAGAGGGAGGAGAGCAGCCCCCTGGCCTGGAGGAGCAGAGCTGGGCCTGGCTGTGGGCATCGTGGTCCAGGCTGGTTCTGGCCCTGGTTCTCGTGACTCCAGGGACCAGCCAGCCGTCCTCCTTTCAGTAACGTGAGATGCCCCTCCATGCCCACGATAAGTTCCCTTCTCTGCTGAAGCCAGCCTGCAGCTGTCTGTAACCAGGAGGATCTTTTAAAAGGAGATACACTAAAAACTGAAGAACAACAAAAAGGCTGCTGGCCCGGGACTCCGGGGACTCCTTCTTAGGCGAGGCAAAAGGAGCGATGCAGCGCACACCCAGGTACCAGACCCGAAGCTCCAGATTTTGTATTCTGGCTACCTTTCCCTTTCCTCCATGAAACAATCTTCCAGTTTTGATCTTGCATATGTTGCTGAGTGAAGCAGTTTTCATTTTAAGAAGCTCTGGATCCAGATAACCTGACGATTAATTTAACACAACAAGTTCATCAAAGCGAGAGGCCTAACAGCAAACTTGTTTCTGTTCAAGTGTTGGCTCTGGGATTTAAAAGGCAAAAATCAGAAGTTAAATTTCTGAAACAATCCCTGATGATTTCAGCCAGCAAGAGAGTGTCCACCTGGGTACCTGATCTGAAAATAGGATGCATTCTCAGACTGTGCCTAGGAAAACTTTGGGAGTTTCACTGGGAAGTCACATGGGGAGGAATCACCTTGAAATGCAGGTATAGACGTATGTATGTACGTATGTTATGTATGTGCATGCAAACACATATCATGTGTACACACACATGAATACACACAGGGTGTACTGCCCACTGCACGCAAACGTGTTGTGAACATGTACGTGCACACATACGTGTCAGTTCACACTGTGGCATGCATACACATGTGGGAATACATGAGTGGTGTGTGCACACGTGTGTGCATGTATGTGTGCAAACATATATGCCACATGCCATCATCTGCATGAATACACACATGAACAATGTATACATACATGTGCATGAGTGTAAATGTGCATGTGTTATATATACATATGTACACATGTATACACACACACAGATTCCTGTAAGTCAGGTTTGACCGACTCCTACAATTCCTGTATCAGCTTCTGCCTGGTCCTGGTGTTGTCTTGCATTTAAAGAGAAGAGCATGGATTTTCCCCCAAAGGTCCCAGTCTCACGGTGTGTCAGGAAGCTACCCAGAGAAAATTATATACTGCAAGACTCTCCATCCCTCCAAGATCAGGTTGAAGGTCAAACCTCTCTCGACCAGTAACAAATGTATCTGCATTACCAGTTTCACTGTACCAGAAAAGTCCCTAGAAAAATCTGCTAAAGACAAAAAACCAGAAAAACAGCTGAGAGAAACCCAAGGCTTAGGCAGAGAAAAAGTCAGAGAACCAAACAAATAACGTAACAGCAGCAACACTGAGCAGTTTTGTGTTACTGCCATGTGCAACACACCATTCCATGCCTTCTGCAGCAACTCAGTCAATCCCCACACAAGGCTTTAGTGATCCTCGTGAGTATGAGTGGCGGAACTGTATGAAGAGGTCAGACACCGCCAGCATGGCAGGGCTAGGACCCGACCCCAAGAGACCAGGCTTGAGGTGCTCCAAGTCCTGCCTTTGTGTGACAAGGGGCTCCTGGCCCTTGGGTCTCACAACAGCCCCAGTGACTCAGACAAGAACAGTCCAGAACTGACACGTGTGTGTGCACGTACATGTTCACAACACGTTTGCAGCCCCAGTGACTCAGACAAGAACACCCTCTGTTCCGTCCTCAGAGCAAATACAGAGACAGAGATCCTTTTTGTCCCCCTAAAACGTCCCTGAGCACAGGAAAAACACAGATAAGGAGGGGAAGGAATGAGTCACAAAGATTACAAACCCCATCGTCTTCTTACATGAGCTGTAGGCCATGCTGAGAGAACCAGGGGCGCCCTCTGCATAAAAGTCTCCCAGGAAGGACACTGGCCCCTCAGGCCCGGCTCAGCATGGCACAGAGCAGGACTGGGGCATCAGCCACGGGCGGCATGCTGGCTCTGCCCACAAGGCCACTGCTCCCAGGGCTGCCCCAAAGAGGCACCTGTCCGATCTCTGTCAACAGAAACCTGGAATGAGAGACCCGAGGCCAAAAAGAGGTCGAGCACCTACACCTTCCGACCTCTGGCCCACTTCAGGCCTGTCCATCCGACAGGGTCCCTCCTGGAGGCACTCCCGCCCACAGCCACAAGCCCCACAGCAGACGACGGTGCCCCTCTAGTCTTTCCTTTCCGACTCACCCAAGCGCCAACAAAAGGCCAGACTAAGGCCTTTGCTCCAACCCCAGATGCTCTCTCAAAAGCCTTCTGTCGCTCAACCCCACGGCCCTCTGCCATCCAGCCCCGGCCGACCTTTTCCTCCGCTTCTCCAAAACGGACCCCTCTTCTGCCCCCAGCCTCGCCCAGTCCTGAAGTGCGTCCTCCTGGGGGAGCCCCTCCAGCTAGAGCATTTCACCCTGTGGGTCTCTGTGCACACCCCAGTCAGTCTTTCCCTGCCAGAAGCCTCCCGCTATGCATTCTTCCAGCTCCTGATTCAAAGAGGAAAATGGTCCACGGGGTCACATGGGCGTGTCTGCTGGCACAAGACTGGCTTGGGAGCGAGGGCGCCAGGCTTCAAAGTGTGACTTTCACCAAGTTCTGGAAGACAACGCGCTTCGCCCCGAGCGTCCTCAGTGGGCAAGGGTCAGAGCAGCCCCTATGGAGGCAGTGGTCTAACAACACCTTCAGGACACTCCAGCCAGCGTGGAGGTGAGGGACGTGACGATGGGTGTGCTGTCTGGAAAGGGGAGTGGCTGGACAGAGCCTCTCTCACTGCCGCTCTGAAACCAACTCTCCGTTTTTAGTTAACCTCCAACCTTTGGCGTGGTGCCCCTGCTAGTCCCCGTATCTCCTCCAGCTATTCCCAGGCAGTCGCCTTCTCCACCCACTCTCTTTTGCCACTTCTGGGGTTAGGGGCAGCTACGGACCAACCTTCGTATCTGTGAGGAAACCAGGAGCACTACCATTCTCTGGACCATTCTGCCAAAGAAAGCTTGCCAGGCAGCCAGTGGGCACCAGGTTCATTATGTCTGGTACAGGGGCACAGCAGTGGTGAGGGACCCCCAGTGCTCAGGCACTGGTGCTGGGCTGCTCCTGCCTCACGTGGGGATGGGGATCATCTGAAAAAGAAATGGGCCGGGCTCGGTGGCTCAGCCTGTCATCCCAGCGCTTTGGGAGGCCGAGGTGAGTGGATTGCCTGAGCCCGCGGGTTCGAGACCCGCCTGGGCAACTTGGAGAGACCTCATCTCTACAATAAAAAAAAAAAAAAAAAATCAGCCTGTAGTTCCAGCTACTTGGAAGGCTGAGGTGGAAGGATCGCCGGAAGGATCGCTGGAGCCCAGCAGGTCGAGACTCCAACTCAAAAAAAAAAAGAAATGGGTCTTCAGACGGGAAAACAGGAGTGAGCAGAATGCAGAAAGCAAAAGAGCTCCTGCCTCTCCTCAGGCTCCCTGCAGCCTGGGATTCCAGAGTCTGGGGGTATCATGGGACAAGAATAACAGCAAACATTCTCTGCCTTTGTGGGCACCCCATGTGGTAAGAATGTGTTACCCTTCCTTCCTAAATAAGGAAACTAAGGCTCGGACAGAGAGATGCTCAGTGCAACGGTGGCAGAGCCAACCTCCAAGGCAGGCAGCTCAGACTCCAAGTCCACTGCCGCCACCACTGGCAGGCCCAAGCCAGTCCCCCAAGGCAACAAAGCGGTCACATACACTTAGATGGTGACACAAATTATCCGGCTGAAAAGTCCTCGGTCAGAATATCCGGGTGGGTCCAGCTGTGCGACAGGGATTGGAAGCCAGAGATGTGGCTGGATGCAGTGGCTCACGCCTATCATCGCAGCACCTTGGGAGGCCGAGGCAAGAGAACTGCCTGAGTCCAGAGGTCCAAGACCAGCATGGGCAGCTTGGCAAAACCTCGCCTCTACAGTAAATCAAAAAGGAAGCTGGGCGTGGTAGGGCGTACCTGTGGCTCTAGCTACTTGGGAGGCAGAGGCGAAAGATCACCTGAACCCAGCAGGCTGAGGCCGCAGTGGCCGTGAGCATGTCGCTGCACTCTAGCCTGGGCAACAGTGTGAGACTCTGACTCAAAAAACAACGAACAAAGCAAGAGATACGTACTCATGCCTGGGCGAGAGGACGTGGGGACACCTTTTCCCACCTGTGCCAGAGTGAAGGTCTCACTGGCTAGGGAGAGATCCACAAGGGTCGGGGGGAACCTGGACGAATCATCTGGAGCAATGTCAACCTTCAAGGCTCAGAGTCTAATTCAGTTCAGGAGAGGCAAGACTATCCTTGCCTTACAAATTACCAGGATGGAAAATGAAGAGACAGACTAATTGCCAGGGGAAAAGTAACCAAAAGTTATAAGCGATCAAGGAACACTCTAGAGGTAGTGGGCTGGGGGGAGAAGGACTGACATCAGGGCAGTGGTCCTCAGCCTTGCCTGCCGGTGCCCAGCCGCCATGTCCGAGAGATTCTGAGCCCAGCGAGGGCTGAGGACATCAGGCCTGCCCCAGACACAACCCTGGGTGGCAGGTGGTCGGGGCTGCTCCTTGTTCCTCAGGGTGCCCAGTCTTAGCACGTCTTACACCTCTCCTGCAATCCAACAGAGCCCAGCGCCATCTGCCAATAGACACGGGTTGATTTCTGATGAATCCTGATAATCTGCCCATCAAATGACACCCTGAGATGGAAGAGCCATCTCTCAGTGAGCAAGCTCTGCTGATACTCCCAGCACTAACCACTCAGTCTTAAGTCCAAAGCAGCTTCTGCCTGTCCCGTTGCAGATGTGTTGCTGAATGTCAGTATGTTTACACTTGGTGATGGTGCAGCCAGTCTTGGCCTGAATGGTGAATAAGCCACAATGCACACGCAGAAACCAGCCCAGCCAGGCCAGAGATGCCAAGTGGCTCTGAGACATCAGTCGGTCCCAGACAGACGCCTGCCCCAAAGGGATGATCCTGAAAACCTTGTGACAGTATGTGACAGGGCTATCTTCGTGGTGCGAGTGTTGATGCCACACACAAGTGGCCTATTCCTGCTGACCGTGGATGTGTCCCTGCCACACCCTGAGGGAGCCTGTGGGGGAGACCACGGCTGCAGCCACCCCCACCCACTGTTTCCACATCTGCTCAGCTGCAAAGGCGGGGAGCACTATGGGTGTGCAACTCATCCCACCCGCAGCACTTCTGCAGCCACAGCTCTCGGGGAGATTCGCATCTCAGAGCAGGGGCTCTGACAGCCAGGGCAGGCCCGCCAGCGGAGTGTGAAGTCAATTAAGTGAGCAGATACAGGTAAGGTTTCCATGAGACAGAAAGAAACAGGATAAACAGTGCATCCCGAAAAAATAAGAACTGTTCGTGAAACAAGATAAGCACTGTTGGTAAAATTGTTTCTAATATACACAGACATGCTTACACCTATATGTATATTTTCTGTATATATGGTCTCCAACTTATGACAATTTTTTGACTTAACAGTGGTGACAAAGCAAAATACAGTCAGTAGAAACTGTACTTCAAATTTGAATATTATTCTTTCTCTGCTAGTGATGTGTGGTAAGATACTCTTGTGCTGCTGAGCAGCCGCAGTGACCTATGGTTCCCAGTCAGCCATGCACCCACCAGAGGAGATCGGCCAATACTGTTCCGCATACTGTGTAGCCACATGATTCTGACCAACTGCAGGCGAATGTGAGTGTTCTGAGCACTGGTAAGTTGAGCTAGGCTATCCTGTTTGGTAGGTCAGGTATATTCGATGCATTTTTTATTTATTTTTTATTTTTTGAGTTGGAGTCTCACTTTGTCGCCCAGGCAGGAATGCAGTAGCACATTCACGGCCACCACAGCCTGGACCTGCCGAGTTCAGGCGATCCTTCTGCCTCAGCCTTCCGAGTAGCTGGAACTATGGGCACGCGTCACCATGCCTGGCTAATTTTTTGATTTATTGTAGAGATGAGGTCTTGCCAAGTTGCCCAAGCTGGTCTCGAACCTATAGGCTCAGGCAATCCTCTTACCTCGGCCTCCCGAGCTGGGATCATAGGCGAGAGCCCCTGCGCCCGGCTAGACGCATTTTTGTACTCAATATATTTTCAACTTAAGACGGGTTTCCAGGATGTGGCCCCATCATAGCTTGAGGCACATCTGCATTTATGTCTCATCCTGTATATATCTCACTACTGGATATGCTTCATCTGTATGTCAGGCTCATCCTGTATATATCTCATCTCTATGTACGCCTCATCTGTACATCTGTCTCATGCTACATATAGCTCACCTCTTTGTACACCTCATCTGTACGTCTGCCTCATGCCGTATATATCTTGTCTCTATGTATACCTCATCTGTACGTCTGTCTCATCCTATGTACATCTCATCTCATGTCCACCTCCTCTGTATGCCTGTTTCATCCTGTATATGGCTCATCTCTATGTCCACCCCATCTGTACATCTGTCTCATCCTGTATACAGCTCACCTCTACATACACCTCATCTGTATGTCCATCTCATCCTGTACATAGTTCATCACCTAAAGATCCTCCTTGACTCACAACGGGGCGAGGTCCCAATAAACCCATGAGGGTAGGCTGCAAACATCATAAAGTCCAAAGCGCACACTGGGTTTATAATATTTTCAACCTACAATGGATTTATCAGGATGTAACTTCATAGTAAGCCAAGTAACATACTGAACGTGTGTCACTCTCGTAACCATTATAAAGTCAAGAAACTGTAAGCTAAACCATCCTAAATCAGGGTCGGTGTGTGTGTATGTGTCTGCATGTATGTGTCCACACATGTGTGTGTGTGAGACCTTTCAAAGCTTAGGCAGACTCCTCCTAGGATATTTTTACTTTCAGTTTACTTGTACACCTGGCTAGAAGTGCTCTTTCGGGGCTGTTCCTATTGCTTCGCAGGCAAACCAGTTTCACGTAGCTCAGGGTGTGAGCCCCCGGCCACAGGGCCTGCCTTCTCCTTCTGTGTCTGTCCTGACCCAGCTTCCTGCCCTTAACCAAGTCTGTGAGCCCGATGAAGGAGCCTGCCCAAGCCTTAGCAACACTCAGGAATACCTTTCACAGCAATTCACAGCTCATGCGGGTAACACTTCCCTGTCAGTGCCTGCATGAAAACGGGGACCCAGACCTGCCCGCAGCCGCAAAACTGGTGGGGCAGACTCGGCGAC
This sequence comes from Cephalopachus bancanus, assembly GCA_027257055.1. Classification (NCBI taxonomy): domain Eukaryota; kingdom Metazoa; phylum Chordata; class Mammalia; order Primates; family Tarsiidae; genus Cephalopachus; species Cephalopachus bancanus. The sequence continues at coordinate 1,425,183 of JAPVLO010000484.1, forward strand.
CTGAGTGTGGTCCAGGACCCTCAACTCACAACCCAGCCTCCCCTGAGATGTGGCCTTGCCCTTTCCCCACAGCACCGCAGGTGCTAAGGTTCTGTTTCTCTCTTCCCTGACCCTTGATCAAATTCTTAATGTCTTGAGTCTGATGAATGTCTTTTTTTTTTTGAGTTGGAGTCTCACTCTGTTGCCCAGGCTGGAACGCTCACGGCCACCGCAGCCTCGACCTGCTGGGCTCCGATGATCCTTCCGCCTCAGCCTTCTAAGTAGCTGGAACTGCAGGTGTATGATACCACATCCGGCTGATTTTTTGGTTCATTGTAGAGATGAAGGCTCACCAAGTTGCCCAGGCGGGTCTCGAACCCCCGGGCTCAGGCAATCCTCTCACCTCGGCCTTCCAAAGTTCTGGGAATACAGGCTGAGTCACCGTGCCCAGCCCTAATGAACATCTTATGGCAAGATTTGTTTTACTCACATAAACCACCCTCCAAAATTCCTCTCCCCCACCAATATGCAAACCACTTTTAATCATAGGAAACCTATTTGAAGGTTTAAAGAGCACTGTAATTCTCATTTCTTTAATCATCAGCGTAATCCACACAAAATCTATGAGAAGAATTGAGAATTTATTTTTTTCTTGCGACAGTCACCTCCCAATCTGTAGAAGCAGCTGATTCTCCCACAAGGAGGAAGTCACTGTCAGGATGCAGCATCAGTCACTGCCAAAGGCCACCCTCCTTCCTTACCTCCACCTCTTTAAGTCACCTCACTGTGCTATTTCAGATTTTGTATCACAAACACACCCATTCTGCTGGCAGGCTGCAAAGTTCTGAAGAGACGCCTTAGGAGCCCAGCCTTCCTCTGCACCACAGTCTGTTCACAGAGCCAGTTTCCTTCTGCTAAATTCTGGACTGGGGAGTCAGAACACCTGGGTTCTCACGGGAGCTCCTACATTGCTGCAAGGGGCCTCTGCCGGACTGCTGAAAATATGGGGATAATGACGTTGCCTTTTCCACAGTGCTGCTGTAGGCATTAAATGAGATGGTGCAACCAAAGAGGATGAACTTACACGTCATCACACAGGCTAAGGCGCCTGAATGCCTGGAAGGTGCACCTTTATCGCCACGCTCATCACCACGTCCACCAGCCTGCTGGGTGCTGTCTCAGCACAGAGCCCAGTGAGGGCAGCCACTCAGGGCTGCCAGGGGAGACCCAGTTAGAAGATCAGCAAACGTGCCCCTCCCCTGCCATGTCTGTCACACAGCGGTGCTCCATACCCACTCAAGACTGTTCTAGCGCGCTGTGCTGACCTCAACTCCCAAAAGCCTTTGATGGAAAAAGAAATGAACAGATCCCACTGCCCCCAGGGAGAGGAGTCAGAGCTACACACTAAACATAAAACAACAAGTGCTGAAGTGCCAACCTCAGGGCTTCCAGGACAGTGTACCACCAACAGTGTCAGCAAACTGCAGAGACTGAGAGCTCAGGTTTCCCCTGCAGGCCACAGGAGGGCAGCTCCTAGAAGCAGGCACAGGGCCTGTCATCTCCACCCACTTCCCAGCCTGAATCTTGGGTGACTGCGGCCATCCTCCACACCCATGGCCATGCTCATAAGGAGGAGTCAACCTGCGGCTTAGAGACACGCAAGCTCATGCATCCAGGGAATCCAGAACTCTGCCATGACTCCAGTATCCGGGACACAGGGTGGTCAGAGCACAACTGTGAGCAAGAGAGCTGGCATGCCCGGAGCACCGAGATCCAAGTGGGTCACATGCAGCTATTGCACAAGATGCATTTCTAAGAAGTCAGGTCCAAAGACCCGACTGCAGACATGAATCATCTTTACTGCATTACTGCGATCACGACAGGGGCCCGGAAGGGCTGAGGGTGAAGTCGAGTGGGAAGAGGCTGGAAAGAGAACGTGTGTACACCGGCTGGCAGACGCAGCACCGGACTTGGCATCAGACAGGTATGTCCACCCTGCCACTTCCTCACTGTCCCTCTTGGACGAGTCTTCTAACTTCTCCCTGGGTGCTGGCACCCCATCTGGGTCATGGACCTAATCATGCTTATGAGCCCACAGGATGTCACCCTCAGAGCAGAACATGCACCCAGGTGTTGTATCCTCTGAAGCCCCACAGAAATGGCACTGACCAAAGTCCTCGCTTTCTGATACTGTCTTTTGTACAGCGTCCGTCTCAGCTGTGCTGACCACCACCAGGGAGAAGGGCGGCAGAAAGAATATGTTCCCACCAGAGCTGGTTGCAAACACAACGTGGTTTACTGAACCAAAGACACCACCAACTGTAGGGCGCGCGCTTACTTTATGTGCCATTTAGGAAGAAATACATGATCAATGAAACCCCGACACACCACCCACTGTAAGATGTGTCCTGATTTCAGAGGTGTTAAAACATGGGGGGGGGATGTGCATTCTGGAATCAATGAGAGACAGTGTGACAAGAGCCCAGGCAGGCCCTCGAGCTCAGGCCCTGGTCCTGACTGACTGATGTCCAACGCCAGCTTGAGGCCGCCCAGCAGTGGGTATTGCCGCTAAGCTGCTCTCCAATAGCCCCTGGGGACATGTTTGAGCTTCAGACTGACGCAGTTGCTCTGAGATGGGACCAGGACCGCCCCTGACGCACCCTGCCTGCGCCAGACGGGAAGCAAAAGGCTGGCTAAATAGCAGAGTGGATCTCAGGGCAGAGCAGTCACCCTCTCCACCCCCAGCCCCGCCTCTAGCAGCAGGACACACCCCCGGGAAAAGCCGGCCCGGAAGTGAAGGTGGGGTCTGCACAGACAGCGCCTGTGCCCTCCGCCCACTCGGTCTCTGCTGTTCTCGCATACTTTCCCCGTTGATTCATCTTCCGAGTATGCAGTTGCAAAACCTACGCTGAGAGCAGTGGGCTGCAGGCATCCTGTGTGGCATTTCCCTAAGTCAGCTGTGACTCAGCCCGGCAAGGCCCCAGGGCCTCGGAGCTGCTTCCTGCAAAGACCAGCGATGACGGCCAGACGCCCGGCCCGCGATCGAGGGTGAGAACGGGATCTGGCCTCCTCCCTCCCAGCTCTGCAAATGTCATTTACTTCGTGAAGCCACAGGGCACATGGGTGGAACTCCACAGGCTGGTGAATTACGCATTCCAGGATTTCTGAGGCCTATTAAAAAAGGAGGGTCGGGTGGGCGGCCACCACCAGCAGCTCCAACCACCTGTTCCCCTCCTCCCGCCTCCCCATCAGCGCATCACATTTATTTTACGACTGGATGCCTCCGAGGAAGCCCAGCTTTAAAGCTTCCCATTTCTCTCTCCCTCTTTTTTAGTCCTCTATCTAGGCTGCAGTGTAGACTGGAGTGCAGTGACACTGGTATGATTGCAGCTCACCACAGCCTCAACTTCCCCGGCTCTGGCGATTCTTCCACCTTGGCCTCCCAAGAATCTGGGACTACAGGCACACCACTAGCTCCAGCTAATTTTTTTATTTTTTGTAGAGACAATGTCTCGCTGTGTGGCCCAGGCCGACCTCAAACTCCCGGGCTCAAGCAATGCTCCCATCTCAGACTCCCAAAGTGCTGGGATTACAGGCATGATTCACCGCACACTTTAGGCCATCCTAAAGCTCCCCATTTCTGATGTTAGAGAGCCAGAGGACCAGGAATCAAGAGGGTAAGGCTAAAATGACAGGTGCTGCCCCCGGAGGCCCACCAGCTGGTTCTGATCACCTATTCCACCAGGACGGAAAAGGGATTCTCCAGCCTCCCGCCCAAATCCCCTAGAAGACAGAGTGCTAGCTTTTGCAGACAGTGACTCCATTACACTTTGGAGAATGGAGCAGGAGAGACCCCACTGACAGAGCCCAAACAAAGCCAGAGCCGACCTCCCCGGCCCCCATACCCTCCAGCCCCAGAGCCTACTGGCCCACACAGATCCCACACCCTGGTCCCCTGTCTTTGAAGATGGAGACGCTTCAGGATGCTCGGGAGTTCGGGAGAAAATGCAGCCACCTTCTGCACAGAGGCACACGCCTGCCTCATACTCAGTGAGCACAGGCTGAATCACTCAGCTAATTACACCCAACATGGGGCCGCTCGAGGATAGGAACTAACACCTGAAGCAAGACACACTGCTGAAGAGGGAAGCTCTGGGAGACGCTGCTGCCAGAATCAGCAGAAGGTCAGGCAGGAGCAGCTCTCACAGAGCAAATGACTAGGAGAAGGAAGGAAGGAATAACAGTCCACTGCCTAATAAGGGGTTTGTCTAAACTGGCTAACTTGTTCCAGAATTGAGGCCAAAATCAGGGTTAGCTGCAACAGTGCCTACATGATAATTATGTGCTTTTCTTTTTTTTTTTTTTTCCCCCTTAGGGTTTTTTGGTTTTGGTGCCACTTACTTGTCTCCTCAGAGCCACACACAAAATCCTACAAGAATCTCTTTCCTGGGGCAGAAATGTATGCCCTGGCTAGCCCCACTGGCACGGACGGCCTCCACAGCCTCTGAAATCCACCCCAGAACCAAACAGGAAAAAAGGTGGCTTGCGTTCCTTCCCAACCACTGAGGCTGAAGACACAGCCTATTCGCAGCTGCAGGTGGGGGCTGAGGAGGAAGAAGACTGCTGTGGGAACCATCTCAGCACTCAGCCCTGGGGCTAAGCACTGCTGAACACAAAATAAGCGTCTTCGCACAACAGCAGCACAGGCACCCACGGATACCAAGTGAAGAGCATGGAAGTCACACCAAAGGTCTCATGATGTCCAAACTGAGGTTCCATGAATGTATTCAAATCCGCCAAGGGGGTTTTAGACTACCTGAAATTCAAGGAGCAATTACTAAAACATGAAGGACCACAACTGTCTACCTCTGCAAATAGCTCCTTCCAGCAACTGCTTTCCTAGACTGCCTCACCTAGGAAGAAACAGAGGCTCTTCACAAGTTCTCCAATGTAAACTTGACCAGGGCTATAAGAATCTCCTAGTGCTGGGTTCCAAGCACAATATCGAGAAGACAACAGGCCTTGGTCTCAGACTCAGCATGAACTACAGCAGGGAAAATGTCACCTCTCACGGCTCCACTCTCCACAGAGAGAAATCACATAATGCCCTTGTCTCTGCCATCTCGGAGTATTCTCCGGTCCTCTCCCATGGCCCACTTTCTCCACTGCTCCAAGAGAAAGTCCTCCAACACCTTCACTGTCATGGATCCGGGATGTTTTCAACCTTGCCACCACCCAAGATTCTGTCCCCTGGCCCCCCAAAGAATCCATGTTTCGATGGATTGTGGCTATGAAAAACACTGGGAGTGATTTAATCTGTTCACTGCCCCTTAAAAAAAAAGCCATCAGCTGCCGCGAGTTATCACACTAAGTGTCTGTCATTCTAACTAGATGCAGAGGTGTTTTTTTATGACAAGCCCACACAATTTTATGTCAAATCAATGAGCAATTTCCATCTGCCATGTGTAAACAATAATACACCAAGGACCTCCCTGTACCCCATGAAATCACTGAGGTACACACTTTCCCCACAGAACCATATCTAATGAGAGCTCTGCCAGAAAATAAATATGGAATTCTAATACCTGAAAAAACAATTATCCATTCAGGCTTATGATTTCACAGAAACAACTTCACTGTCTTTATTCTGACATTGCAGATGCTGTCTCACATAGAAGCTCCCTCTTTCTTGCGCCATTGCTGAATTCACAGCATGAAAAACCCGGCATCTGGCCAAGAGCTACTGGGTGCCCAGTGTGCCCCGTCACCAGCCAAGTGCTGGAGACTCCATGATGAACAGGACAAGCCTCCCGACATGGCTGTCTGCTCTCCCCTTTTCTGACTTTGAAAGGAAACCTGTTTTTCGGGGGGAAAAGGGCTTCTTCCAGGAGAACAGGGAGGGTTTGAACCTTGGAAGCCCTCAAAACTTACTAGCACCTAAAATTAACTCCTCTGATAGACAATTTGCCACTGCACTTTTACACAATGCAGAAGGCTCACGGAAGGGCAAATTGTTCCTGCTTCAACCAGTAAAAGCATTTGGAAAACAAGGAGAGCTAATTTTAGGAGGCACCATTTTTCACTCCAACTACTTTTCGTGCATCTGTCTGGCAAAGGGACAGAACAGAAGATAGGGAAATTGTCCCCCTAAGTTTCTCCTATGGACTTTTCTCACCATGCATCAATCCTCTCTCCCAGGCCCAACGGCTCCAAATTACCAGGGAAAGAAACCATGTGTATGTTTCACGATGAAAGAGAAGAAATTCTCAGGAGGAACACAAATAATTACACACAACAAAAGCATGAACAATTATCCATCACAGCTTTACAGAACCCACAGTTCCACTTAAGATACATTTTTTTCCTCCATCACTCTTATGTTGTTTATTAAACATTTACTCCTGGCCCAGAGCTTGGCTGAGCAGGAGCTGGAAAGCTGTTAAAACACCACCAGGATCGTGTCAAGAATCTTTTACATAATCTTAAAAGATACCTGGGAATATACTCTGCAGGCCTAAAAAATTCAGTTCAACAAAACCACCCTGGCACCTGACACACTCAGGGATGATGTGTGTGAAAAAATGGGCATACAAAGTGATCAGAACAACGGGCATCTGATAGGAGCTGGGCACAAGGTTCAGAGATCCCAACCCCTCAAAGGAAGAAAAAGACTGGCAGCAGGAGTGTTTATTAAAGATGTATTGCCAAAGCCAGAATTACAGTGCAGCACCCTTGGTATATGACACATTTAGGAGTGTGTAATACACACGTATACATTCACCTACATGTAAACACATATGTGTACGTACATACAGTCATGCATTGCTTGGTGATGGGGAAACATTCTGAGAAATGTGTTAAGTGATTTCATCACCGTGTGAACATCACTGTGACTTACACAAACCTAGATGGTGTAGGTGACTACACACCTAGGCCACATAGTATAGCCTGTTGGTGCTAGACTACAAACCTGTGCAGCATGAGACTGCACTGAATACTGTAGGCAACTGTAACTCAATGGTATCTCTATGTCCAAACACATCTAAAACATAGAAAAGGTACAGTAAGCCGGGCTCGGTGGCTCAGCCTGTAATCCTGCGCCTTGAGAGGCTGAGGTGAGTGGATTGCCTGAGCCCGCGGGTTCGAGACCCGCCTGGGCAGCGAGACCTCATCTCTACAATAAAGCAAAAAAATTAGCCGGGCGTGGTAGCGCGCGCCTGTAGTTCCAGCTACTCGGAAGGCTGAGGTGGAAGGATCGCCGGAGCCCAGCAGGTCGAGGCTGCGGTGGCCGGGAGCAGCCACTGCGCTCCAGTCTGGGCGACAGAGTGAGACTCCAACTCAAAAAAAAAAAAAAGAAAAGAAAGAAAGAAAAGGTACAGTAAGATAGGATATTGTCTTTTGGGACCATGGTTATACATGTAGTCTACAGTTGACTGTTACATCATTAAGCGATGCATGACTGTACATGTATGTGTACATATGTATATTCCTTCTACACCTCTTAAATGTAACTACATATGAGAAGGGACCCAAAGAAACCCAGAATTTATTTATAAAAATCATGCACTTATTCTTACATGTTTAAACTTCAGTCATCTTCAAAGGACTCTGTTGGCTGCAATACGCTTATTGAGATGCTTTTTCCAATGCTCAGAACAGTTTTTGAACTCATCGGTTTTGATGCCCTTTAGTGCTTTCACCTCTTCTACATCAGGAAATGTTTTCCCTTGAGGACTTTTTTCAACCAGAGAAACAAAAAGAAGTTGCTCCGGGTGAGATCAGGGGAACAGGGGGAGTGGGGCACGGGGGCAGGGGGAGGGAGGGCGGTCGTGACGTCTTCGGTCAAAAACTGCTGAGTACGCAGGGTGGTGTGGGCAGGTGTGTTGTCACGGTGGAAGAACCAGTCACCTGTTGGCCACCACTTATGACGCTTCCTCTGTAAATTGTGGCGCAACCTTCTCAAAACTTCCAGATAAAGACTTTGATTGATTGATCTGGAGAAACAAATTCCGAGTGTACTACAAGGGGCCTGCCCTCCTAAAGAAAATTCCAGGTTTTTTTGGTTCTCCTCATATGCATAAATATGCACCTGAATGTACATATATATGCATCTATACTCATATGCACATGTATCCATATATACTAATATGTACACACACAGATTTTGGAGTGAGGCAGCCCTGCATTTTTACTACACTTCTCAAACTTAAATTCTGTGTGATCTTGAAGTTACTCAGTTCTCCGTGCCTACTCATTTGCAAAATCAGGCGAATAATGCCTACACCTCGCAGAACTGTTGAAAGGATGAGCAGAAACACTGGGTGCCAAGCACACAGCTAGTGCAGAACTAAGTTTCACCGATGTCCTTTGGAGCATCTGAGGAATATCAGCTACACCTTAAAATTCAGAAAACACTGTTTCTAGGCAAGCTGCCAGGAATGTAGCAAATTACAACTACTGCCAGGACCTGACCCTTCATTTTTTTGCTCATTCATTGAACAAACAGTCTATCGAATGCCTAGTCTGCCACTCAGACCGTGTAAGGAGCTGGAGATATTCTCAGACAAACCTTGGCTCACGCCCTGAAAGAGCTTCAGTCCTGGTGGGGAGGGAAACTCACAACCATTCACAGGCGCAGAGCCTGAGACACAAGCCCAGACAAAGCAGTGCCTGGGAGTCGGGAAGTCTCCTAACCCTATAATGGAAAGTGACAGAAAAAGGGGGCAGTGGCACACAGGGGGACCAGCCTGGCACTCGTGCAGCATCAGGCCCACAGAAAGGATTGAGCCCTCCTGGGTCTGGCCATCTGCAGAGCCAGAGGAGCCGGCAGACGGGAGACAGACATCTCCTTCCAAGAACGAGGGCTAAACACAGTCAACCGCCCGCAGTGAACTTTCGGAGGGCACTCACCGTCGCTGAAGGTCTGGCCCTGAACTGGCCACCACAGTGGAGCAGACGCTACCGCCCAAACCAGGTTCCCCAGCTGGCATTTCTTGGGGGTTACAGCTTGGAACATACGGAGACCCGTGTGGAGGGGAGAAAAATCTACTTGGGCAAAGACGGCCGTGTGACATAGGAGGCAAAAAAGGCTGAGGCCTCTGAGAAAGAACCTGCAAGTCCCTGGGTAAAGCGAAGCTGACAGAGCTCTGATCGTCTCAGTCTCTCCCGCCTGGGGTTGTGCGTCATCAGGGACGTCTAAGGAGGGCATGTGCCTACGCTGTCGACGCAGGACTGAATCTGCTCACCTGTCAGCTAGAATTTCTAGCCAATCTCCCAGATTCAATGGAGGGGAACTCCCCAGTGCCTCATACCACATCTGGGTCCACCCCTGGCAGACAGTCAGTGCTCAATAAATACCCTCTAGAAATGGATACAGCAAATCTATGCACTACACCATTCACACGCGTGCACTCTAGGACGGATGCTATCCCAGTGTGGACCACACCCTTCATACAAACAACTGACCCAAGGGTGAGAGCAAGAGAAAGCCGCTCCCTGTGGGGCACCACATTTTGCAGGAGTCCAGCACTTCCTTCCGCATGCCTTCCAGGGAACCCACACAGTACTTAGATCTGCCTTCAAACCTCATAAACCCCATGAATAACCCCATGCACTTCAAGCCCGCGGTCAAAAGAGTGACTGTAAAGTGTTTGAAGTTTCTGGAAGAATTGCATTGTGCCAAATCTTAACTGTAAATGTCTACTTACCCAGAATACAAACAAGAATGTTCACAATGTATTCCTATACTCTTTACAAAGTATATTCATAATTACTAACTCATTTTGGTCCCCTGAAACTTAGAATTAGCAGCAGTATCTATTTCATAGAGGCCAAAACTAAACACTCAGAATATATTTCTAAATTGTCTCAAATTACCAACCAGTTAAGTATTAGATACAATGTATACCTGGCACATGTTACTATACTTCCCCACTATTAAAAGATATTTTAAATTGTCCTGAGACATCAAGAATAAATTAAGTTATGATGGTTCACCAGAATGTTAAAATGTAAGGAATAGCATTACCGTTCACAATATCCAAAAAGTACGGACAACCCAAGAGTTCATTAACAGATGAATGGATAACCAAAATGCATATATACACACACAACAGTATTCAGCCTTAGAGATGAAGGAACTTCTGACACACGCTGTAATGCAGATGAACCTCGATGACATTACATTAAGTAAAATAAGCCCGTCACAAAAAGACTAGCACTGTATGGTTCCACTTACACGATCCCTAAAGGAGTCAAGCTCATAGAAACAAAAGTAGAATGGTGGCCGCCAAGAATGGCAGGGAGGAGGGATGCGGAGCTGTAGTTTGCGAGGTACAGAGTTTCCATTTGGGAAGACAAAAGACGTCTCTGCACGGATGGTGGAGACGGCTGCACGATAAAACGAATGTACTTAACGCCACCGGACTGTACATTTCAAAACAGTTAACATAAGAAATTTCATGTCATATGTATTTTATTGCCATCTTAAAATTTTACAAAATAATAAAAGGAAATATAACTGGTCATCTCATCACGATCATAGTTGCATTTCCTGAGCAAACTGCCCAGAGTTTTAACAACTTGGACTGATACTTTATTACAATAAGGGTTTCTTGTGTAACGTTACCGAGGTCACCCGTGATCCTGGGCCCGAACTGTGAAATGTCAAACGTGCCTGTTCTTTTCTGGTTACCACCCACCCCCTCTTCCCAGATGTAGCCTTAGACAGTAACCTTAGTATAATCCTGATGTTCTCCCGACAAACTTATTAGGCAGGGGAATCACTTCATTTGCTTCTGAACAAGCCCCTCGGACAAAAATGAAGGAATTACTCGTTGTACAGAATCTGTTTACCATCCGTTGCTGCAGGGGAAGTCTTCATTGAGCGAGGCTGGGTGGAGGCCCTCTGAGGGAATGAAGCCCTAAAAGAAAATGCGCCTCCTAGGTTACGAGTCACTTCGATTCTGGGATTGTACGTAACTCCGACCCACGAATTCTACCTGTGAGAAGAGACAGTGAAAGGACACGGAGGAGATTCGGTGGGGCAGCAGCTCCCCACCAGGTGCCCAGGCTGCCGAGGATAGGAGAGGGGCTGGGGAAACACAGCAATTATTCGTGGAGAAAGAATGCCTGGTGGGTTTTTTTTAAATCTTTCAAATAAGAAGCCGGTGATCAAATGCAGACACATTAAAGAGATCTAGGAGGGAGGGAAAAGAAAAAAAGAAAGAGGAAGAGGGGAGCGCCGCACCAAAGTGGGACCTGCAGACCCCTCCTGCCCTCTGCCAGCACCATCTTCTAACTGCTCCCAAGATTCCCCCGACCAGACACACCCGTCAACAAATACCACATGTAAATCACTTAAGCAAATGACTATGCTGCGGCGATAAAGAATCCTAATTACCACCAATAAGAACATATTTAATATTTTCAGATCAGTAATTAAAACCCTCTCAAAAGGGAAAATCTTCTACCATGACTCAACCTGACGTGGCAGGTGCCGGCAAGGAGACACAGAGATGCAGGCTGGCGCACAGGTCTTAAAGCCAGAGAAGGCCGCAAGACTGCCTGGCCTGGCTGTGGGAGGGAACCCCCACAGCAAACCGCCACTGACCCTCGGCTAGCCAATGGCTCACTCCTGCCTAGCCTGCTACCCTGGACTCAAAGCAAACGGGAGTTCCTCCTGCCATTCCGGCACAAAAAGCTTCCCAAAGCTCAGTCAGTGGCTTAAACAGCATCTCTCGCGTCTTGGGATCCTCTGGTGGACTGGCAGGTCTGGCTCTCCACACGGCTGGTGTCTCCCACCTGTCTGAGGCCTCAGCCCTGGGGCTCTCTGCCCGCATGGCTCATCCTCATGGACCTCCCCAGAGCAGAGCTGGAGCCCAGGGGACCCTGGCAAGACAACGAGGCCCCTCGAGGACTGGGCCTGAACCGGGCTTGGTGTCAATCCCTGGCAGCCTACGGAGGCTTAGACGTGTCACCAGGCTGGCCAGAGCTCAGGGGAAGAGGCGGGGAAGGCATGCCAAGTACCAGGGAGGAGACACTGCCAGGCATGGTGCTGGAGTGACCTTCACCACAGGACACTGGAGTTGCCATCCCTCTGCAGTCAGGCAAAGCCCAAGAAAGGCATCTTACCACAGAGCTCTTCCAACCTCACCTGGGAAGCGGACCCCAACACTGACGTGTCACCCAGAAGAGCAGCACACAGAAGGATCAAAAGCAGGCCTGGCCCAGGGGGAACAGTGGGAATGGGCGTGAATTCCCACTCACCACTTCCACATTTGTGACCTTTTTTTAACCCTTACAGTTCCTTCAGCTGTAAGACGAGGGAGGATAGGTCCGGCAAAGTGGCTAAGCACTTTGGGAGGCAGAGGCGGGAGGACTGCTTAAGCCCAGGAGTTTGAGGCCAGCCCGAGCATCGTAGCAAGACCTCATCTCTACAAAAAAAGAAAAAAAATTAGCTGGGCATGGTGGTGCATGCCTGTTGTCCCAGCTACTTGAGAAGCTGAGGAAAAAGGATCGCCTGAGCCCTGGAGTCTGTGGCTGCAGTGAGTTTGTGATCGCACTACTGCACTCCAGTGTGGGTGACAGAGTGAGACCCCAACTCAACCAATCAAATATAAAATGATGACAATAAAATGCTTCACGCATTCTTCTTTATGAGTGAACAAGCTAACACATAAAAGGTGCTGGCAAGAGTATGTGATGCACAGAGAGAGTGCTCAGGATTACTATCTCAATCCCCCACTGCAGGGGTCACCCCAAGGTCCACCCACGCCAAAAGGACAGGTGCCGTCCCACAGGTCTGCTGGCACCACCCACACTGCACACCAGCTCTCTGCTCGCCAGGCTCCAGGTCGCCCACTCTCTCACTGCTGACGGCTGCTCCGTCACCCCCTGAACAACCCGAGACAGTCAGGAGCCCTCAGGGCCAGCACACTCCGAGCAGGAAGGCCAGTGCGCACCAGCAGGGACAACCCAGCGACCACACACAACGGCACCAGGACCTGGGCTGAGAGCCCTACCTACAGCACCTTTATTTGGTCATCACCACTGTATTAGAGGCTCTCGGCACACAGGCAAGTCATGAATCAGAATCTGTCTCCCGTCTGTCTGTGGAAAGAGAAGCCTCCCCCTTGCAAACTTCTAGGAGGATCAGGCGGAATCACATGCAAGGCACCTCACAAGACTTGGGGCGAGTGCCCCAGCCACCTCATCTGTCCTCTCCCTACCCCAAACTGGCTATGACGATTTTAATAGTGCTGTTTTTTTTTTAAGCAGGTTTTATTGAGAGGACAGAAAACAGAAAAGCTCCCACAGTGGGAGGGGACCCAAAGGGGTTGCCTGATTTTCATAGTTTTAATTCTATGACATATGCTCCTTTTAACATCAGCTGTCCAAGTATGTTAGGAAAGCATGTAGATTTAAATACAAAAGACCAAATTTAATAATGAAGCTAAGGCTTGGCGAGATTAAGCAGTCATGTGTCGCTAATCAATGGGGACACGTTCTGAGAAACGTGTTGGGCAACTTCACGGCTGTGCAAACATCAGAGTGTCCTTACGCAAACCTAGACAGTACGGTCTACTAGACTAGATGGTGTAGCCAATTGCTCCCAGACTACAGACCCGGGTAGCATGTTAACGTGCTGAATACTGTAGGCAACAGTAGCACAATGGTAAGAAGGTACGTATCTAAATGTGTCTACACACAGAAAAGGTAGAGGAAAAACACAGTACCATAATCTCATGGAACCACCATGGTATATGTGTTCTGTTGTTGGCCAAAATGGCATTTTGCAGCAAATGACTACACCTTGTCCGAGTTTACATGGCCCGTAAGTGACCCAGGGTGGATGCACGTTATCCAAGCCCGCCCGCGTGCAAGCCCACTGTGCTGCCTGCCTGGGGGAGTGGAGCAGCAGGGGACACAGAGCACACTGCTCCCCGTCTCCAGCTTCCCCCGGGCCACGCTGGGATGCAGAAAGCTCGCCACAGACAGGCAATCCTGTTCTCTCTCCTAGAGGTGCCTCGAGACAACCACGGTTTAATGTTCCTGCTTCCGCTCCGGGTATTGATTTAAATAAACGGCCATGTGTGCTTTTCTGCATTTGGCTTTTGTTATTTTCCCCCCAACGGACACCAGCCATTATCATGTTCAGTGACCTTTAAGTTAATAGCCACCGGATTCTGATGAAGCTTGAAGGCTAGGAAAATGTTTATCTCTCACAGAGAAATGTTTCATATTACTAGAAAGCGAGAACTATGCCACCTAGCATGTTTCCTTTCTTGCTCTGGCTAAAGGTACAACTTTCCGTTCCACGGAAGGAGCCCCTCCTTGGTCAAGTGTCAGCAGAGGTGAGGAAAAGCAGGTGGGTGCTAGAGCCCACTGGGTCCACTCTCGGGGTCTCAGGCTCCTGCCTTACACATGAGAGGGTAACGGTACCTACAATTTGGCATTGATTATGTGGAGCATTAAACGCAGGCTGGCGGGAAATGCCCAGCCAGGATCCAGGCCAAGAGAGGAGCCCAATGTCAGTTCACCTTCGTTCCTCAGCTCTCCCATCCACTCGTGCTTCTCTTCATTCCTTTCTCCCCCCATCCCCCAAAATTATATGGCTGTAGATTTTTAAACTCTTATTTTAAGGAATCTGTGTTTACACATAACACCCATGCTTTTTTCTTAGGGGCTGCCGCCAATCTTTAGAAATACACATAACTCACACGCACAACAACCATGACCTACAAGTTGCAGGAATAATGCAGGAGGGACACAGCATTTGGTGGGGAACAGTCTCTTTCCAAAAAGAACCGACAGGATGGATAACGTCTGCCATCTGTGGTGATCTTTCTGGGAAATAACAGTCCAGCTAATGATACAGAAACATGACTCTGATGACAGGAGAATATGTCTCGACACTCACAGAGGAACCGAACTAAAACCTCATCAGGAACACAAGGTGAACTGCAGTCGAATTCAGGATAACACGTCTATCGTGAAATAGCTGTGCTGACTGATTTCCGAGGAATGTTGAAAAGTCAGGTGTATTTATTAGTCAGGATCCAATTAGAATTCAGGAACTACACACGCCTTCTGAACAGAAAGGCTTTCGCACAAATTGTTAACTGGGCATGAAGTTGGTAACTAGATACCTGAAAGAGAAAAAAGAAAACTCTACGATATCAGGGAAGCAGCCACTGCAGGAAGCGGCCACCATCCCGAGGACTGAGGGGACGAGGGCACTGGCAAGACTGACCGCCCCACAGACAGCCTGGAGGAAGGGCCCTGCGGTGAGGACCCTGAGGCTCTCCAGGGATGTGGGGCCATCAGCCTGGTCTCCCAGCGCTGGAAGAACCACAGACTGGATGCACGGCTGCAGCTGGGGTGACAGGAAGCCAAGGGGACGCCAAGCCCCTTCCCCCCCTCCCACCTACTGGTCCTCTCAACGCCCCGCAGCGGCGGAGTCTGCCAGGAAGCCACTGGCCAAGCAAAGGGTGTGGAGCTCAGACAGTAATTTGACAGAGTCGCATGGGGACTTTTGAAAAATGAGTCTCCACAACCGCCCTAGGGAGAGGGTATTGATCCTATATGCAGAGAGCTCCCCAGAGCGGAAGCTTCCTGAGACGGATGGAAACAAGCCTACAGAACATGCTGCTGCAGCCATGCTGCGGGGCTGAACACATGCACCCCAGGGCAAGGGCTTCTCTCAGAGGCACACACTCAGTGTCAGTCGAGGAACTGCATTCCTAGTGACCAGTATCTCACAACTCAGACACACGTAAAGCCTAACCTTGACTGGCAACTCCTAGGTGAACTCATAAAACTGAGTTTCCAAACCTATAAAACAAAGAGTAAGACCCCAGATCCTTGGGGATCCTCTCTCTCAAAGTTCAGTCTGAAACAGCCCGATGGTTTCTCTCACATGTTTAACTACATGTTTGATCATGTGGGATTTACACACTGGAAAATACATCAGGTCTTTTGAAGAAACGACTCGTGTAAGCCTCAACTATTTCTGCAAATGTGTTCTACACAATTGCACAGAAGAAGAGAAGAGACCACAAAACTTCAACTTCTTCCTGGATAAATTTCCCCACCAGTTTCCTAAATCCTGAGCAGTTTATCCACCAACAGAGGAATCCATCAAGTCTGGGGACTTCAGGGACCTCAGAAGGCACTGGGTGCTCCACCCCTGCTTTCCCATTCGCATGTCAGCATGCACAGCTGTGTTCCTCCTAAAAGTTAATAAGCACAGGGAAAGCAGGACGCCCACGCCTTCACACGGCGTGTGCAGAGGCTGTGGGGGGGAGGGGCGCTGCTGGGGGGATGCCTCATAGCACCCACCAGCCCAGGTCAGAGTCAAAGACATGGCTATGGACACTCCAGCTCCCCCACCCCAAAGATGAGTGACTAGGCAGTTCGGCAACAAGCATCAGCGTCCTTCGATCATAAAATGGTTCCCGATATTTCCAATCGGTTGGGACATGCTCTACAAATGGTCATTTGCAATGACTTTTCCGTGGTAATAACATTCACCATGTCATGGTCACGGATACTCACACGGGGGTTCAAACCTCCCCCCCCGTGCCAAAAATTAAAAAAAAAAAAAAAAAAAACACCCTAGAGAAATTAGAAAACCACAACGACATCATCACCTCACATCCATGAAAATGGTATATCAGTAAAAGAGAAAACAGCAAACGGTGGCGAGGATGTGGAGAAACTGGAACCCTGGTGTCCTGCTGGTGGGAGTGTCAAATGACACCCCTGCTGTGGAAAGCAGTATGGAGGTTACTCGAAGTATTAAAGGCAGAACGACCATACGACTCAGCAATCCCATTGGGTATAGACCCCCCCAAAATTGAAAGCAGAGTCAGAGACTGACACACTCACGTTCATAGCAGCACTGTTCACAACAGCCAAAAAGTAGAAGCAACTCAAGTGTCCATCAACAGATGAAGGAACAAACAAAAGGCAGTCTCTCCACACCATGCAATACTATTCAACTTTAAAAAGGAAGGAACTCCTGTCACATGCTACAAGGTTAAACCTTGAGGATATCATGCTAAGTGAAATCAGTCAGTCCAAAAGAATAAATACTGCGTGATTCCACTTACATGAGGGCCCCAGAGGAGTTCAATTCACAGAGACAGAAAGTAGAGTGGTGGCCGCCAGGAGCTGGTGGAGGGGAGGGAGAGTCATTGTTTCGGGGAGACAGAGAGTGTTTGGCAAGATGAAAAGAGCGCTGGAGATGCACGCTGGTGATGGCGGCACGACAATGTGAATGTACTCAGTGTCACTGAACTGCACACCTAAGAATGGTTAGAGTAGTTAATTTTGTGATACGTATTTTACCACAATAAGAAAATGCAAAATAAAGGAATGAAGTATTGATACATGCTGCCATGTGAATGAACCTCAAAAACATCTGTCAAGTGTCTGAAAGAAGCCAAACACAAAAGGACACACTCCATGTGCGTCCACTTATATGAAATATCGACAACAGATAAATCGAGAGAGAGAATGTAGACTGGTGGTTGCCAGGGGCTGGAGAGAAGAAGAAATGGAGTGACCGCTTAATGGGCATAAGGTTTACAATGAAAACGTTTTTAAAACTACACAGACATGATAGTTGCACAACTGTACTAAATGCCACTGAACTGTATGCATTAAAACGGGTAACTTTTGTTATATGAATTTTACTTCAATAAAAATAAATAACTCTTTTTTAAAAAAGGAAGGAAATCCTGTCACACACTACAAAAAGGACCCGTCTTGAAGACATCATGCTAGCGAAAACAAGCCAATCACAAAAGGACAACTGCTGTATGATTCTACTCGTATGAGGTCCCCAGAGAAGCTGACTTCACTGAGACAGAAAGCAGCATGGGGGCTGCCAGGGGCTGGGGTGGGAGGGAATGGAGACTCAGTGTTTAATGGGTGCAGGGTTTCAGATCTGCAAGACGAAAAAATTTGCAAGACTCTCTGAGACAGTTTCACCACAATGTGAATATACTAAACACTACAAAACTGCACACTTAAAAATGGTTATGACGGTAAGCTTTATGCTATGTGGTGTTTTTTTTTTTAACCACACACACACACACATAGAAGAAACCTATTAAATAAAGCTTAAACATATCTAGGGGGAAAATGCAAATAATATGGAAAAACAGAATCCAGGATTGCTCAACAACTGAATACCCCAGTCCACCCCCACATTCACTCAGTCCAGAGCCTGTAAAAAAAAAAAGGTATTTTCTTAAGTTCTAAACTGTCACTTAGTATCTATTGTTCCTCATTTTTATTATTCTCAAAGCTTCCAGAAAAACGACTCATGGCTAAAAGCATCATTCGGTAATCCAATGGGTATTTCATTCTATGACCACCAATATTTAACTCTGAATAACAAGCAAACCCCCAAGTATTCCAAAAGAGAAGACCAAACTCAAGCTCAAAGCCCTCAAAAGAGACCAAACACATACTGGTGGACGCCACAATCTTTAGGAGTCCCTGCAAAAAGATGGAAACGCAATAGCACCTCCCTACCAACTGCTCCCAACCCTGACCGCAAGAGAACCCTTCGCATGCGAACTTTTTCTATAACACTCTTGTCTGGGCTGGGTCCCAGGCCCCTGTAGCTCAAAAATCTCCCCAGGGCTACCTAACGGGCACCTGGATTGAGAACCCTGGACTGCCGTGTGGGCTGGGAAGAAAGATGAAAGCAGCAAGGAGAACCAACTAAGATGGGGGTGAGTGACAGCAGGAAGGGTCTGAGGCTCCTGCGGTCCTTGAGATTTAATTTTAATGCAGTAATTTGGGTGCAATCAACAGACAAACCCCTCCACCCTGCACACAGTACGGTCGTCAGACGAGGCAGCTCTTAGAACGTGGAAACCAAGCTTGTCCCAACAGGCCCAGCCCTTCCCTACGGGCACAGCATGCCTTGGTCTTCCTAGCGGTGTCCACGTGAAGGAAAGGGCAGAAGCCAGCTCCCGGCCAAGAGCCTCCTCTCCAGCTCTGCAGGCGCCTTCCTGAGGAAAGACAACACTCCCCAGATAGGGGACATCTTCCCAGGTGAAGCACATCATTCCCTGGGCTGGGAGAAGCCCCCCCCACACACACACACACATACACAACTGACTGAGCACTTTCTCTCTGCGTGCCTCTGCTCACCGGTGCTATCTCACTAAGTTCTCGTGACAGTCCTCCACAGCAAGTCTTACGCCAAGCTCCACTCAGAGAGGAGGAAACAGACCGGGAAGGTGCCCGTCCATGGGAGCACAGCTAAGGAGCAGGGCTGAGACCTGAGCACACACTGACTCCAAGCTCAGCACGGCCCACACCACCTTCCACAGTGCACTCAGGGGTCCCCACCGCACACACCTCCCAGCAGACACACACATGAATCCAAGGTATGAATCCCCCCAAGGGATCCAACCCAGGAGACACCACTGCAATGGAATCCTCACTTCCGCAACAGTTACGCCCGAGGAGAAGGAACAAAGAGTGAAAGGGAAATAAATTCTCCCCCCACAGAAAACGGCTCGTGCTACAACTGTTTTCCTCCTAGGCCAACAAGAACACCCCCCAGAAAGTGTAAAATGGAGAACGCATGGTGAGTCACTCTTGGACAACCCCCAGAGTCTGGCGTCTTATGTCGCTCCCCCATTCGCTGGACTCAGGGTCTCCACTCCCCCCGGTCCCTCCAGCCCCACCGCCTGCCTGAAGGGCTTGCAGAATGACCAGCAGGCACTCCGCCAGACCTTCGAGGCTGCACCAACACCTCTCACCCCAGCCCGGCCCAGCCACATGCTGTGTCACTGAACACCACTGCCCCTCTCCCAAGATCCCCGCTGAGATGACTCCAGGTGCCATCCCTCTAGCAGCTTGTACCATGCGGCACCTTCAGATTGGCCAAATAATCGAGGACAAATTTTTCCCAGGTCCTCCTCTAGCACCCTAAGATGACCCAGATTACCTGGGTTTAAATCCTGGTACTTGTTCTCACATTGCATGAAGATAGAAACCTCAGCACACTTCTGGTGGAACCTGCGTTTCCAGGTCCCTGTGTCCCTGGGTCCCTTAACTTGGCAGGACATATGGCTTGTGCTACTGCCGTCAGCAGGCCGTGTCCACTCACTTTAGGGACATTGACAGAGCTACGGCAATCCGTGTGGCTACCCTTGTGAGTGCCATGCCGTGCCACCCAAGTGTCTCCAGCATTTCGCCAACAAATTCATCTCCATCCCATCTGCCGATGCCCCCCACCCCCAATAACCACACCAGAAGTCGGTGCATGACAACACAGTTTACAAGTGGTCGGCTAAGGCACAGAGCATTCAATTCAAGCAGCCAGCCAGAAGAAGCACCAAAGGTACAAAGGAAGGCAATAAATAAAAGACTCTCAGGTGCCTCATTCCGCAGCTACCCTGGACAGGTAGACCGCCCCAGGCCTCTTCAACCCAGGTGGTGGTTTGCACGTGACCATCTAGAGGCACAGCCATTTTACCATGATGAACGGGTGCAAGGCGGGTTGCTGATCAAAGACTGTTCTGTAGCGAGCCCGACGGGATAAGACTGCTTTAAAGCAACTCACAATTCCATTCCTCCTCATTGCCCTCCTACACCTCAGCATCCCTGCACACTCCCCATTCCTGTAAGGCACGCGGATTTAACAGCTTCACTTACACGTGCAGCTGGGGCCTGCTCGGCCACAACAGCAATGCAGCACTTCCGGACGAAAAGGCGGACGCCCTCGTCTCCCCTAATGCTGTGTCCACGCGGCACGGGGAGGGAGCCGGATTTGCACCCAATCTGACTCCTGCTTTGACCGGCAGCAGGATGTCACCAGAGACTCGCGTGCCCATCTCAGTATGAAAGGGCAAAATGACTTAACAACCCACGGCTGGGCCGCCCAGCAAAACAGCCCCAGCAGACGCCTGGTTGCCCTGAAACAAGGTAGCCATGAGCCAACTGGCATCAGCCTCATGCCCCACATCCAGCAATGCCAGGCTGCAGAGGCCCACCCTGGAAGTGCGAGGACAGACAGAGTGAGATCCTAAATGCTCTCCAAGCTCTGACCACCGCCCGTCCGAACTCACCCGCCTCCCTTCGTCTCCCATCTCTGAAGCACGCCAAGGGCCAAGTTCACCGGCACTTTGCGCAGGACCGTCTCCACGCCCAGACAGTCTTCCACCACATCCTCAGGGCCGGACCCTGGCGGCCGTCAGGTCTCCCCTCGGGGCCCCACCCGCGCCCTTCCTAAGGCTGAGCTGCCCCTCCCGGAGGCCCCCTCAGCACCGCCTGGGATCCGCCTGGTGGCTCCCCCCACCCACCCCGCCCACCCCGCAGCTTTTCCAGAATGTATGTCACGGGGTCCGCGCTTCTCTCACGCCCCATGGCCGCCTCCCTGAGGGACACGGGTGACGCAAGAAAAAACTGCACGGAGGCCGAGGCAGGGCAGAAAGTCCCGGGGCCCAGGGCGGCACACAGCCCCAAGAAGCGCACATCTCCACCTCCCGGGCATGGAGCCCACCAGCTGGGTGCTGGGGAAGAGAGCCAGGCTCCTCTGCTGCCCCGGTTCCTCTTGTCTGCAGCAGGCACCACCTCCTCCCGCTGCCGTGCAGATCCGAGGACCCACAGCGCGGCCTCCCAGCCCCCTCCCGGGGCAAGGGACAAGAGAGCCCGGGGCCCTCCAGCCCAACCCACCCAGACACCCGGAGTGAAGCTGCAGAGCCCACCGTGACTGCCCTGAAGAGGCTGAACACCAAGGGCTGACGACCTTCCATACTCACGGGGCCCCTGAACAGCAAAGACAGCTTTCTGAAGGAAGGGCCATCGCCTTAAAGTGGGGATTCTGTATCTTGAGACACTGCATGTGGCACGGCCTGCATCAGGGAGTCACGGGTGGACTTTCCAAGTGGCCTCAGTCTACCTCCCCTGCTCTGCCAGCCTGGCCACTTGTTCCCTCATCCCGGCCCCTGCACCATCACACAGCCCGCCGCGCCATCACCTTGCTCTGTCATTCTGAATTCCCTATGCTCTCTGCAAGTCCCCCCCCATCACCCCAGCTGCCCTGCTGCATCGTTCCGGATTCGCTAGTCTCTCTGCAAGACCCTGCACCACCATGCCGGCTGCCTAACTAACACTTCAATGTGTGTGTTCCACACATACGACCTCCCATCAGCTGGATCCACGGCTGGGTTTCCAGCCTTTGTCCGCCATTTATACGTGTACAGAGCTCTGGGGCTAGGCCTCCCACGTCTGACAACGACGACCCTCCCTTCCAGAAATACGTAAATCACAGAAGATGCAGACAGCACCTGCAAACAAACCAGCCTCTCTTCTGGCTCCGCGCTGGGGGAGGGACAAGGAGAGCCCACTGTGGGAGGAATGGAGCACCGAGGGGGGGGTCTCAGAGGGAGGCCAGCCCAGAGGCCTTGGTGACCAGTCTGCAAGTCTGTGGAACCTGAACGGCAGGGCAGGACTTGAAGCTGGACGCCCATGAAATCACCATTCCATCAGCTCACGCAGCACAGCCATTCATCCATTAGGCCCGCTTTGTTCTACAGTGCCCCTGGGAACTGACACTGCACTTGGACCAATTAGAGGACCTTAAAAATGTAACTCAGATGTGACACTTGCCTCACTCAGCACCATGGCTTCACCTTACACAAGGAAAGGGAGACCTTCGCAGATCCAAGGGAGGGAGACAGAACACAGAGGAAGTAAAAGCTTCCTTCACTGGGGCCCCTGCACCTGGTTTACACCCTAGCCCAACAACCCATACCAAGGTCACCACTGACCCGGGTGTTCGCTCCAAGCCAGCCCCCTCCTGAGTCAGAGAAGCCTGCCAGAACCAGCCCAGAAGCATCGGTGGGAAAGAAAAGCAGGTGTAGGGACACATCAAAGAAAGCCCTCCCTAAGTCCGTCAGCTCACTCATTTCCCACAGTCAAGGAAACACAGGCCCGTGGCCCGTGGCCCCACAGCAGTCCAGGCAGGATTTGAGCCCAGGTCTAAGGTGAGAGTCCAGGCTCTTGAACAGGTGTCATCCTTCCTCAGAGCAATTATAACCAAAGGTACGGGTTTCCACACAAACGATTCCGTCTGAAATCATCACACGGTGTAGCTATGAATGTCCACTCCGGTTGGGAGGCGTCTTAATTAGCACCATCAGTGAAACCACATGAGCACTTGGCTAACTGACAGAACCAGTCCTGGGCCTCGCAGGCGGGCTTTACCGCATGGCCACAATTATTCATCTGTCTTCTGCCTCTCACTCACCTACAGTTTCAAGAGCAAGCTAGAAACTGAACTAATGAAACTAAAAAAATGTTTACTAATTAAAATCTTGTGGAAAAGTTTTCAAAGGACACACCAGATTCAGATAATAGCCCAAATGTCAAAAAATCGATTGCCAACTAGAGTTTTAAAAAGTAATGATACATTGCCGGGCGCGGTGGCTCACGCCTATAATCCCAGCACTTTGGGAGGCCGAGTTGAGAGGATTGCCTGAGCCCACGGGTTCGAGACCAGCCTGGGCAACTTGGTGAGACCTCATCTCTACAATAAATCAAAAATTTAGCCGGGTGCGGTGGCTTGAGTCTGTAGTTCCAGGTGCTTGGAAGGCTGAGGCGGAAGGATCACCTGAGCCCAGCAGGTCGAAGCTGCAGTGGCTGGGAGTGTGCCACTTACACTCCAGCCTGGGCGACAAAGTGCAACTCCAAGTCAAAAAAAAAATATATCAAGGTCTTCAAAAAATAATAACTATTATTATACAGACACATGGTTAAAAACCACAACCCAGTACAATCTTTCCAAGACAAGTTAAAGAGAATCAGGGATGAAACTGGAAAATAATCTCTTGGCCACCAAACATACTGGAAGGGGAAAGGACTCTGGTCCCAAGCTTCTTGGAGACCCAGGGTCCACTTGGCCCTCAAATCGGGCAGCTGGGGAACCCTGACCAGTTCCCTCACACTCTCTGGGGCTCAGTTTCTCTGCCTGAAGGAAGAACAAAGGGCTGCAGGAGTTCCTTCATCCTTATGTTCCTTCTAAGACCATCCACTTGACTGAGCACTGAGGCATGGTCCATGGGCACTGGAGGTACTTTCCAGTAAAGCGGGCCCTGGTGAGGGCACAGGCGCCGGGTGCTCATGAATGCCTGCAACTTTAAGAGGACAGGAGTGGTGTCAGAGCTACAGTCTCACCTAGGTACAGCTTCCCGGGACCCATCAGCATGTGCCACTTTCCACGTGACAGTTACATTAACAGCCGTTAACGCCTCTAAGCACTTCCTATGTGTGTACCAGGTATCATCCCAAGCATTTTACCTACTCTGATTTATTCTTCACTGAACACTCTGATGAGGTAGGTGATGAGGAACACCAGGCACAGAAAAGTCAAGTGACTTGCCTGAGGTTACAGAGCTAACTGGAGAAGCCAGAATTCACACCGAGGCAGTCTCCAGAGCCCAGGTCTGAGTTCTCTCTAGCACAACACAGCGTCCCTGGAAGGAAACCTCAGAGTCAGCTACCCGTGAAGCCCTCCGTGAGCCCTCCTGGGCTCCTGCTGTCAATCGCAAGGCTAGGGCCAGAAGAAGGCAAAACCATTTCCAACGCCTCTAGGAAGGATCTACGTAGCTGCCCTGGCAACCTTCTGACACTTAGACATTCCCACAGGCCCGAGTACTTCTGTGGTCAAGTGGTCACTGCAACCACTGTTTGAAAATCACACCGCCTCACGCAGGGGGCCTGATGTCAGAACTTGCTCCCTGGGTTATGGGGACTTGATTTCTGCCGGCAGCTCAGACCCTGAACACATACCAGCCCTCCACAAAGCCTCCTCCTCTCCGCAGTAACCTCCAACAAAAGCTTACAGTGCTGATGTGAGCTTTGCTTCCAAACAACTACAATGCGTTCAGTAATGATGCCTGGTGCTTTTCAACACTGGGGCCAGTACAGGGAAATGCCTCCTCGTGCACTCCATGGCCAGCCAGGGAGAATTTACAGTGCTTTAAAATAAAACGCATGTCTCAGGCACAAACTGCTGCAATTATGAGCAGATTTATTCCCATGGATGAGGGACGCTTCACCTATATTCCTTTTCTTTCTAAAACAAGAGCACCCAACGCACATCTCCCCAGGCAAATGCTCAGTGACGCCATTATTTCCTGATGCAAACTGGTTCGTGACCTCCTAAGTGACCAAAGCACAGACACAGACCAGCCTCTGCCCCAGGCCATTCCACAGAAGCCCCTACCTGCCGCCAGGCGCCCTGGTGTGAGGCCTGGACAGCACAACTATGCCCCTTTTGTGGTGCCCGGTCTTGGGCCTAGAGCCCGGACCACCCAGGAATCCAGACTAGACTGCCCTCCCGGCATCCCGCCCCTTGCTTATCCGTATCAGCAGTTTTGATAAATGTCTGGAGATGAACACCAGCCCCAGTAATCAGCACCTTCCAGGCCTGGAACTGCAGCTCTGCGTCAGCATTTGTAACCTGATGGAGTTTCAAGGACTGCAGCCCTAAGACCAGGAGAGCCAGGGCTGACTTTCTCCAAAGCCGTATTTCAGACAGCTGGAGGAACATTAAAATCCCAGCCCCCGCTTTGCTACGGCATGACCTGCAAGGCAAGGCAGTTAGTTACCTTGGAGTCCATGAGAAACTGCGTGTGTGAATGCGGGAAGAAAACCTGTTCCTTACGTTCTCCCAGGCGCACTGAAAAGCAAGATAAATGAGCAAGGGCTCTAAGCGTTTCAGACGTCTCAGCAGCAAGGCTGATACCCATCTGAAGTACTTGAAATTATACCACACCGAAAACATGCAGTACCGTAATTTGCCAAAATCTCTCATTCACAAATGCCATGTCAAATATGAGGCTTCAGCAATCATATCCTGTTGGAGGAACAAAAGGAATATTATGGATTTACTAAAGGTCTCCCACTCAGCTTCCTAAATCATCTGCAGCTCCAAATGGATCGCTTACACGAGCCAGCAAACCTGGCTAGGATGAGTGAGGAATCTGGCAGGAAGACGAGACATGCAAATGTGCCTGGCAGATGAGAAGGGTGTTGTCAAGATGAGGAAACATTCACAGTGAACTCTGGTGGGTTACAGCAAGGGTCCGCAACCTCCAGGCTACGAACTAGTACCAGTGTGTGGCCTGTTAGGAACCGGGCCACACAGCAGGAGGCGAGCGGCGGGCCAAGCGGGTAAGAGTGAAGCTTCATCCGTATTTATAGCCACTCCCCATCGCCCACATCACTGCCTGAGTGCCACCCCCTGTCAGATCAGCGGTGGCATTAGATGCTTATAGATTACAATAAGAACAGAAATACAGTGCACCAGAAATGCAGTGCGCTTGACTCATCCCCAAACCAGCCCCCTGCAACCACCACCACCCCGACCCCCCTGACCCCTGTCCACGGAAAAATGTCATCCGTAAAACCGGTCCCTGATGACAAAAGGTTGGGGACCGCTGAGTTACAGGATCTCTGGGCCACTTAGATGGAAGTGACCTCACAGCTCCCCTGAACTCCACCACCAAAGAGTTCATCAGGGTTAGCAATTTACATAGAATTTGGATAATCCTTACAGAAAAAACAGCAACCCATGTAAGACCGTTTCCCTGGTAATAAGTCAGGACCATGCGGGACCTCCAGAGTGTCCTATGAAAAGAATTACTGTGGAATATTCCTGAACTACAGAAGAGGTAGGACGCTGGTGCACCTCTGGACTGACCCAATCACAAATCCTTAAAATTGCTTTAAGTGAAACTACTAGTTTTCAGCTGGCTCATTAATTTAAGTTGCTTACATGATTAAATTTATCTTTAAATTTTCAAATAAAATTTTCCAAAATACACAGAAATGAGAGAGTATAAAAAACTCCCATGAGCCCCTCAGTCAGCTTCAGTACCACATTTGGCCAATCTCGTCCCCACAAGACATGATATAACCGCATCCATACTTTAGTTTGTATCGGTAAAAGATAAGACATTTAAAAAAAAAAAACATAACCCCAATGCCATTAGCACCACTAGTAACATAGTAAATACCTTTGTTTCATCTGCTACCCAACTGCCTGCAATATGGCTCTTACCCTTAACTTTTAAAGAAAGTCTTTCTAAACAAAAATGTTGATTTGTTCGATGATTGTAAGCTCCTTGAAGGAAGACAGAGTTCCTTCCTTTGCAGAACCCGGCACTCAACACAGTAACCTGTAGACAGAAAACGCTAAAAAATGCTTCTGAATGGGTTCACATTCGTCAGCTGCTCTTCTCGCAACAGTAAGAGCCACAGGTGTTTCTACTTACGGGAACTCCAGGAACTGGAAGCGGACCGATGCAGGTGTGCATATCCAAATGGGACTACCAGCTTCCTGGATCAGAGACAGAAGGCTTGGAGCTGTGTTCTCACAAAGGTGAGCAGAGTCGGCCCTCAGTGTCCTGGGCAACTGGTTCCAGGACCCCCCCCCCAAGGATACCCAAACCCACGATGCTCAAATCCCTCACAAAAAATGGTGTAATGTCTGCACACAACCTACACACATCCTCCGGCACACTTTAAATTATCTCTACTTACAATACCCAATACAATGTAAATGACATAAAAATAGCTGCTAAGTCATATAAACAGTTGCTACACTATGTTGGTTTTTTTTAACTTGTTTTTTCAGTATTCATATATTCCATAAATGTGTATTTTTTAATTGTTGTAGTTTTTTTATTGATTTCTTTTCCCAAATATTTTAAACTGGTGGTGGGTGAATCCACAGACACAGAACCCACGGACACCAAGGGCAGGCTGTAAGCTCACACAGGAGAAAAGGAAAGGCCGTAACCGGCCGATTCTGAGATGCCCTTTTCTCCCCACCTGCCCCAGTTGAACACACGAGATTGGACCATGTCTCACAATCAAAGACACGGAAAAAGGCTGCGGGCTGGGCAGGCTCGTGATAAGCAGTAACAGCCCGTGCTCAATCACCAGCATCTGCAGACCGAAATCGATGGCCTATTTCTGGGGTAGCAGCAACAGCAGGGAGGCACTCTTAATCCCCAGAAACCGAATCATGGTGGGATATGAATGGATGGTGAATTAGGGAGTTAGGCAACATTCCCAGGGAGTCAAAGCTGGCTAACTCCACATAGTTGCCAAGCTAATATCTTAAGAGCCCAGAACCAAGTGTTTTTATGGATATTTTTTATATTTTTGGAAATGCTACATCACCAATCCTCCTGATGGCACAGATGACTCTGTTTGGAAAAAAGAAAAAAGAAAAAAAACAGGCACTAACATCTCCAAGTCAAAAAGCGACTCAGAATGGCTGGACCCTGAAAAAGTTTTAAGAACACCTTACCCAATGTAGTTCACCTACATTTTCCTTTGTATCTATGCCCAGGAGCGATATATAGAAAAATCAATGTCAAAGTCTGAAAGAGTTCGTTCAGTAAGTGGAAAATAAGAACATTAACTGATAAGAAACCATTGTGTCACAGTTCAGTGGACAGTGTTTTTTCTTTCCTAGTGGTCCATAAAATAATGGCATGTTTGACAAATAATGGCCTCTAAGAGTTGATGAAAGGTGTATATTCCAGACACAGAGACAATCGGCGATGATCAAAACCGGGTCAGGGCGCCAGGCAATGAGGGGAGCTCCCTCGCACAGGGGATGGGGCTGGGCAAGGGCGGCAGAGGGAGGCAGGAAAGAGAGGAGGGGGCGGGACAGGGTCCTGAAGGTCACAGAGCAGAGGCTCCAGATCTGGGCGAATGAGAAAGCCCTTGAGGCAGGGAGAACAAGGGCGATGAGACTTCAAGGCATCCCATACCAGGCCAACCCTCTCGCCACCCAGGACAGGCCTCGAAATCCCCCAACTGGAGAGCCACCTAAACTTGCCCAATCATGATCACAGACTGCTTAATTTATGGGCATCTCCAAAATGCAAGCCTTTAATTTGCAGTGGCGATTCAATCTTTCATCTGGTGACTTAGCTAGGCAAGGGAGACCCTTCATTTGAACAGCGCCATTTTTCTAGGGCAACACCCTGCCGGGAAGAAAAACATTCACTCCCTAGACTAGTCCCGAAGCAGAAGTGAAGAAATCTCAACGTCCGTTTGTGAGAGTGAAGGACTCTAAAATTACCTGTTCTTTGCTGCCATGTAAATGCTCCAGTTGTTTTTTTCCAGAAGTACACCGGAGGCATAGTGCCTGACCCCATAAAACAAAATACCTATGGCCTCTACGTGCGCTCGCTTGGAGACCCAGGACAAGTGACAATTTCCCACAGTTCTGCGTTCCTAAGGGGCGAAGGGCAATGAATTCACATCTTCATTTTACCTTCCACAAATACTACAGATCACAGAGCCTCAACAGTACCCACACTGCCAAGAACAACCTCCCTCTCCAAAGCCCAGGTACCAGGAAGGTGTCTGACATCCGGTTTCCTGCAGATGTGAACCAACACTCCCCCAACTCCCAGCAACCCCACAAGATCACACAGCCGTGGAAGTCCTGTGCTGGCACAGGTGCTCGGGGACCCACAAGGATTCCTCACTAAATGGCAGTACGTGAGGAGAGCACGCCACAAACGTGCGACGTCCTCCAATGCTGTGCCGAACAAGGACTGCTCACCCAATCCAACTTGGAGCTTCACGGAAATCAGCTCCGGAACTAAGGAATGAGGCTGTTCCATGAGCATATTCTATGAAGCTGATGGCGGCTGCAGGTCTGTGGAGGGAGGGAGAGAGAGAGGGAGGGAGGAAGGGAGGGTGAGAAGGTTCACAGAACATTTTCACCAAGATGCAGACACACCTCCTCCGGGAGACTGTGCGGAACAAGAACAGACAGCCCAAGATGTCCAGCTGGCTCGTTTATTTAGCAGAAGAAGCCAAGGAGGAGAGAGGACACCAAAAAAGAGGCTGGACACAGTTAAAACCAGGGCCTACCTCTCAGGCCAGCGAGTCAGCCACGAGGCTCACTTCTTCCAAGAATCGATGCGATCGCCAATTTAATACTGCACGCTGCCTCTCCACCCGGTTTCCTAGTCCCTATCAACTGCTCTATTTTCTCCCACAGCACTGAGCACCTTTGTACACACGATGTAACTACCTCATGATGTTTCCTGTCTAGCTCCCCAACCCTGGCTAGAATGAAAACGCCACAGCACAGGGATTCCATGTCTGTTACATCCGCCAGGGCACTCCCAAACACCCAAGCCGTGCCAAGCGCCTAGCAGGTGCTCGAGAAATATCATGGAAAGAATGAGTGGAAAGAGCCACAGCCTGTCTTTGCTTCTGCCGGAGCAGAGCTGAGGGCTGCCATCTTCAGGAAAGGCAAGGCCTGGAGGGCACGAACACAAATTTCAGTGGCTGCTGTAATGTAGGACTGACTGCCCGATCCTAGCACCGATGACATTTGGGGCTGGGTCATCCTTTGTCGTGCAAGGTGCAGGGGAAGGCCAGGAACACAACCACATCACCGCACACACCGCCGACTGGCAGAAGCCCTCCGCCCAGGATGTGGACAAACGCCACCACCTCCAGGGGCCTGGGGAAACTCCGCCCACAGACAACCTGGATCTGCCACCAGCTAGCTCTGTGACCTTGAGAAAGTCACTTAACCTTTCTGTATGCCAGTTTCTTAATTGGCAAAACAGGAGACGTACAAGCAGCCCTTTTATTTCTGTGCACAGTGGGCACTATGAAAGCGTTCATTAAATTTTAAAAATTAAAACTCACATCAGTCCTCCCCACGGGGGTCCGTCCACCCCAGGCCACACAGAGAGGTCATCGAGTGCCGAGAAGGGCTAACCATAAAAGCGAAGAAAGAAGAAAGCAGTCAGCAGTGACTAGAGCAGTCGTTCCTTGCCCAGGGCGATTCTGCCCACTGTCTCACCCAGGATACTGGCAATGTCTGCAGACACTCTTGGTCCCAACAACTTGGTGGGGTGGGGTTGGGGGGAACCGCTAGCATCTAGTAGGTAGCAGCTAAGGAAGATACTGCACACCCTGCAATGCAGAAGGCAGCCCTATACCACAAAGAACGACCCAGTCCAAAACGTCAACGGTGCTAGGGTCAAGAAGCCCATTAGAGCAACTACTGCCCCCCCCCACATATCCTGGCCCCTGCCCAAATGCAAGTCCTGATTTGGGCTCTGAAAGTCAGTGTCTCCACCCCCAGCCCTCCCAGCCAATCCTCCCTAAGAGTTAGGGACAGGAAACTGCTGGCCCTGGGCAGTTCAGCAGGGCGGGCAGTCCAATTTGGGCAGCTGAGCCAGGAGTGAGGGGCCCACTTCCCAGCCCCCAGCAGCCACTCTCACTGCTTCTTTGCGACAGCAGTCTCCGTGAGACACGGGGGCTCACATAGCTCCCAAAGCCTGGGAAGGCTTTTTAAGGGTACACCCATGAGTGAGAGGCTCTATGTGACAGCTTTTGGCCTTTTCCAAATCCAGCCCTGATGAATCACTGTCATCTATATCCCGGCACGCTAAGAAACCCAATCTGTATCAAATACCCCATGCTTCTGGGTCCCGTACCCTGGACATGACTAAGTGCAAAAATGCCAAGCATTTCCCTTGCTGCAGAGGGCAAGAGTTAGTGCCACCCGCCTCAGGCAGGGACCCCCGGAAAAGGTGGGGGGCCCCAACGGGAAGACAGGTCTGTGCCTTCAGACTGTTGTTTTATTTCCTAGAAGTAGGCACACAGTCTACAAGGGAGAGAGGTGGGAGAAGCTTTCCTGACTAGACAGGTACACCGGAAAGAGCATTCCTGGCACCTCTACACCCAGGGTTAATCCTTCTGATCAAGTCTACAGCCACACTGTTAAGAGAACAAAGTCAAGTTCCACTCTGAGGACAGGAGTGATCCCTGGTGAGCACACACCAGCGCATTCAGCAGAATTCTCCGGGGAGGAGAGTTCCTCCCCGGGTCCAGCCTACCCGGGGGCTCACTAGGAGGGTCTGCATGTGGAAACGCCAAGACATCCTTCCTCCTTAAGAACCCTCACCAACAAGGCAGGCTGGAGGCAAGGACCCGGGACTAAAATGGGGAACAGGGTTCCCAGCAGCAACAGAGAATCAAATGAACACTTATTCAAGGGAAAGAGGATTTTGCAGGTCATGGACGGGACCAGGCCTCCTTCGATCCGAGTGGCACACTGGCAGGGTGACCATCAGTACGTGTAACCAGTACCATGGCATGGGCGCAGAGGCAGGTCTGAAAGGCCCCTGAGGTGGCAGAAGTCAACCTTGAGAGCTGAACGTGAGAAACGGATCCCAAGGAGACCCCAGGGCACCGAGCACTAGAGGGCACTTGGAGAGACTCAAGAGAGTGGCACATCTGACCACCTCACTAAGGATCCCCACCCGGCCGTGTGGCCCAGTACCCTCCACGCAGAGCTCCCAGACACAGTCACAAGGACAAGAGCAAGAAAACCAAAAGGGACGTGGACTTGGCCAGGTCTGCCTGCATTCTCATCATGCAGATTCTGGTGGGCCCGCCAGGAGACTTCACAGGTTTTTCCCAGAAATACCTTGCCTGCCTCCTGGAACCTCGGCAGAATGTCGGAGTCGGCTCCTGCTGGGGCCTGGGTCTGCCCCAAGAGCCTCACTCCCTACCCCTCCCCCCCAAACAGACTGCCTCTGGATTTGCTTGGATGTCAGGCAGGACAGCAGCCTCTGCATCTTCCCAAACTGACTTCCCCTCCCCAAAGACCTGAGACACGTGAGCAGCAGCAACAAGAAATCACACAGCTGTCGTTCCCACCCCACCCCCGTCATGTTTCTGGCCACCTCCCAAACCCCCTGCTCTGCTCAAAACGGGAGACCACCCCTCACCAGCAGCCAACGGGCCCGACCCTTCCATAAAGCCTTCACCAGCTTCCTTGTTGTTCCCCTCACCCTAGCCCAAGGCCAACAAAGCCCACTCAGCGCTGACCCCACTCAGCGCTGGAAAAGCAGCTTCTCTTTCATGTCTGCTGGGGGTCTAGGGAAGAGTTCGTGACATTTGCTCAGCTTAGCAGTCACAAACTGTTTCCATTATGTTCCAGCACCCGGAGACAGTTGCAGAGTAACTCCAGAACAGGAAAACCTCCTTTTCCAGTTGGAGTCCTACTCTGTTGCCCAGGTTGGAGTGCAGTAGCACAATCAGGGCTCACCGCAGCCTTGACCTCCTGAGCTCGGGCAATCCTTCTGCCTCAGCCTCCCGAATAGCTGGGCCTACAGGCATATACCACCATGCCTGGCTTTTGTTTTTTTTTTTTTTTTAAGAGACGAGGTCCCACTGTATTACCCTGGTTTGTCTCAAAATCCTGTCCACAAGCAATCCTTCTGCCTCAGTTTCTGGGATTAGAGGTGTAAGCCACAATGCCACAGTGCTCAGCCTTTTTTGTGTATGTGTCTGGATCTCACTCTGTCGCCCAGGCTAGAGTGCAGTGGCATAATCATGGCGCATTACAGCCTCGACCTCCCGGGCTCAGGTGATCCTCCAGTCTTGGCCTCCCAAGTAGCAGGGCCTACAAGAGCACACCATCATGCAACACTAATTATTTTATTTTTTGTAGAGACGAGGTCTCATTATGTTGCCTATGCTGGCCTCGAACTTCTGGGCTCAAGCGATCTTCTCACCTCAGCCTCCCAAAGTGCAGGGATTACAGGCATGAGCCACTGCGCCTAGTCAGAAAACTATTTTCTGTCGAGAGAAAAGGTTATGTTGCAGTGCCATTCTCTGGCTAGATAGAGTCTTTCCCCTGCTACTGTTCTCTCTACCTCAGCTTCAAACTCTCATCTCAAAAGGACTGTCTTTAAATGCCAAACTGATGGCAGGTGGCAAGGAATGGTACAGGTCCCCCCTGCTTATCCACCCAGACATGCCCGCAGATCGGCTGAAGCCCATGAAGCTGAATGGCAGCTTCACACGTTTCCAGGGAGCTGGGGAAGTCCAGAGCCGTCTCCCCACCATGGAAGCCCCATTCAGGGACACACCACCCGGCAGCACTCCAGCTGTTTAACCACCAGGCAGGCTGCACCCGCTGTCCACTTTCTTGCTGGCTGCTCCCTAATGGGAGCACCGCTCTGACACCAAATCTGGGCACAAGAGAGCCATCATGATGTCCAGATGACATTCCAAAAAAGTCGGTCCTTAATGGCATTCAAGGTTCACAGCTCAAGCCCAAAACAAACCAATGAGATCAATCTCAGAAGCACGGATGAGGTCTAAAGACACACAACTTTCCAGAAATCAGTAAGACACTTCAAGATTTCCGGTTTACTATAGTTCCAAGGGCATATTTAGGCTTTTCTGTTTTCAATTCCCATTTTTTTCTTTAAATACGCATCACTCAGTACCTACTAATAGTACTTAATTTTCCCCCCAAAGGCCGTAAGGTAAGAATGATTATCCCCACTGTAAAGACGAGGAAGCTGAGGGACAGAGAGGTCCAGTAAATCAGTAAAGGTCATGAAAAAGAAGGGTAAGAGGCTGGTCTCACTGCATGCCGATCGGCAGGTCTGTGCCACTTCCCATAATGTGGAAGTGAACGTGAATGACCCGGCTCAAACACGTTACTGGTTTCCTGGGACAAACCAAACTAAGAACCAACAAGTCAGCTAAGCATCCGAAGCCTCTACAGTCCAGTTCCAAACTCCTCTGACCTTACGCCCTAATGCCTCCCTCCATGGCTACCATGCTACAGCCACACGGGGTCGTGCAGCACGGCAAGAAGCAACCTGCCCCCCGCCACGCTTCCCCAGACACCCCACCCAAAGTCCTCCACCCTCAGACTCTTAGGGGCCTCGGCAGCCGTTCAGCCCGGCAGAGAAGGGTGACGCAGCCCTGAAAGGAGAATGTAGCTCCAGGCGCATGGGAGCACAGGCAAGGGATCTCACTCCTGCAGCAGAGATTGTTCTTCACGTCCCGAGAACCTGCCTGTTCCATCCTAAACAGCACACTTCACCCAGAGTCAGCTTCATTTCCACAGAGTCCCTTCCTCTCTCCTACGGCTCCCTCCACGGCCAGCACACCGGGGACCAGGGGAGATTCAACATGATGAAAATCTTAAAGCACTTAAGACGCGCTCCAAGGAAAGGCAAGCTTGAAGTGCAAACCATCAGCTCAGGGGGACAGAGCAAGATACGGGGGCAAGGGGGATTGACACGGACGAAGATGAAATGTCATTTTAAACAACACTTCGCATAAACGTGAGTACACATTCTGACCGTGCAGCAAGGCCTGGAGTGGGTGAGCACACACTCCTGCTCCGTTTATGGAATCTGCAGCCTGAGGTGAGCAGGCTTCTGGGTTTCGCCAAGCAGAGAATGGCAGTTCTGTGATGAGGTATTTAGCAGGCAGGGCACACAGCGCTGAGCCAGGCTGGGCTGCTGAAGCAGCAGAAACCCCAGGCAGACTCCCCTTAGCCAGTCCCCAAAGCCTCACACTGCAGCCGGGTGCCCGGCGACGAACTCCAAGATGTGAGAAACCGGCTACCTAAGAACCGAGAGCCCTGGCCAAGAGTATGACACAAGAGAAGAAATGTGAGTCCATTCATCCCTAAAAACTACAAGAAGTATTTCAATTCTTCTGCCTTTCCATGTAAGGCCCGCTATCTTTTTTACGTCCACACATTACAAGCCAAACATAAAGTTTTCCGGCCGGGCGCACACTTTCTTTTATGATGAACTAAATTTAGATTTCTAGGGTCTAGATCCATGGAAACGATTAGGAGAGGACACCACAACTGTCCTGTGGATCAAGAATGCCCCACAGCCGTGCGTTTACCCTCCAGCTAGGTCCAGGGCCTCTTGCACCTGAGCCCACCACACCGCCGTAACAGTAAGGAGTCTCCCACTGCAATTCCAAAGCTACTGCTCTTCTCACACTCTCTTCCTCAATCGACAAGTCACCAAACCACTCTAAGGGTTAGGACTGAATCTTACGGTTCACTGGCAAAAAGAACAGACTCCCAAAGCACCAATCCATGCCTAAGTGTGCATTTCCCCTACTTCCTGTACGTGGTCTCTGTATCTTTCTAGATGGTCACCAGGCCACCCGGACTTTTTTTTTTCTTTTAAACTAAGGCTCACACATCAAGACTTCATCATGGGAGACCCTTCCAGTCATCCATGAGCTGAAGCCCACCGGAGTGAGGAGCCAGCCTCTGGGAGGAGAGGCCCACCCTTGCTGTTTCCAATCACGTGTACCGATGAAAGTGGCAGACGGGGAGAGAGAGAAACACCAGGGGTGGTTTACGTGCTGGGCTGTCTTCGCAGGAGAAGCAGAGGGCTTTGCCAGGTCTCCAGCACACCAGGGTAAGCGGAGTAGCCAAGGAACGGCTACTGGGAAGCAACGTTCCAAAAACCATCCCAGCTGAATATGGCCATACTTTTCAAAGGCTTCCACTGGCTGAATGCTCTCCACTGCTCAAGGATAAAACAGGTCTTCAGTACACATACGATTAAAGGAGGGGGGGAAAAGCGTTTCGAGTACAATGTCAGCTCAGACGCAAGCTAGGCCAACTCAGCACATGGAAAGATGGTGTTCATTTCTGCTCCTCTAGATAAAGCAAGTCATGAAATGTACCCGAAACCAAATAAAACACGTTCCTCCACCTAACACCTTTAGCTGGGAGGGAGGGAAGAAGAAAACGAAGGAAGGACGGATGGAAGAAATGAATGAAGCAAGCAAAGCAGGAAACCTCTAAAGCCCTCAACGCTTGCTTTAGGGGTCTGACTTCAGGGCTGCAGTCTGTCCGCTTGTTCCGCGTGGCTTGTTCCACGACACCCCTCGCGGGCTGTGACCCAAACCGTGGCCCACCTCCGGTAATTCGGAACGCTTGGCTCGTGGCGACACCAACCATCCCAGGAAGGAGCGCTACCGGATTTTGGAGAAGATACCCCTGCTCTCAAAGCTGACAAGCGGGGAAACGCCGCACAGCCCTCCCGCGGGAGAGCGCACGGCGGGCGCCCGGCCCGGCCCCCCGGCGCGCAGCTCCCCGCCAGAGGCCGGCAGCGGGCCGTCCGGGCGGCGGGACCGCGGCGCGGCCCCGCGGTGCCCACGGACCAGCCGCCGGCCCCGGGCCCCGTCGCCAGCACGCGCCTCCGAGAGGGCTCCGCGGGCGGACGGCGGCGCGGGCCGGCCACGCGAGCGCGCGGCCACGTCCGGCGAGGGGCCTCGGGCCGCGCGGGGACGGCGGGTCCCGCCTGCCCCGGCGCCGCGGCCCTGGCTCGCCCGGCCGGCTCGACCTGGCCCGCCCGCGGCTCCCCGCCCCCCGCGCCGCGCGCAGAAGGCGCAGAGCCCGGGCCCCCCGCGGGGCCAGCGAAGGGGGAGGACCGCGGCCGCCGCGCCGGAGGGCTGGGGAGAAACTTGGACTCCGCTCCGGCGCGGCCGCCGCGCGCCGCTCCCGCCGCCCGCGGCCCCGGGCGCGGCCAACTTCGCGGCGCCGGGCGCCGGGCGCCGGCTCCGGCCGCCGCGGGACTCGGCGGCGCGGACGGGCGGGGCGGCCGGCGGCCGGCGGCGAGCGGGTCCGCGCGCGCGGCGGGGGCGGCGGGGGCGGCGGGGGGCCGGCGGCGCCGCGGGCCGCGCGCGGCGCGCACTCACCTTCCTGCCGGCGCCGCCGCCCGCGCCCGCGGCCAGCGCGGAGCCGCCCCCCGAGTACATGTAGTAGGCGATGCCCAGCACCCACAGCAGGGCGAAGCACAGCAGCATCCGCGAGCGCCGCCGCATCCTCGCGCTGGGCCGCCGGCGCGGCCGCCGTGCTGCGAGTGCTCCGGGCCGCCGCGGCGCGAGGGCCGCGAGCGGAGGAAGGGGCAGGGCGCGGCGCGGCTCCTCCCCCGCGCGGGCGGCGGGCGGCGCGCGGCGCGCGGCGCGCGGGGCGAGCTCCGCCCCGGCCCGCGCCGCGCGGCGCCCGAGCCGGAAGCGCGCCCGGCGGCGGCCGGCGGGCGGGGCGGCCGATCGGCGCGGCCGCGGGGCCCGGGCGCGTCGCCGGCCGCCCCGCCCCGCCCCGCCCCGCGAGCGGCAGGTGGCCGCCGGGCCCGGGGCGCGCGCTCTGCGCTCCCCGCCGCGGCGCGCCCCCGCCCGCAGGCGCCCCTCGGGCCGGCCTCCGCGCCCCGCGGGCTGCCCCGGCCGGCCGCGCCCGAGCCTTGGGCGCCGCCCCGCCCGGCCCGCCGGGGCTGCCGCGCGCCGCGGCTTCTCGCCGGCCCGCGCGACGCGTCCCGGACGCCCGGGGCCCGCCGGCTGTGCGTCGGCGGGGGCTGAGGCCGACGGGGAGAGGGCGAGCTTCCGAGGCCCTTCTCTGGCGAGGGCCGGGGCTCGGAGTCGCTGGGCTGTTCTCGGTAAGCGCGAAATGAGGGAGGAGGACGGCAGCACGCGATGTTTTAAAAATGTTTTTCGTTAGTCGCTGCCTTAATGGAAGAGAGAAGTCGGCGTCTTAAACATCTTTAAAGACACACACGGAAACAGCGCTCTGGTGACAGAATCTGTGTAACCTTGGCGGTGCCCTTGTGACACAAAGTTTCCCATGTTCGCAAGGAAGAAAGAAACGTAGTGCTTAGTACTTGGTGTCTTAAGTGCTTTCGGGAGCGTCCCAGTCTCGAGGACGATGGCAGCTGCCTGAAGGCAATTTCTGCCCGCGTCCTCAAAACAAAAACACAAACAAGCCTTCAGGATTACTGAGAGAGAATACCATGAACCCAACTTCAAATGACTTAGGCAAAAGAAAGAAGAGGTGTCAGATTCCAACGGCGGGCCTTCCGTTGTGGCCGGGCCGAGGTGAAGGTCAGGAGAACGGCACCAACAACCAAAAACTGAACGCAGGCCGGGCGCGGTGGCTCAAACCTGTCATCCCAGCACTTTGGGAGGTTGAGGCGAGAGGATTGCCTGAACCCAGGGGTTCGAGACCAGCTGGGCAACTTGGTGAGACCTCGTCTCTACAATAAATAAAAAATTAGCAGGGCGTGGTAGCACACGCCTGTAGTTCTAGCTGCTTGGAAGGATGAGGTGGAAGGATCACCTGAGCCCAGCAAGTCGAGGCTGCAGTGGCGGTGAGCGTGTCATTGCACTCCAATCTGGGCAACAGAGTGAGGCTCCAACTCAATAATAATAATAATAATAATGAAGGCTGCCACCCCTTGTCCCATTTCCTTTCAAATCTCTTCCCTTGGTCAATAAAGCACCTTCAAACACCAGTATTGTCTATTAAAAACTGCACTTCAGTACACCAGATTAAAGAGAACACTCTTGAACTGGACACCCTGCTTCAAAACATCTAGTAACAGAAAAACACCAAATCAACTGCATACAAAGCTACTGCAAAAAGAAGTCAGAAAATTAAACACATTTCTGATTATGAAAAAGTGAATCATAACATTTTGACTGATGAAGCCCCTTCCCCCAACCAAAATCCTCGAACCCCTGGGTTCAGGCAATCCTCTCGCCTGAACTGAAACTGAAACTGAAATGTCACGCAACAAAAGTGCTATGTATTTGAATACACACACACACACACACACACACACACACACACACACACACACACACAGCTAGAATAAGAAATTCAAAAACTAGGAATAGATGAAGAAATTAGGAAGAAGTTCAATAAGAGTTTATCAAATGTAGGAAATAAACTGAACAAAAACTATCCCAGAAACAAAGAATAATTACAAGGTGCCCAAGGAATAATACTCTCAAATGAAAATATGTAAAAGTATGCTGAAGAATGGCAAGGGAACAATCAAGAAATTGAAAGTAAGATAAAGAAGTAAAAAGGTTCAGTGAAAAGTGGTTGATATTCAAGCCAGGAAAGAAGGGCCAAAACACATATAACTAGAGTCACTAAAGTAGAAATGCAAAACAATGAAACCAAATTAATATTTAAAATATAATCCCAGAAAATAATCCAGGAATAAGGGAAAATTTAATATACATATCAAAAGTGCCTTCCATGTACCTTGGGGAAATGGTCTGAAATAATCAACTCCAAAATATACTTAATAGAATGATTATATTTTAAATACAAAAATATCAAATTACTTACAGAAATAATAATTTAGACTGGCGCCAGACTTTTTTTTTTTGAGTTGGAGTCTCACTCCTTCGCCCAGACTGGAGTGCAGTGGCCGCTCCCGGACACCGCAGCCTTGACCTGCTGGGCTCCAGCAATCCTTCGCCTCAGCCTTCCAAGTAGCCGGAACTACAGGCGCGCGCCACCACACCTGGCTGATGTTTTTTTTATTTATTGAAGAGACAAGGTCTCGCCAAGTTTCCTAGGCTGGTCGTGAACCTGCGGGCTCAGGCAATCCACTCGCCTCCGCCTCCCAAAGTGCTGGGATGACCAGCTGAGCCCCCGAGGCCAGCCATCAGACTTCTTAAGAACAACATGCAAAGCAAGGCAATGGTGGAGCAGAATCTACAGGAACTTAAAAGAAAGAAAATACCAGCCAAAGATTTTTATGCTCAGAATTCAAGTATCTAGGCTATAGACAGACAGGTGTGAACTGAATGCAGAAATTCAGAGAACACCATATGCATGGGCTTTTCCTGAAAACTCTTAGAAGATGGGCTTCCTCCAACCAAGAGATAGCTGAGGACACCAGCAGAATGACTAATGAAGAGCATTTGCCATATTCCATGGATGGAAGACAAGTGTATACGCATTATACTTTCTAGTGAAGTAGAGGAGGTGCCACTAAAAACAACTGAAGAAGTGAAAGATCAAAGGGAGAATAGAATAATATCAACTGTTATATTGGTAGGAGATGGAAGGGAAAGGATGACATATAAAATGGACAGACTGAATATTTTATTTATCAATAAAAAAAATGAAGGGTAGTATAAAAAATAAAAACCAAACCACTGAAACAAAGTATAAATGTACCCAAATATTGGAAACCCTACCCCAAAACCCCAAAAGAAAAACTTTAAAAACTAGCAAAGAATACACACCAAATAATGACACACATAACAAGTATAGGACAATACATGCACTAATTATAATAGGAAGCAGTATGATACCAAGCCATGTCAGTCATATTAATTCACAAATTAGCTTAATTTAACTTTTTTTTAGAAAAGGGGGTTTCAAATATGACAATAAAGGAAACCCAACTCTAAAAAAGCAGAGCTTGATCCTGATATCAAAGTAGAACCGGCCAAAATGCATTAAGTGAGATGAAGAGAGACAATTTATAGGCAAAAGCCTCAGCTCTC
Source organism: Cephalopachus bancanus (assembly GCA_027257055.1). Lineage (NCBI taxonomy): Eukaryota > Metazoa > Chordata > Mammalia > Primates > Tarsiidae > Cephalopachus > Cephalopachus bancanus. The sequence goes on from JAPVLO010000484.1 coordinate 1,466,355, forward strand.
AGTATACACATATCAATTGTTTATAAGTTAGAGTTTGATCAGAGAAGTAAAACCATTATTAGTGACAGGAAATGAAGGGTATATGATGGGAATTAAACTTTGTGCAACGTCAAAGGTAGAGACAAAAGGCAACAAAACTCTGTCTCCATTGTACATGGGGCAGGCCTGAAGTCACTGTAGTTTGCAGACCTGGCACTCAGAGAAAAGCTGGATGTGACAATGAGAAATTGCAAGGACAAAGTGTAAACCGAAGGACAAAATGGATCTCATGAGAACAACTAGAATTCATGAGGACAAACTAAAACCTATCCCCAGTGTTGATTATGGAAAAAAAAAAAAAGCACTCCAAACCAAAACAAAAAACCCACAGTGAGATACCACTTCTTGCCCATTATGATGGCTGTTATATAACACATTTTTTTAAAAACAGAAAATGACAAGTGTTGGTGAGGATGTGCATCGTTGATAGAAATGTAAAATTGTGCCGGCACTGTGGAAAACAGCATAGCAGTTTCGCAAAAAAATAAACAGAATTACCATAGGATCCAGTAATTCCACTTCTGGAAACATATATATATGAATATATATATGAACGTATATTGAACATATATATGAACATATATGTGAACATATATATATGAATATATATATATATAAATTGAAAGCAGAGAATTAAAAAGATGTTTATACACTCATGTTCATAGCAGCAGCATTATTTATAGTAGCCAAACACAGAAGCCATCCAAGTATTTATCAACAGATGGACAGATAAACAAAATGTTGTATGTCCATATAATAGTAAATATTAGAATTAACCCCTTTCAAAAAAGAAAATCCTGACACATGTTATAACATGGATGAATGCTGAGGAAACTACGTCAAGTGAAATGAACCAGATACTGTGTCATTTCACTTACATGGCGTTTCTAGAGGAGTCAGATTCACAGACACAGAAAGTAGAATGGTGGTTGCCAGGGGTTTGGGGGAGGGAGAAATGGGAAGTTATTGTTTAATGGGTACAAAGTTTCAGTCTGGGATGATAACAAAGTTCTGGAGGCAGATGGTGAATGCACTTAATGCCACAGAACTATATACTTAAGAATGGTTAAGATGGTAAATTTTATGCTACGTATATTTTCCCACAATAAAAAAAAACTCAAATGACAAATTGAAAGAAATTATTTCCACACACATCATAGATAAAGGGGTAATATCCTTGATGTATAAAGAACTTAAACACTGAGAAAAAAACAAAATATAAAAATGGAGAAAAGCATAAACAGACAATTCACAGTAAAGATCTTGAGTCACAAACATATTGAAAAGACAGTAAACTTAACTCATAATTGAGTTGCAAATTAAAAAAACAGAGATACTATATTGCCCCATTAAACAGACAAAAAAATCAAAAGCTTGACAACACATTCTGTTGGCAAGCCTATAGAAAAAGCATAAGGAAGACTTCTGTGAACAGATATGGGTGATTTCCAGGATATGTTATTAAATGAAAAAGCAAAGTGCAATAGAGTATAAATCGTGCTACTTTTTCTGTAAAAAAAGAAGTGAAAAAATAGAACACACGTGTATTTACTTATTTAGGCAAAACACACACACACACACACACACACACACACACACACACACACACACACACGATATGTGATAAACCAGAAGATGGGGAGAAAAGTCAAAGAGACAGGAGTAGGAAAAACCACTTCTCATCTCAAACCTTTTTTCTAGGTTTGACTTTTGGAAACATGATAATGTTCTGCATACTCAAAAAGCAAAATAAAATCAACAGAGATGGGGGAAGGGCCTAAAAACTGAATCCAAACAGGAATATTTGGGCCCAACTGTATTACTAGCGAAAAACATTAAGAGGGGGGAAAAAACAACCTAATAATTATAAAATTTAAATGAAGTACTTCAGCCATTTATTCCCAGCCTAGAGAATAAAAGAACTGCAAAGAATTTTTAAAACTCTTCTTTATGTTTTTTCATAGTACTATGAGTGTAGCCATTCAACTATTTTATGCATAGTGTGCAACTGAGAAACTTAAAAAAGGTGTAGTTTTGAGGAGCTAGGGTTTTCACTGTGGAAGAAGGGAGATAGGGTAGGGAACAGGGGAAGGCAAGGAAGAGTTCTATGGAGTAGATCTGAAATCAGAGATAACAGATAACAGATAACAATTATTTCCTATATCTAATATATATATGCATAGTTCCAGATCTGTCCACTGAAAGGGCCCAGATTAATAACAACCCAATAGCAATGAGCAACTCTTGCATCCAAATTTTAGTTTCTAAATACCATTCTCTACTATCAGATTATTTGCTTGGATAAATGGTTGATTTTCATCACTGGAGCCTAGAAGATATTAGATGAACCTGGAACATCTTACTGTAATAGAAAATAAGAAGAGAGAGAGAGAGAGAGAAAGCATGGGAAGGGGGAGAGAAAGTCTAAAAGAGGCGACAGCTTAAAGGGGCTCTACTGGCTAAATCTAGGATAATATGTGCATTAAAATGAACACTAAATAAAATAGGAATCTATAAGCCCATGCTGAGAATAAACAGACAAATAAATGGCGGAGAAGGAAGAACTCTCTCTGTGAGTAGAATGCCAACTGATAAATGTGCAGGAGAGGGGAAATCGCCATCTCGCAACCATGACAGTAAAAGTTTGTTTGGAGAAGATTCATCCACTGATACTGAAGTAGGGGAAGGGGGAGTTTGGTGAGAAAGAGAATCTTTACAAGGCCTTCAAACGTCTTTTTTTTTTTTTGAGTTGGAATCTCACTCTGTCACCCAGACTGGAGTGCAGTGGCCACTCCCGGCCACTGCAGCCTCGACCCAGTGGGCTCTGACAATCTTTCCACCTCAACCTTCCAAGCTGGAACTACAGGCGCGCGCTACCACACCCGGCTAATTTTTTTATTTATTGTAGAGATGAGGTCTCGCCACGTTGCCCAGGCGGGTCTCGCACCTGCGGGCTCAGGCAATCCACTCACCTCGGACTCCCAAAGCGCGGGATTACAGGTTGAGCCACCGAGCCCGGCCCAAATGTCTTCCAACAGGCAGCGAGGAATGAGTCGCTAGGGGAGAAACTGGACAACACCTTAGCCAGATGATCAGAACTAGCATTACTCATGAGGGCCAGATGAATATCCTGAGTCTGCAGGGAGACCCTGAAAAGGGCGCAACATCAAGGTTTTGGTATTCTGGCCAAAGATACCTGAATCTAATCATGTATAGAGATCAGAAAAAGTTGAGGAACATTCTGTAAAATAACTGGTTTGTATTCTTCAAAAATGTCCCTGCTGTGAAAGAGAAAGAACGAGGAAATGTCCCAGATGAATGGACTTGGAGAGACATCATAACTAAATGCGCCACAAGCTCCTGTGCTGAAGGGTGAACATGCTGTGGAGGATGTGAGTAGAACAATGAGCCGGCCTAGACCATGAGCTACGGAACAGGGGATAGCGCCGTGTTCTACGTGGTGGCACGCAACAGTAAACAATGCAGCTTTCTCATCCTGCTAACTGTATTATAATGTTCTTGTTCTTAGGAAATGGGAACTGAAGTGTCAAGGCCTAAAGGGGCATTATATGCATAAGCCACTTTCAAAAGATTCAGAAAAGTATAGACAGATGGTATGACAAACAAATGTGCAAGGGATTTAAAAATGGTGAGTCTCAGTAAAGGACACGTGTGGATTCGCTGTATTATCTTTGCAACTCTTTTGTAAGTTTGAAATTATTTTCTTCTAAAAATGTTTTTACTTGCAATGTGGTAGGCCCTGATTATTAGTTTCTGTTTTGTTTTTCTTTCTTTTTTTTAGTTGGATTCTCACCCTGTCGTCCAGACTGGAGTGCAGTGGCACGCCGGGCTCCAGCGATCCTTCCACCTCAGCCTTCCAAGTAGCCAAAACTACAGGCACGCACTACCACGCCCGGCTAATTTTTGATTTATTGTAGAGATGAGGTCTATGCCAAGTTCCCCAGGTGGGTCTCGAACCCGCGGGCTCAGGCAATCCACATACCTCGGCCTCCCAAAGCGCTGGGATTACAGGCTGAGCCACGGAGCCCTGCCTGATTATTCGTTTTATTCTGCGGATTAGGAAAGGTGCAGAAGCTGAAATCATTCTGTCAAAGCTGTATGACCCAGGCCTCTAAACTACATAACAACTTGCTCCCTAGCCAGCTGGCATACACACCTCTCCTCCTTCCCATTTCTTCTACCTGTACTTACTTTCCTAACACACCTCCACACACACTTTCAGCCACTCGTGCATGGTTTCTGTAGTGTTCACAGGTAATAGGCTGAGTAGTAAACTCCATAGAAGTGTGACTCGCCCTTCCTTCAGCCCTCGGTACTGCTCAGCGCCGTGGCTGTCATTTATCCATGTCATATCTTCAAGCCAGAAACCCTTGGGACTTTTTCCTGACTGCATAGTACAGCAGAAACAGCTACATATTTGTAACAACACATAAATATAGCTTCAGCATTTCTGCTGCCAATTCACTGTACCAGTTACTATTGTCAGACATGTCAAGAGCCTTGACAATTTAATGATACATGGTGACTGTATACAACAGAACTTCAAAAAAAAATAATCTAATTGCCTAGTTTTCCTTTTTCTAAAATATTTTAATGGGGCAAAATGTCCAACCGGGAGACAAATGAAAAACAAAGCTATGACTGCTTGAAAGGACCAAAATATTCAACACTGAAATTGGATAATCAGAGCTTACCAGGCCTCCCCCCAAATTTAAATAGAGGCTATTGTAACAAGAAGATATGAACGAGCTCTGCCCAGGTCCTACCATGCTCTCAGGACCCATCATGATTTGACTTTCGTGGGAGGGGACAGCGTGGATTGCGACCATTCCATCTTTGGTGAGTGGCTCTTAGTGACATTAAGCCCCAAATCCCGTGCCCGATGGACTGTGTTGACCACCCACTGCAATCTGCCCAGAAAGGTCATGACTTGAATTGTGACTGAGAAATAGTGTATTGATGTGATGGAGGCCTAGGAAGCCATTGCCCTGAACACACAAACACGAGTGATGCGCTCTCCATATGCCAGGCACCGTATGCGTATGATTTTTTTAAATCTTCCGGTGGCTCAGCCTGTAATCCCACGCCTTTGGGAGGTTGAGGTGAGTGGATTGCTTGAGTCAGTGGGTTCGAGACCCGCCTGGGCAGGGAGACCTCATCTCTACAATGAATCAAAAAAAAATCAGCCGGGCGTGGTAGTGCACGCCTGTAATTCCGGTTACTCGGAAGGCGGAGGTGGAAGGATCGCCGGAGCCCAGCAGCTCGAGGCTGCGGTGACCGGGAGCGGCCGCTGCACTCCAGTCTGGGCGGCAGAGTGAGACTCCGGCTCAAAAAAAAAAAAAAAAAAATCTTCACAACAGCCTGGTGAAGTAAATGCTATTACTATCCTGGTTTCATAGTGAGGCACAGCGCTGTTAAGTTACTTACCCAAGGCAGCTTGGGGGGTGGCAGAGCCAGGGCAGTTAGTCACAAAGAAGCACTTGGCCTCACCACAGGCAAAAGGAATCTGCACTTCTGGCCACAGTGACAGTGGTGACCTAGAAAGGGTGGGGCAGGGTTGTGACGAAACGCAGCAGGTGGGCTGGGGTGGGGGGTGGGTGCTGGGCTGAAAGGTGACCTTCTTCTTGCCCCCTTCACCCCTGCTGTGTAAACCCTCCCATCCAAGGCTCCCAGAAAACGTGTTCCCCGGGGCACCGTGCTGCCAGCTCTCCGGGCTCTACCTCCTCGGCCCAAGCACCCCCGGCCGGGGCTGCCCAGGGCTGCAGTGAGCCTGAGAGCTGGGCCCAGGAAGGAGGGGTCCGGTGTCAGGAGTGCCCAAGGCTTCAGGCACCCTACCCTGTCCACATTCCACGGAGATGACAGCCGACCATGACTTCCGTGTACGTAGGCTCACGTACTGGAGCCCTTCTCCCTCGTTCCCTCCTGGCCACGACAGATACTTCCCGAACCCCAGCAGTGCCCTTCCCCGTCTTTCCCCTCCTGCCTGTGGTTGCCCCCTTCCCTGGGCAAGTGTCTTTCCAGAAAGCCCCCCAGCTCATCTTGCAGCTCATGCCTCCCCTAGCCATCCCCCCAGTAGATCCGTGTTCTGGAGTGGACTTCTCACTGGCTCAACAGACTCCTGCTGCACAGTTTACAGAGTGCTTTCGCACCCACGATCTCAGGCAGTCCTCGTGAGGTGGGGACTCCTCTGCCTGCCTCAGAGGACAGTAAACTGAGGCTCAGAGAGGTCAGGTCCGACACCATCCATGGGATTAGCAAACGGCAGCACCAAGGACACCGCCTCGAAGTTCGCAGCCCACCCTTCCGTCTCCCCCACTTCAGCTGCAGAGTCCTCAAGACGGGTCCCACTGCACATAGATGTTCTGAGAAAGACTCCATTTATTTATAGTTTATACTCCACTGGCTTCCAGAGATAATTGGAGACATTTGACGGGAACCCACAAACACATGTACGTAAGATGTGCAGAGCAGTGCTGTGTAGGCAGACCAATACCTCCGGGGGATTCCGTTCTCCCCACCCCCCTGCCAGAGTGCTGGTTCTGGAGAGCTCTGCGAAGACGCACTCTCCTGAGTGTCCATCCCAGACCTGGCGAGTCGGACCCGCCCAGAGGAGAGCTGCCTCTTACATGGCGCTTCCATTCGCCAACGCAAGTAGACAAACAGAGACTAGAAGGAGCGTTTTGAAAAGACAGAGGGCCACCGTACATCGAAACTCTAACAGCCGTGCAGGCCCATGGCAACCTGCCGGGTCCCAGAGGAACGTTTCCCTGGCTCTGCTTGAGTTTGGACCTGGTCGGCACTAGAAACAGCCCACCTGTGTGGCCTGCACAACCCTTTGTCACCCCAGAACCAGAGAATGCAACTGCCTTGTGTGAACGATAAGTCTTGACCACACCTGTAAATTCTAACGGTTTTGCAGGCAACCAGTTTTGGAAAACACAGTCTTTGTCTGATCAAAAGGCAGACTTCTCCAATTTCAGAATAAATGAAGGGACATTAGATTATATTTGGAAATGATTATTAATTTCTTGGCTGTGACGACATTATCATGGTTACTTGGAAAAATGTCCTCATTCTCAGGAGCTGTGTGCTGGAGTATTTATGGGTGAAGTGTCTTGATGCCTGTAACTTACTTCCAAATGACCCAGCAAAAAAAAATTTACATTTACAGAGAGTTATAAGCGTATAGACATAGATTATAGTGAGAGATAAAAACAAGTGTGGAAAACATCATTTATTGCTGAATCCAAGAGGAGAACATTGTTTCATTCATTCAACCTGTGTCTATACCTTAAATTTTTCAAAATGAAAGTTGGGGAAAAAAGAAAAATAAAAAACAAATGAGGGAAATCTGGTGAATAACGGCAGTGAAAATAATCACGATTTTTACCAAACCCAGACATTGTAGCCAGACAGAAACATCCGGCATGCTCAGCTGGCTGTCAATCAATAGTTATTCAACAGGTGTTTATTACATGTCTGTGCTGGGCCTAGAACTTCTACAAACAATGAAAGAAATCCTAAAAATGTACATTATGGACTCCTGTTTTTGAGCTACTAATGATTAAATTTGGCTCCACGAAAATTTTTTGCTCTGGACAGAATTCTTTGGGAGGTTCCAAAGAAGCACCAAAGTTATATTGTGTTGGCAAATTGATTTTATTACCAAGAAGAATATCCTTGTCAGCAACCTCTTAGCCAGGAAGAGGTGTGATACAGGATGTTTCAGAACGTCAGAAAAGAGAGGTCGTACTAAGAGAAGTCCTTAAATCAGACCCCAAATGGGGCCAACATAAAATGGTGCTTCTGGAAGTACTAGAGAAGGGAGGAGAGAGTTGGGTCAGGGTGAAGGGGGGAACGGTTGACCTTTGCAGAGGTCAGCTGTAGGGGAGAGCCCTCGTGAGAACAGGGCTTGAGATAGGACCTTGATGGGTCATGGACACAATGAGAATGAACTACGGGGAGGCGACTCCGTCATAGCTCCTCTTCCTCCGAGGACCAGGCAGTGAGCTGGGAAACTGTGAGGAGGTCTTAGTGAATCACCTCGCCCGGAGCAGGGCAGGCCAGCCCCAAGTCCACTTGCCAGGCCTGGTGGTAATGTCTGAGCAAACGCCTGAGAAGGTGTGGGGAGAGAGCACGTTCCTCCCCACGCAGATAACTGATCATTCCTGAACTTTTCTTGGAACAACTGAGGATAAAAGTTTCCAAGCGGAGACGCCCACGGAGATAACAGTCACCTACTGGGTATTTACCTCATGCCATGCTTTATTCTAGATCACTAGAAGGCGTTGATAAGGAACACAGAGAACAATCTCTGCCTGCAGAAAAACCTCCCATCTTCTAAAATCATGTGCAGTGCAGGGGGAGTGAGTTTCAATTCACTAAGAAAGGCAAATATGGATAGTCCTCTGGGGGAGGTGAAAGTTGGAGCTATGTCCCTACCAAGGGTGCTGCTCAGGCTGAAGGTAGAAGGAGGCAGGCTTCCCAGACTGTGACTCCCCCTAAGATGGGCCCTGTTGGCATCAGTGGGCACGTGGAGATTGCGCACTGAAATATCTCTGAGATGCAGCTGCCAGCAGACAGCTCTGCTTAGAATGATTTATGGAGATGTTTTGTTTTTGCTGTTGAGCATAGTTGACTTTGAATAAATGAGCCTTGTTCCCGAGGAATTTCTCATCCACATATCACTGTAGAAACCCGGCTTTACCCTCAAGGAACTTATCTCCTTGTCTGACAGAGCACGCACATGAGAAATAGATAATAAGGTAGTAAAGAAAGGGGCAAAGGCTGGGTAGGGACAATTAAGAGGTCAACAGAAGATTTAAAATGTAATATACATGACAGAGAGCAAGCCAGGTGTTATAAAAATCTCTTTGGGATTTCCAAATGAAAAAAGGTTTACTGTCCTTAATCTCTCGCTGCTTTGATCTGGCTTTTAAAACAGAAACCGGCCTCCATTGTTTCAGGAGAATTGAGGGACACAGTGGTGTGGGCTGGAGTGCCTGGGAAGGACGGAGGGGAGGGTTGGCCTTGGGCTTTGGATGATGGGGACAGTTTGAACTTGAGCATAAGCTTCTGTTGGAGCAGACAGCTGTGGTGGAGGAGAACAGGGCCCTGAACCAGGGCTCCCTGGCCTGAACTTGATCCGACAGTGCACGGAGGAGGCGGCTGTGGGTTTTTTGGAGCAAGGGAGTGATAGAATAAAAGCAACATTTAAAATGATTAATTTAATAGACAATTTCAGAACGGCGTGCGGTAAAGGGGCGATTCTGGGCCCTGCTGCCGGATGGGGCGGAGTGGATGCGAACGCCAGTCGGTTCTCCGAGACAGAGAGGAGCCCAACTAGAGCCAGGTAGGACGCAGCAGCGAGGAAAGGAGACTCGTGGCTAAAGATGCCTGCGAGCCAGGAATTAGGACAGTGGCGGGTGGACTTTGACGAAAAGTTACACTTGCTCATCAGCCGCTGTCTAATAGGTGTGCACTTTGTGCCAGGCACTGTTCTGGGAATGTGGGTTATGTCAGGGAGCAAAACAGATTTCGGTTTCTGCCCTCCTGGGGTTTATATTCTAGCGCAATGAGGGGTAGCGGAGGGAGACACTGGCAGGAAGCATTCAACACAGTGTGTTAGCAAAGTAAGTTCACATTGGCCCTTGAGCAACACGGATTTGAACCGCACGGGTCCACTTACATGCAGATTTGTCTCTGCCTCTGCCGCCCCTGAGACAGCAAGATTGACCTGTCTTCCTCCTCCTCCTCAACTAATCTAATCAGTGTGAAGACCTTTATGATGATCCACTTCCACTGACTGAACAGGAAATATATTTTCTCTTCCTTATGATTTCTTAGTCACTTTTTCTTTCTCTACTTACTTTATTGTAAGAACACAGTGTGTAATACGTGTGACATACAAAGTATGTATTCATCGACTGTGTTATTGGTCAGGCTTCTGGTCAAAAGTAGGCTATTAGGAGTTACGTTTTTGGTGCGTTGACAGCTATACTCGGATTTTCATCTGTGCATGGGGGGCTAGTTTCCCTAACCCGTGTATTGTTCAAGGTCAGTTGTAGAATGTCAGAAAGTAAAGTGTGTGCGAAATACAAGGAGAAGCAGAGCAGGAGAGGAAAGGGGAACAGTGAGTGCAGACTGGGTGGTCAGGCAGGGCATGGTGAGCAGGGTATATCTGAGCCCAGACTTGGGGGGCGGGGGGAGAATTAGCCAAGCCGGTACCTAGGAGAGGAGCACTCCCAGCAGGAGCCAGAGCGGCTATGCAAAGGCAACAAGGCAAGAGCACTTCCGGAGTCTGCACAGGACACCCAGAATGAGGGGAGAAGAGATTAGAGTTGGGTCAGAAGGTCTCGGTGCTTTGGAGAGGGTAGAATCCTGTGGGCTGCTCTAAGGACTTTGGCTTCTCTCCAAGGGGAGGGTTTTAGCCAGAAGAGCTGCATGAGGAGATTGTGTGTAGGAAGCAGGCCAGAATCTCTCCAGCTGGCTGGTGCTGAGACCAGGAAGGGAGCATGCAGGAGATGAAGGTTTCCTGACAGGTGGGAGGCGGAACTTGGGAGAAGCAAAGAGCCGACACTGGTCCCAAGATTTTGCCCTAAGTAATGGAAGTTGGGAGCTGCCCTCAGCTACCTTATTTTCTCAGTATTCTGGAGGCTGGAAGTTCTAGACTGAGGTTGGCAGGGTTGGCTGCTCTCAAGGCCACTCTCCTTGGCTTGCAGAGGGCATGTCTTCTCCCTGTGTCCCCACATGTATCCTCTCCGTGTGTCTGTGTTCTAGTGTCCGATCTTGTAAGGACACCACCAGCCATGTTGAGTGAGGCCCACCCTGATGACCTCATTTTAACTTGATTTCCTTTTTAAAGGTCCTGTCTTCAAATACAGTCACATTCTGAGGTCCTGGGGGATAAGGATGTCAACACATGAATATATGTCCATAATATAGAGAGATTGGATTAGATCAGATTTCCTTGGGAGTTGGCAAAGCTAGAGTCAGAATACAACTGCAGTCAGGAAGGGGACAGATGCTGTCAGCTAACTTCTCACTAGCTAACGATGAGGTCGGCAATAGCCACGGTGAGAGGTACTAGAAACAGAAACCTCCCAGCTGTAAGAAAAGAACAAGGACAGGAAAGGTGGCCAGGCTCCAAAGGGCTGGTTCCCAGAACTGGGATTGCCACAAGAGCCAGATTCCCATGTGGCCTATCAGAGCCTCCCGGTCTCCTGCACTTGGCTTCATGCCTCTCTCTAACATGTCTGGCTTTCTCCACCACAGGGCTGACAAGGTCAACTATGGCTCTCCCTGTCTCTCCTTGGCCTTGTTGAGTAAAATGCCTCCCCCTCTCCCAACAGTTAAGGCCTGGGCTAGAGGTGGAGGGACCATGAGCTACAAGGGGGACCCCCAAAACCCCGGGATTTATTTGTTAAAAATTGTGTATTTATGCTTACATGTTTAAACTTCAGTCACCTTCAAAGTACTCTCCGTTTGATGCAATACACGTATCGAGATGCTTTTTCCACTGCTCAAAACGGTTTTTGAACTCGACCATTTTGATGTTTTTTAGTGTTTCTGCTGTTTACCATGTCCACAAGGCAACACATTTCCCCTTGAGGAATTTTTTCATCTGGGGAAACAAAGGAAATGTTGCTTGGGGTGAGATCAGGGGAACAGGGAGGGTGAGTCACGGGGGTCAAAAACTGGACACTCAGTGTGGTGTGGGCAGGTGTGCTTGTAAATTACCCATTATGAAATGGGCAAATGCACTGAAAGAATCTCCAAATAATAATAATAACAACCACAACAATAATAATTTCACTGAAGCTGGATGCAGCCTCTCACAACGATATTAGCAGGTGCACTGATGCCATTGGGTTCCTAGAACCCTTACCTAGTGGGGAAAGCCTGTACTCCAAGGGGCCCACCCTTCAAAAAAATAATTGGGGGTTTTGGGGGGTCCCTTTTGTATACATTTGGCCGAAGGGCTCATTCTCAGGTGAACTCCTCGAAGGGGAAGGAGGGGGTGGGGGGAAAGAAGTCCGAGCTGGGAGCTTAAAGAGAGAGAAGGAGCCCCCAGGGAGGTGAGCTGAGCGCTGGGAGGGCTGAGAGGAAGCAAAACCCAGCCCGAATGGCTACAGAAGTGTGAGAATCAGAAACTCGCAAGAGTGAAAGTGAAAGTGCTGCTGACCAGACGGTTTAGGCCAGGCCTGTTTTATCAAGTGTGACTGCAAAGAGTGTGGCAGAACCACAGAGAGACGCATGAGCTCCCAGCCGCTTTCAAGGGGCTGACAGAAATCACCGATTTGGGTGCTGCTCCTTTCATGCGTGTAGAATGCTTTGGGCAGCTTCAAGCAACATCATTTTTCATAAAAAAATTAAATATAAGCCGGGCTCGGTGGCTCAGCCTGTAATCCCGCGCTTTTGGGAGGCTGAGGTGAGTGAATTGCCTGAGCCCGCGGGTTCGAGACCCGCCTGGGCAGCGAGACCTCATCTCTACAATAAATCAAAAAATCAGCTGGGCGTGGTAGCGCACGCCTGTAATTCCGGCTACTTGGAAGGCTGAGGCGGAAGGATCGCTGGAGCCCAGCAGTTCGAGGCTGCGAGAGCGGCTGCTGCACTCCAGTCTGGGCGACAGAGTGAGACTCCAACTCAAAAAAAAAAAATTAAATATATATATTTATCACTGAAGCTGAATGCAGCCTCTCACAACTATGCTAGCTAGGACACACTGATGCTGATGGGTTCCTGGGACACTTACCTAGTGGAGGAAACCCATGCTGCAAGGGGCCCGCCCTCCAAAAAATCATTTCACACACACACACACACACACACACACACACACACACACACACACGCACGCACACAGATAGATGTGTGCACACACACTGCAAGGTGTGTGTTTACCAAGTAGCTCAGCTCAAATGCAGAAACCAATCCACAACAGAATGATATGAATCTTCCCAAAGTTGGGGAATATTCAGAAATATTTAAACATTGAAAAACAACCGACTTTGGTTTTGATGAATGACATTTAACAAATGAACCTAGTCTTACCCCCTTCCCTTTTTGTCTCTGTCACCTACCAAAGTCAAAGGGCCGCACGTGACAAACTCGGTTATGGGGGCTGGTGAGATGCCCCTCTGAGATCTGAGTTTACCTTTCTCTGCAATAGATACCAACACCCCTCCTGCCTATCTTCCAGGCTGGAACGGTGTGTGTGGAAGGAAAGAGCAAAGCGCGCCTGTCCCCGGGCTGTCTGTCCCCAGCGAGAGGTGTGTGACATTCTCCTGGGGCCTGCACTACAGCTGTAGCGGTCAGTGTGTGGGGGTTGGTGGATGAGGGTGGGTGGGGTAAGGCCGCCCTGCTGTTGTTCGGCGGGGGCCCCCAAGAGGTGCTTCACGCTGGGTGCTGCTGGGGTGGACCGGGCTGGCAGCTGGCCAGACCTGCTGGGGACTCGTCATGTCGCGTGTGATTCAGCCGCAGCTGTAAGGGGTGTGGACAGAGCAGCTCCAGATGTTGAATGCTATGGTGCAGGCAGCTTTATGGACGACCAGCTTTATGAAACCACCGTCTTCTACGCCGCTCTCTCACTCATTCATTAATTCATATAGATATGTATTCAGGGTCTTCCAGGCTTATTGCTTTGTAGCCTAGACCTTGGTGCCAGAGTCAAGATACCATATTCACATCAAGGGTTAAAAAATTAAACCGGCTGGGCTTGATGGCTGAGCCTGTCATCCCATGCCTTGGGAGGCTGAGGTGAGTGGATTGCCTGAGCCTGCGGGTTCGAGACCCGCCTGGGCAACTTGGCAAGACCTCATCTCTACAGTAAATCAAAAAATTAGCCGGGTGTGGTAGCGCATGCCTGTAGTTCCAGCTACTTGGAAGGCGGAGGCGGAAGGATCGCCGGAGCCCAGCAGGTCGAGGCTGCGGTGGCCGGGAGCGGCCTCCAGTCTGGGTGACAGAGTGAGACTCCAACTCAAAAAAAAAAAAAAATTAAACCCATTCTTTCATTTGACAAATAAAGTGAATTTTATCACCCCCCCCTTAAATCTATTTGGTTATTTTTCATTTCTTTGTCCCTACAAGGTAAAATGTGGTAAATCTGCAATCCTATGAGAAAAGCCCTAGACATCGGACCCCTCCCTCTTGTAGATAACGCCAGGTTACTCACTCCCAGTTTAGCACAGGGGATCTTGAGTTGAAGCTGCTGAAGAATATCACACGCCTCTCGCTGAGGACAGATGGTCCAGGGACAGATGCGATTTGCTCTTTCCTTCCACACACACCGTTTCAGGTGAGCCCCAGCTATGCAGGCTGGCGAGGGAGGCGGGACAAGTACTGACGTCTACTTCGGAGAAAGGTAAACTCAGATCCTGTATGGGGTGGGAGGTTCCGGCTGTAAGCCCACTTAGAAGCACCTCACCTTTTTCATGGACCTGGAAACCTGCATGATGGTTTATCATACATTTTGTCATTCTTGGCGTTTCAAAATTGTTCAGACATCCTCTCTGCGCTTTCTTCACCACACTGCAAATCCCACCTTTTCCATGCAAATACCCAGCTGCTCTTGCTGCTAGGGACATGGGTTCTGCCACCTGACTGCACGTTTCTGAAGCTTCTATTGGGAAGCCAGGTGACCAGCCACCTTGGTCTGCCCAGCACTGAGGGGGTCCTAAGATGGGAGACTTTCAGTGCTAAAATTGGCCAAGTCCTGGGTTACCCGAACTGAGGTGGTCTGCTCATTTCAAAATGACAAATAAAGGTGGTCACGCTATTTGAAGCCACCTATATGAGGCTGCATGCTAGGCCTGGGGCATCCATTTTGCTGGGCAGAGGCAGCTCCAGTTGATGGCTGGAACAGTACCCATTGCATACCAATTCTGCAGAGGAGTGCTAGGACCTGTCCCTGTAAATGCAGCCTTCGGCCCCCTTCCAGCTGTGCTCTGAGCTTCTGAATATTCTTCCTTTAAACTAACTAGAGGGGGCTCTGCTGATTGACAAAACAGGTGGGCTTCAGGGGTAGTTGGTCAGTGGATTAGAGCCTCAGTGATGTCTTCGAAGACTTTCTATCTCTCCAATTGGCTGTCTAGTTCAGGTGGCACCCCTTGTTTTTACTTGATGCCGGCCATGTACAGCAAGGACTATAGACTGTTCTCTCTGATATCCAGTGGGAGAAAGAAGGCTTCTGCTTCATAACTCCAAGCAAGACTCCAGAAATTTACCCTGATTCGCTCATGCTTGTTTTAAATGTAAGTTTTATTATTATTCAGGTATAGTGAGGTCAACAGGTCATGACATGACTGTCATTGAAAAGACAGTTTGCCGGGCTCGGTGGCTCAGCCCGTCATCCCGTGCCTTTGGGAGGCCGAGGCGAGTGGACTGCCTGAGCCCACGGGTTCGAGACCCGCCTGGGCAACTTGGCGAGCCCTCATCTCTACAATAAATAAAAAATGAGCCGGACGTGGTAGCGCGTGCCTGTAGTTCCAGCTACTTGGAAGACTGAGGCGGAAGGATCGCCGGAGCCAGCAGGTCGAGGCTGTGGTGGCCGGGAGCAGCCACTGCACTCCAGTCTGGGCAACAGAGTGAGACGCCAACTCAAAAAAAAAAAAAAAAGAAAAAAGAAAAAAGACAGTTTGTTACTCACAGCTCCCAAGACAAGGAGGCACTCCGTGCCACAGGAGGGGGAGCACAGGGCAGCACCAGGAGAGGTCTTAAGGCGGAGGGAGTGAGAAGAAAGCCGGAGCAAGAGCCTCATGGTGGTCTCCAGGAAAGGTGAGGCAAGGCAGGTGAAACAGGCTTAGGACTGGCTAGTTTGGATGTCAGTGGGCTCTGAGGCACAGGGGATGGTACTAGTGTTCACACCTGGTCCTGGGGTGATTCGGCACAGAATTATGGCCTCCTGGAGTGTGAGAGCCCGATAGAGGAGGGGGTTCAGAGTATGAGCACTGACTTTGTTAGTTTGCATGTGGAAGATATGCTCCTGGGTGAGCCCTTTGCTGTCTCTGAGAATTGGCCAGCCCGGGACAGGACGATCTCTTCCCAGTCAGCAAGGACCAAGATGTCAGAGCGTCATGAATACAGAAAGTAAGAAAATAAAGTCAATTCAACCCTGTCACCAAATGAGGATATGGCCAGAGAAATGGCTGGTACTGTTGGCTTAAGGTGACCAAGCACTTTCCAAAGCACGTGGCCTTTCTGGGCAAGAGATAGATCCTAGAATTAAATCCGTTTTCTGTCAAGCAGTGGAAAGGTGGGAGAGACAGACACAAGGGAGGGCACCACAAATGTCCTGAAACACAGCTCTTGCCATTGCGACCATAAAACCGCAAGGTTCAGCTCGAATGTGACCTCTAGTATGAAGCCTCCTGTCCACCCAGCCGTAGGGACCTCTTCACTAAGTTCTGCTCCGTCAGTGAGGACAGCAGGCTCACCTGGATCACACATCGTATCACAGGCAGTGGCTCTTGCATCCGTCTCACCTACTATCCTGTACTCACAGAAGGCCAGGCCCCACCCCGTACACCCGTGAGCCTCTCCAGAAGACCACACTGCATCAGTCTTGCATCAGCAGCATGGAGAGTCAGTGTAAACTGTGGCTACTCAGTGACCAGCTCCTCAACTTCCCCGATTCCTCACCTCCTGGGTGTCCGCAGCCTGGCTCAAGACCTCTGTTCTGGCAGAAACTGGGCCACAGGAACACGGACGTCCGCCTCTCTCCTCCTTCACCTCCTCTCCTCATCTTCTTTTCTTCCTCCTCTTCCTCCTGTGTCAGTTGCACAATGGCAAGGACCCAGGCTTCCAAGTTTCTCCAAAGAATCTTCAACCTCTTGTCCACGGCTGCAGTTTGGATATCTGTCCCCACAAATGTTGACATGTGATCCCCAGTGTTGGAGGCGGGGCTTGACGGGAAGTGTTTTGGTCATGGGGGCAGATTTCTCACGGAACGGCACGGTGCTGTCCTCATAGTAAGGACCGAGTTCTGGCTTGGTTAGCTCTCAAATGAACTGGCTGTTGAAAGGACCCTGGCACTTTCCCTCTCTCACTTGCTTCCTCTCTTGCCATGTGATCTGCGCACACGGACTCCCCTTCACCTTCTGCCATGAGTTGAAGCAGCCTGAGCTCAGATGCCCAGTCTTCTCGCCAGAATAAGAAATTAGTTAATCAAATGAAAGCCACACAAGCCTTTTTTCTGTACCAAGTACCCACCTCAGATATTCCTTTAGTGCAACACGAAGTGCTCTAAAACACCAATGCTTCTGCCACTCTTCTGTCCTTAGAGGTCCGCCCCCACGGAGCAGCTCCAGTCCCAGGAGACAGGTAGTGTCACCTGCATGCCAAAGACGGAGTGAGGCTGGGCAGGAGAGTGGCTGAAGCCTGCTTTTGATGTAGAAAGAGGTTCTCCACTCAGATCAACTAAAGAAGCCATTTGAAGTAGAAGTGGTAGCTCATTATTTAAAAACTTCTCACGTTCTTTCATGCAGGAATGAGAACTGAGCAGAGAAGTTTTTTCTTTAATCAAAGAGAGCTCGGTTAAAGGGCTGAAAGAGAAAACTTGTCATTTTGAAATGAACAGGCCAGTTGTCTCAAAGGAAATTATTAGCATATTTCAAGAGCAGCGTTGTTAAAGCAGACTTGAGAGTGATCAAATGCTGCAAGTTAAACAGAGGAGATCAATCAGATCCTGGCACAGAGGGCTGCAACTCAGAGACATTGGCAGCGGGCGTTTGCCTTGATTGTTTCTCAGTTTTAGATGCAGCTGACATGATTACAGGAGGCCAGGGTAGTTCCTCCTCACCTGAGGAATGGAGGTAGGTAGAAGTCCAGAGGGGAGGGGCGCCCACAGTCCCTCTCATCTAATCCTCATATCCTGGTGAAAAAGCAACACTGGGAAACAGGGAAGACAACTTTTCCCAAGAGTATTCTATGGAGCACGCATATCGTGAGATGCTCTGTAATCAAATAAGTTTGGGAAATGTTTCCCACTCTAAATCCTCTTGCAGGTAAATTACAGACATTAGCATATTAAAAGCCCTGAGAAGTCCTGCAACACAAGAACCTGTTTAACTGCCTCTAACCCTGATTCTCAAACATATTTGGCCAGACAATTTTTTTTTAGTGGGGTGTCTCACGCTGTTGCAGCCCAGGATGGAGTGCAGTGGCACGATCTCTCGGCTCACCGCAGCCTTCACCTCCTGGGCTCAGCTGATCCCTCCTCTTCTGCCTCCCAAGCAGCTGGGACCACAGGCACACTCCACGCCTGGCTAATTTATTTTATTTATTTAATTTATTTTTTTTTACAGAGATGAGGTCTCATCATGCTGCCCAGGCTGGCCAGACAGTTTTTTGTAATCCATAAAACGTCCTGTGGAGCCAGTATTTTCTAATGTCTAACTTGAGAAACATCGCCTCGACCCCCTTCCAGTCTTCAGTTTAGCCACCAGTTTTGGACTGAGATTTTCCAAGACAAGCACTGCAGAGTCTGAGATAGGCCTTTCCTGTTTTCATGTGTCCCTGCTATCCACACTCCAAGAGTAGTGCGGGAAGCAGCAGAGGACCCCAGATGCTGGGCAGCCACGCTGGAGTCAGGGGAGGACACAGACGCCACGAGTCAGGCCCGGTATGGAGAGAAACGGCTGGCGGCATCTGAGTGAGTCGTCAGAACGAGGCCACAGACTATCAGTGTGGGTTCAGAGGGCATCAGAACCCACTGATAGAAGTGAGAGTGGCTGGCGGGAACATGAAGAGGGTAAGGCCTGGCCGGTCTTGTCGATGGACAGCCCTTGGTGGGAACACAGCAACAACTGTGTTGGGCCCCAGAAACTCAGGTCACCTCGGGCAACCTGGATAGCTGTCCCTGGCACGAGATTCTATGCCCCCATAAGAGGAAGTTCTCCTAATACACAGTGTGTCCTGTCCTTTGTTGGCTCAGGGATTAGCAGTGCAGAGCAGATAGCTATCAGGTGTCACTGCAGACACCTGGTTGGGACTGGGGCCACCTGGAGGGACACCTGTACTGACTTATAAAAAGCAGTCAGTTAAGAGGCCAGGACTCCGCCTGCCAGGCAAAACCACTCTTAGTTGTTAATGCCAACAGAGAAGTTGGAAAGTCAAGCCAAGAGAGTCAAGGACACCATGACAGCTATGTTCAGGTGTGTGAGTTCTACAGTGTGCCAGGGTGGCTGCTCAAAGGGGTGGGCCAGGGCTAAAACCTAACCTACGTTCCACCTGCCAGGCGGGAAGCCCTCATGTGGGACTATGCATACCTATGAAAGGGGGCCTTTTACTAACTTATGCGAAGACTGACAGAGGCCCAGATGGGCAGGATGCTGACCTTAGCTTGTGACGAGAAAGAAGGGGGCCCTGGCTGGGGTCTTCCAGCACATTCGTCATGTAAAATTTGGGCAACACCTAGGTGATAAACTGAGATCGCGGCAAATCCAAAATGTCATGCTGGCGAGGACTGGCAGACACGCAAGACACAGAGACAAGGGCTCGTGTGTGGTCAGCCCAGGTGAAGTCAACCGGCCTGCTCTAACAATGCCTCTTTGAAAGCGCCAAGTCCCTACCCCTGGGTATTCTTTCACAAGGGCTGAAGGCGTGGTTCTGACCTAAGCGTCTGACCATGTATGAACACTTCTCTATTTTTAATAGGGTGACGGGAGCCCAGCACCCAAGGAAGGCTTCCCGGCCAGACCAAGGAATGGGGCTGGCAACGTAGCACCGTGCATTCATGGTGTTTAAAAGCAGCCTAGAGGAATGACTTTTCAGTGGCGTTCATAGAAGTATGAACCTTGGGTTTGTTGAGCCTCATCTCATGGGCAAGAGAATCATTTCTGACAGTGTTTACACTGCCGTCCAAACTACCTGTTTCTTTGGTTGGCATTATTACAATAAGACGGCTTATAATATGGATCCTCTAACCTGGTCACCAATATTTTTTTTCCCCCTAATCAGCTCTACTTTGCACTCCCTGCCTCCACCAGCTGCTCTTCAAACCTTCGCCATTTTTTTATGCCACATACCATTTTCACAGGATGACTGAATCTCCCACAAAACAGAGAAAATAAATGTCACCAGAAATGAGTTTCTTGAAGCTTTCTACCAAGTATCACACACTTTAGTTCTAATGGCATTTATTCTTCGCTTGTTCTCTCCTGTCTGCAGAAGGAAATATCTTTTACAACCGAAAGAAAAAAATGCCCTTGATTCTGTCTGACCTTCAAGCTACATCTCTCTTGCGCTCTCTCTCTCTCTCTCTCTCTCTAAGACTTGTTACAAGAGCATCATAGAATTCCACTTTGCCCGTGATGGACTACAGGGACTAGAATGACCCTTTCACTTTACCCAGCTAGAAAACTGGACAAGTTTATGAGAAACCACAGTACAAGACTGAGATTGCTGAGAGAGGGAAACAAACAAGACCTGCAAAGGCCCCAGACTAGCTTCTGAAGGCTTTTGAGGTTGTAGTGTAGAAAAGGGCTCCCAAACTGCTCAGGGGAAAGTTTGGAATTGGGGGAGAGAAAGATAGGATGACTAGAACTTGTGGAGAAGAATACTGAAAGAAAAAGACAATAAAAAGCTGCACAGAGAAGAGCTCTAGAAATCTGTGGAAGAAACCACTCAAGTTTTTAGATGAATCCTGATCTCTCTGTGTTTGAGAGGAAACTACATGAATCTGGAGAAAGCACCCTGAAAATCAGTAGTCTAAACATTCCTAGTGCTCACATATAGATAGGAATAATTTGGTTTCCACAAGCCAAAATGATTGTCTTTTAATACATAGGACACAGGTAGAATCCTCAGGAAAAATGCCACCTCAGTAGAAGGGATAAGTTAGTTCTTGACTAAAGGCTGCTCTAAACATGCCCCAATAAGCTTAACAGAAAGCTTTGAAAGGAGCAAACTGATTCCAGGTAGTTCCAAGTAGCTTAATTGCCACCAGAACTAAGTCCAACACTTTTTAAAGAAACACCAGCCGGGCTCGGTGATTCAGCCTGTAATCCCGCGCCTTTGGGAGGCTGAGGTGAGTGGATTGCCTGAGCCCGTGGGTTCAAGACCCACCTGGGCAGCGAGACCTCATCTCTACAATAAATCAAAAAATCAGCTGGGCGTGGTAGAACATGCTGTAATTCTGGCTACTTGGAAGGCCGAGGCTGAAGGATCGCCGGAACCCAGCAGGTCGAGGCTGTGGTGGCCAGGAGCGGCCACTGCACTCCAGTCTGGGCAACAGAGTGAGACTCCGACTCAAAAAAAAAAAAAAAAAAAAAAACACCAAAAAAATCTGGCACTTTAAAAATGTAAATTTCAAGATGTTGACCATCCATCCAAAAATCACTAGGCATGAAAAAAGCAAGAAAATAGAAACCATTACCATGAGGAAAATAATGAATAGAAACCCCAGAAACAAAAGAGGGGTTAGAATTAGCAAAGAAGACCATTTAAACAGTCATAAATATGCTCTGTTATATAAGAAAGTAGAAGAGAAGGCAAATACATGAGATATACAAAAACCTGAATGGGACTATACAGATAAGGAATACATTATCTAAAATATAAATATAAAATATTGCATGGTGGGGGGAGAATCCAAGATGGCCGCCAAGAAGTAGCTGACCTGCACCTCTCTTGAAGAGTGGAACAGGAAGGACAAATTCAGCCAACAGTGAACTCAGGCAGCTAAAGCACATTTGGATGGGGGAAGCACTCTGCATTCCACAAAGGACTTCTGAAATGCATAGGGAGCAAGGAGGAGAGAATTTGAATGGCCAACATTGGAGCCGGGGCCCCATCCCTACTGGGCACCAGACTCATGTAGGATCTTCAGTCCTGCCTTGTCTGAAAGAGGGGATGTGTGCTCCTGATACTAACTGGGTCCGTTTCACTTCTCCCAGCTCTAGTCCCATGTGGGCGGAGACCTGGTTAGAATACAGGGGTGTGTTGCCAGAGCCCATGTGGAGCAGGAAACACAACCATGCTTGGAACGCCTACTGCCAGTCAACCCCCAAGACTGTGTTCCTTGCTGGCAGTGCCTGGTGGCTGGCTCCCAGGCCAGGAAAGCTCACCTGCCAGCTGCACTCACTCAGTACCCATTGCCAATGTCTGGTGGCCAGTCCCCCAACTCCCAGACCAGGAAGGTTTGCCTGCCAGCCTCCCATGCCCAAAAGGCAGGGTCCACTGTGACAGGGAATCTGCTACTTTCAAATTCTGAGTGTGGCCTTTGACAGGGAGGAGTTGAGAAAGACACCTGGAGGCCCTGTTTCCCTGTAGGATTACCAAAACTCTGGGAGTACCGCCAGCTGCCAGGAGGCTCATCCTCCTTCCCAATTCCCACAAAGAGCTCACAATGGAGGTCAGAAAGTAGTCTAGTCAACCTGACCACGGGAAAAGCTCTGCAACAGAAAGTCACTTTGAGTTCTGAGCACTGCCCAGCAAGAGTGGAGGAGCAGGAATAAATGCCCCCTCTCTCCCTGTGTGAAGTATTTTGAATGGTAGAAAAGGTCCTAGGGCAGCTAGACTGATTCTAACTACAAAACAATAAACTAAAAAATAATAATAAAAAGAGAAAAGTTGCTCCTACCAGATGAAGAAGAACCAGCAGAAAAACACTGACAATCCTTGAAGCCTTAAAGAAGCATCAACTACAAAAGCATCTCCCAGGCTCCAAACAATGGAATCCATCCAGAATGACTCATCCCTGATGGAAGACAAAGAATTCAGACAACGGGTGGCAAAAATGGTTAAGGAAAACCATGAGAAGTTGAAAGCAAAGTTCACCCAGGTAACAAAAGCCATGCCAGAAGTAAAAGTTGAGTTAGCCAGTATAAGAAAGGTCCAATCTGAAATCCTGGAAATGAAGAATTCCTTCCTGGAATTTCAAAGCACAATAACAGGCCTAGGGAGCAGAATCAACCAGGCAGAGGAAAGAATTTCAGAGCCTGAAGATCAAAAAATTGAACTGACCCCGTTTGACAAAAACAAGAAAAAAGAGTCAAAAAGAATGGGCAAAGCCTCCAAGAGGCATAGGGCTACATTGAGAAACCAAATCTACATATGACTGGCATCCTTGAAACAGAAGGGGAAACTGAGAACACCCTGGAACAAACCTTCCATGAGCTCATCAAAGAAAATTTCCCATGTCTTACTAGAAAGGTGACCATCCAAACACAAGAGATTCAGAGAACCCTTGTAAGGGGTTACATAAGAAGACCATCCCCAAGGCACATAGTATTCCATCTCCACAAGGTAAGCATGAAAGAGAAAACCCTAAAGGCAGCTAGAGAGAAGGGTCAGACTACCTGCTGGGGAAGACCCAGCAGAATTGCAGCAGACTTCTCAGCAGAAACCCTGTAAGACAGTAGGGACTGGAGTCTCATCTTTAATGTTCTCAAAGATAAACAATTCCAGTCAAGAATTCCCTATTCTGCCAAACTAAACTCCATCAGTAACAGAGACTTAAAATCCTTCCCAGACATCCAATTTCTAGACATGCCATCTCCAGACCAACCCACAGGAGATATTTAAGAAAATTTTGAGCACAAAAATGAAAGAGCGGTTCTACCCATTGCAAAAGCACAGGCAAGCACAGAGTTAACAGAGCATACAGATCATCCACACAATCTAAAAAAAAAATTTTTAAATAGGAGGCAAAGCAACCTCTTAAAAGCCTTGTGACAAGATAAAATCTCACATTTTCAATAATTGACTTCAACATGAATGCACTGAATACAACATTAAAAAGGCACAGAGTAGCAAACTGGATAAAGAAATATCATCCAACCTCCCACAACCCCATCTCACGGCAAAGGGCTCTCACAGGCTCAAGGTTAAGGACTGGAAAATGATCTTCCAGGAAAACAGAAAACAAAAAAGAGCAGGGGTAGCTACTTTTATAAATACTTCAAACAAATACAAGTTTAAAAAGTACACAAGAGGACACTACATAATGATAAAAGGCTTAATCAACCAGGAAGAAATATCCATCTTAAATATATATGCATTCAACACAGGAGCACCTGGATTTATCAAACAATTGCTACACAAACTAAGAGAGGACATAGACACCTGTACAATCACAGTTGGAGAATTCAGTGCCCTGCTAACAGCCCTAGACAGATCATCAAGGCAAAAAAACCAAGAAGGAGATCTGGAACCTTAACTCAACACTCGACCAATTAGACCTAACTGACATCTACAGTCACTCTACCCAACAACCACAGAGTATACATTCTGCTCATCAGCACATGGAACATACTCCAAGATTGGTCACATTCTCGGTCATAAATCAAGAGTGCACAAATTTCAAAAGGTTGAAATAATACCAAGTGGAATAAAAATAATTATCATTGCCAACAAAAAACACTCAAAACACACAAAGACACGAAAACTAAACATGTAGCTGAATGATTTTTTTTGGTCAACCCAGAAATCAAGACAGAAATAAAAAGATTCCTGGAAACAAATGAAAACAAAGACACAACATATCAAAACCTGTGGGATACCATGAAATCAATGTTGTCAGGAAAATTCATAGCATTACATCCATGTATCAAGAAAGTAGAGGGATCCCAAGTAATAGCATAATGTCACACCTAAGTGAGCTAGAAAGGCAAGAATGATTAAATCTCAGTTTCAGTATAGAAATCCAGATTACTAAGATAAAGTCACAATTGCAGGCATAAGAAGACACAAATATCATAGAAAGGATCAACAAGAGAAAAACCTGGTTCTTTGAGAGGATAAATAAGATTGACAGACCACTAGCCAGATTGATTTTAAAAAAAGAGAGATAAAGTCCAAATAAACACAATTAGAAATGAAAAAGGTGATGTAACAAGTGACCCAGAAGAAAATCAAAAGATTATCAGGAATTACTATGAACATCTGTATGCAAATAAACTAGAAAATCTAGAGGAAATGGAGGATTCCCTGGCATCACACAACCTCCAAGGTTGAAACAAGAAGAAATTGAAACCCTAAACAGACCAATAACAATCCAGGAAATCGACTCAGTTATAAGAAACTTCCCTGCCAAAAAAAGCCCTGCACCAGATGGTTTCTCAGCTGAATTCTACAAGGCATACAAGGAAGAGCTGATACCAATCTTATTGAAAGTATTCCAGGCAATTGAGAAGGAAGGAATTCTCCCTAGCTCATTTTATGAAGCTAATATCTTCCTAATACCCCAAACTGGCAAAGATTCAACAAGAAAGAGAATTACAGGCCAATTTCCCAGATGAACATAAATGCAAAAAGTCTTAACAAGATTCCAGCAAATTGATCCATCAACACATTTCAAGGATTATCCACACAACCAGGCAGGCTTCGTTCCTGGGATGCAGGACTGGTTCAGCATTTGCAAAACCATATATGTAATTCAGCACATTAACAAGTATAAAACCAAGAAACACATGACTAACTCATTAGATGTAGAAAAAACATTTGATAAAATCCAGCATCCCTTCTTGATAAAAACCCTTGAATACCCAGACATCAAAGGAACATTCCTCAAAACAATAACAGCACCCCCGCCCAATAACTGGAACAAGACAAGGAAGCACACTCCCATCCCTCCTAATCAACACAGTGTTGGAAGTCCTAGGCAGAGCACTCAGGCAGGAGAAGGAAATCAGGGATATCTAAATAGAAAAAAAAAAAAGAGAAAGTTATCCCTCTTTGTGGAAGATATGATTCTATACGTAGAAAACCCTAGAGAGTCTGTCAAAAGTTCCTCATACTGATAAATGCCTTTGATAAAGTCTTGGGATACAAAATCAATGTGCAAAAGACAGTTGCATTTCTATACGCCGACAATAAGCAGGCTGAGAAACAAATAAAAACACAACTCCATTCACAGTAGCCACAAAAAATATATAGAGAGATAGATTGCCATCCTCCTAAACAAAGAAGTGAAAGACCTTTACAATGATAACTGCAAAACACTGATCAAAGAAGTCAAGGATGATACAAACAAATGGCAAAACATGCCATACTCGTGGATTGGAAGGACCGATATTGTCAAGATGTTCATTCTAACCAAGGCAATCTACAGACTCAATGCAATCCCTATCAAATCGCCAACATCTATTTTTCACAGACCTAGAAGAATACAGAATTTCATATGTTAGCAAAAAAAAAAAAGAGAGCACAAATAGCCAGAGCAATCCTCAGCAAAAGGATTAAAGCTGAATGGAGCAGGACGGAAAAGGTGGAAATAAAAACACGATCCCTCAACCAACTTATATTTGACAAAGCCATTAATAACAAACATGGGGAAAGGTGACCATATTTAGCAAACGGTGCTAGGAAAACTGGCTACCACGTGCAGAAGAATGAAACTGGACCCCTATATATCACCATATACAAAAATTAACTCAAAATGAATCATGGACTTAAATGTAAAACCTCAAACTATAAGAATCCTAGAAGAAAATGTAAAAGAACACCCTTCCTGACATTGGAGCAGACAATGAATTCATGACCAAATCCCCAAAAGCAAATACTACAAAAGCTAAGATAGACAGGTGGGACCTCCTCAAACTGAAAAGTTTTTGCACAGCAAAAGAAACCCTCAAGAGAGTAAAGAGACAACTCATGGCACGGGAAAAAAATATTTGCAAACTATTCATCTGACAAAAGCCTAACATCCAGGATTTACAAGGAATTCAAACGAATTGACAGGAAAAAACGACCCCATTAAAAAGTGGGTAAAGGACATGAACAGACACTTCTCAGAAAAATGACATACAAGCAGCAAACAGACACATGAAAAGGGCTCAGCCTCACTGATCATCAGAGAAACGCAAATCAAAACTACCATGAGATACCACCTAACACCAGTAAAGATGGCTGTCAATGATAAGTCAAAAAACACTGTTGATGGGAACGTAAGCTAGTTCAACCTCTATGGAAAGCAGTGTGGCAATTTCTCAGAAGACAAATAATTGAGCTTCCATACAATCCAGCAATCCTCCTCAGGGGAGTATACCCAGAGGAACATCAATTGTGCTACCAAAAACACATCTGCACAGGTATGTTTATTCAGTATTACTAGACACAGTAACAAAAACATAGAACCAATCTATATGCCCATTGAAAGTGGACTGGATAAAGAAATTGTGGTACATATACATGATGGAATACTATGCAGCCATGAAGAAGAGAAAACCATGGCCTCTGCAGCAAGTTGGATGCAGCTGGAGACCATCATATTAAATGAGCTATCACAGAAACAAAGACCTGAATATCACGTGTTCTCACTCACAAGCAGGCCCTGAACGTTGGTCACACTAGCATAAGGGTGGGATCAGCAGACACTGAATACAGCTCGAGGAGGGAGGGAGTAGGCGGAGGTCCATGGCTGCACACTGGGAACCTGGTCCCCTCTCAGGGGGCAACTAGAATCTCAAACTTCTCCTGCATGCAGTCTGCGTGTGCAGCAAATCCCCACTTGTATCCTGTCACTCTAAAGTTTTTTAAAAAAATTTTAAATTACATGAGATAAATAAATGATAATAAATAAATAATAATAAAGAGACCAAATAATCAGGAAGGCATCACAATGCCAAATGTGTATTAACCTTAGCCCAGTTTCAAAATAAAGTAAAATGGATAGCACTGAAAGAAGAAATAAACAAGTCCACACTTACAGTTGGCGTTGGCGTTACAACATCTCTCTCTCAATAACTGATAAAACAAGAAAAAAATAAAATTAGTAAAAATATGGATTTGAACAACACTATTAGCCGACTTGTCATTTATATAGCATTCCATCTCAGAATAGCACAATATACATTATTTTCAAATGCATATAAATCATTTACCAAAAAAGACCATATTCTGGACCATAGTGTAAGTCCCAATGAATGTAAAATAATTTAAGTCATACAAAGTATGTTCTCTGACCACAAAGGAAATCATGTATAGAAAGATATTTGGAAAATCTTCCCAAATATTTGGAAATTAAACAATATACTTCTAAATAACCCATGGGTCAAATAAGAAATGACAAAGAAAATTAGAAAATATTTAAACTGGCCAGGTGCGGTGACTCAAGCCTGTAATCCCAAGACTTTGGGGGACCAAGGCAAGAGGATTGCCTGATACCGTGGGTTCAAGACCAGCCTGAGCAACACGGTGAGACCTTGTTTTTGCAATAAATGAAAAAATTAGCTGGGTGTGGTAGTGCGTGCCTGTAGTTCTGGCTACTTGGAAGGCTGAGGCGGAAGGATCGCTGGAGCCCAGCAGGTCGACACTGGGGTGGCCATGAGTGTGCCACTGCACTCCTGTCTGGGCAACAGAGTAAGACTTCAATTAAAAAAAAAAAAAAGAGTAATTAGAGAAGACATTGAAAAAAAAAAATATATATATAATCTTTAGGCCAAATGAAAATGAAAATATTTATACATTAAATATATACAATAAAACAAAGAAGAAAAAGAATCTTAGTGGAGGGGAATGAAAACATAATGTATAAAAATTTGTTGACTGCAGCTAAAACAGGACTTAGGAGGAAATCTATAGCATTATATGCTTATGCAGGTAGATAACTCTAAAATAAGTTAACAAGGTTTCTGCCATAGTACACTAAAAAAGAAGAAGAAATTAAGACTAAGTTAATCAGAAGAAAGAAAATAGTAAATATTTAAAAAATAAATGAAATAGAAAACATAGCTACATTAAAGAACAATTTATACCAATTATAAATTGATATAATTATACCAAACCTGAGTTTTTCAGAAGAAAAACAAAATATATAAGACTTCTCTTGGTCAGACAAATAAGACATAAAAGGTGAAAAGATAAGGAAAATAATTAAAAATAGAGAAGACACAAATTATTAATATTAAGAATAAGAGACCATTGTTTTGTTAAGCACTGGCCAGGCCATATGTTCTTCAAGCTATGGCCGCCATGTTTTCTTAGCTTTGGTCTCCTCCCCTACCTTGGGGAGATGAATCTCTTCTCTTCTCTCTCTCTCTAATTTACTTTCTAAATAAACTATATTTTCCAATCTAAAAAAAAAAGAGAGGCCACTACTCTCCAAATTCTATAAATATTAAGATGACATAAGGAATAATATGAAAATTTTATATTAATAAATTCAACAAGTGAAATAAAATGGACAAATGCCTTGAAAGGCACAAACTTCACTTAAGAAAAAATGTTATTGACAGCCCTATATTTATTAGAGATGACCTCTATTGACTGATTTCTTTTCTGGGCTCTGAAAGCTATTTTAAATATGTTCAACTAAACAAAACCATATTTAAAAAACTTTTTAAAAGTAAGACAATAATAAAGCCTTAATAAAGAGAAAATATCAATAAAGATAGAAATTATTAACTAAAGAACATATATAAATTATGATGATGGGCAGTATAATAACTAAAATGAAACATTTATTAAAGAGGTTCACTAGCATGTCAGAGCAGGCAAAAGAATAACAAAACTTGAAAATAGACTTACCGAGAATATCCATTCTGAGAAACAGAAAAGAAAAAGAATGAATATAAATAAACAGACCTTTAGAGACCTGGAGGATACCAGCAAACTTACCAGCATACTCATGCTGGGAGTCACACAAGGAGAGGAGAGAGAAAAATGGGCGGAAAGAATATTCGAAGAAATAATGGCCGAACACATCCCAAATTTCATTAAAAACATTAATCTATACGTCCAAGAAGCTTAACATACCCCAAATAGGATACACACAAAGAGATCCACACCTAGACATCTCATAATCAGACTCTTGAAAGTCAAACAAAAAGAATCTTGAAAGCAGCAAAAAGTAAGCAAACCATAAGGTACCAAAACCAAAAACAAAAATAAAAACGACTCAATAAGATTAGAGTTGACTTTTCATCGCGAACACTGTGAAGGCCAGAAGCAGTAAGATAACATATTCAAAGTACTGGGGGAAAAATTGTCAATCAATAATTCTATATCCAGTAGGGGAAAAAACTTTAATAAAAAGTCTATATACAGCAGGGAAAAACAAACAAACCCATCCAATCAAGAATTCTATATTCAGGAAAACATTTCTTCAAAAATGAAAGATAAATTAAGATGTTCCCAGATAAAAATTGAGATTTTAGTCTCACTCTGTCGCCCAGACTAGAGTGCAGTGGCCGCTCCTGGCCACCGCAGCCTCGACCTGCTGGGCTCCGACGATCCTTCCACCTCAGCCTTCCAAGTCGCTGGAACTACAGGCACGCGCTACCACACCTGGCTAATTTTTGATTTATTGTAGAGATAAGGTCTGTGCCAAGTTACCCAGGCGGGTCTCGAACCCGTGGGCTCAGGCAATCCACTCACCTCAGCCTCCCAAAGGCGCGGGATTACAGGCTGAACCACCAAGCCCGGCTAAAATTGAGATTTTTTAAAAATTATATCTGTCTTACAAGAGATGCAAAAGGTAGTTCTTTAGGCTGAAATGCAAGAGCACTAGACGGTATCTTGAATCCAAATGATAAATCAGTAAGAAACACCAGTAAATAAAGAATGCCAGTAAAGATAACTTCACAGGAAAATAGAAAAGAAAATATATGTGTACTTTTGTTCCTAACTCTTTCTTTTTCCTCTTAACTGATGTAAAAAGCAATTGCATAAATCAATAACTAGACCAAAATGGAGAGTCCAGAAAGAGACCATATGTATATGGCCAACTGATTGTTGCCAGAGATGCCAAGATAATTCAATGGGGGGAATGGATAGTCTGCTGAACAACTAGAAAACTATATTTTAAAAATGCACCTTGGACCATATGCAAAAATTAACTCAAAGTGAATCACGAAACTAAAATTAAGGTCTAAAACCATAGGATAAACCTCTAGAGTTAAAAAAATAGAAATAAATCGTGACCTATGTTGAGTATAAGTTTATTTGATGGGACACAAAGAGCAAGAATCTTAAAAAATAAATTGGTAAATTGTGCATCATCAAAATGAAAGCTATTTTCCTTTAAAAAATACTGGTAAGATAAGGCAAGCCACAACCTGGGAAAAATTTTTGTAAAACATATGCCTGATAAGATATTTGAATTCAAATTATATGAAAAACATTTTTTGATGTTAAAAATGTATATAACATAAAATTTACCAATTTAACTATTTTTAGTTGCACAGTTCTGTGGCATTAAGTAAAACTCACCCTTCTGGGTCATTTTTCCAAACAGGTAAACCTCCCTTTGCTGTTCATTCTCTTGCAGCTTCTAGGGTGCTTTTTAAACCCAGGAAACTACCTTATAAAGCAGTCTGCCTGACACCCTACATGATTCAAAGGAGCATGCTGCCATGAATTTAAGAAAATAAAATCACAGTCTACACTGAAATGGATTTAATGGTCACAGTGGTATGCATAAAATACCTCTCCTCAGTTCCTTAGGCACAGACTTCAATAATTTAATGATTTTTTCTGCTGCAACACTGATATTTTCTGGAACAGAGAGAGAGAGTCGGCGGTAAGCTAAAGCCTCCATCTCCCTCTGTTTTCATGGCTGCAGGATGAATGCCTTTTTTGCCACTCTTAATGATGGTGGCTGTGGAAGTCTCTTCATACCAGCACTCTGTTTTGGGACGCCTACCTCTGCCGCCTAGCTGGGATGAAAGCCCCAGTTTTTAAAAAATGTAGCAAAGAATAAAAGATTTCAGCATTTCCAGTTGGTCTCACTTAATTATTTTAAATTCTGAATCCTAATTCTAAAAATGGAAACAACTAACATACAATAATAAACAAACAAAACATCTATTAATCTGCCGTATTGACCAGATATATGTTTCAGAAGCACAATCCTTTTGGTGGGTTTATTGTTGTTACTAAAATTTTCTAATTAAAGCTCTATATCTAAGAGTTAAAAACATATTGTAAATTTTTAAAGCACTTTTTTATGTAGACAGTAATACATATGTACTCTGAAAATTTGGAAAATAGAGAATATCTGAAGAAGGAAACTGAAATTACTCATAATTCTACTGAAATTAACAGTTAAGTAACTGTTAACATTTTTAATAGCTTTTCAGCTTTCCATGTACATGTACACAGACTCATGTACATTTATAAGGACATACTACATATACTTTTTTATAGGCTGCTTCTTTTTCTATTATTAATAATTCACTATGAGCATTGAGTCATCATATTGTCTTCCAAAATAATATTTTAATGTCTTTTATAGCATTCTAGCATATGCCTTGCAGCATTAACGCAGATTCTATTTTTTAAAACGCAGTTGTTTCTATTCATTTGCTTTTAAATAACCATATCCTCGTATATTTCTCTTCCGTACATGACTATTTTCATTGGATGAATTCCTAGGTGATATACCTGAGACAATGCCCTAAGACTTTGACATTCCAGAGAATGTCTTTGACATTCCAGTGAAGAACATGTCCCTTCAATAAACTCCTCTCAGATGGTTCTTTTTATAATTTATCTGCAATCCTGTTACTTGCTGCAGGTCTTTAAGAGCATCTGCTGAATCAGACATTTCTTTTTTCACCTAGCATTCCAACATCCTTCTTCCGCTAATATACCAGGTGCTTGAGCGCTTCTCACAGTGTTCCAAGGTGGGTCGTGTTTTCATTTGATAAACATGGAAGCTGATATTGATAGAGGTTCCATAACTTGCCCAAGATCCCAAGGTCACATCACTAATAAATGAGTGAGTCTCACCAATGCTCTATCCAGCTGCAACAGGAGAGAGGCAGCCTAGTGTCTTGACTTAGATCACACATGCCTGAGCCGGCCTGCCTGGATTTGAGTCCAAGCCTTGCATCTAACCTTGTGACCTCATGGAAGTCAGCGTCCTTGTCTGTATTTATCTCTTCCTCTGTAAAAAGTGCATAATGACAGTATCCACCTCATGGGTTATGTGAGGATTAAATTAGCTAATATTCACAAAGTGCTCAGACCTGTGCCTGACACATCGGACGTATTAATTACCACCACCACCGCCATCATTTTGTTGTTGTTGTTATAGTGATGGCTGTAGTTCATTGCAGTGAAAGGATACAGATTAATATCAGCAAGACACATAGGATGGAGCCCAGGAGAAACCAAGCACAAGCACGTAACTCTCCCAGCAATGATGCGTGAAAACACATTATCATCAATATTGTTGTTATTGTTATTATCACACTCCAGGCCAACCAACCTTACCGGACATTTTCCAAGCACAACTTGGTTTCTCAATTTATGTCTCTGCTCACACTGTTTTCTACTCGTGGCATGCTTGTCTCATCTCTTATGTAACTGACTTTGTGGCTGATATTGCTTGATGGGGCTGGTGAAATAACTCCTCCTATCCTTCCAGAGCCACTCCCGTCTCATCATCTCGTGACCCCTCCCTTTCTCTTCTCCACTTGTGGTTCTTTCATGTTTCCATCCTGTCTTGTTTTGAAGTCTTTTGTGTGTTTGATTACTTTCTTACTAAACCCAAAGCTCACTGAGGGCTGAGACTGTCCTGGTAACTGTCACAGGTTAGAGATTGTTGTAAGGTAGAGTTAGATAGTTTGTGTTTAATGTCTAGGTCTGCCCTTTTCTATTTTGGCAAATTATTTCACTTCTCTGTGTCTTGTTTTTTAAAAGTTATTTTTATTAGTAGTATTATTATGAGACAGGGTCTTGCTGAAGCCTCGAACTCCTGGGCTCAAGTGATCCTCCTGCCTCAATTGTCTGAGTAGCTGGGACTATAGGTGTATACTACCATGCCAGATAGATTTTTTTAAATTTTGTAGAGATGGAGTCTCTCTCTGTTGCCCAAGCTGGTCTCAAACTCCTAGGCTCAAGAGATTTTCCTGTCTTGGCCTCCCACAGTGGTGGGATTACAGGTGTGAGTTGCCATACCTAGCCTGTGTCTTATTTTTTTTCACCTATAAAATGGACATTAATAATAGACCTTCCTTTGTGGGGCAATTGAGAGGATTCAAGACATAACTATATGTAATACGCTTGGATTCAAGTCTAGAACATAGTAAGTGCTCATTAAGTGCTGGTTATAACTTTCACAGTAAGCCCTGAGTAAATGTTAGTTGAGTAAAGGTAGGCACTCATGAAGCATGCTTTATCACTAGACATTTAACTAAATGCCACCTTTTTTATATCAGCATGTAAAGCTGTGTGGACTCTCTCTGGTTATTATTTGGTACAATTAGAAATTATTTCCTAAGATTAGCCTTGTTGTTTGAGATGGTGATGGGAGTGAGAGAGGTCGTAGTTGCCTTTTTTGGTAACTTCTTTATTTGCTATCGAGTTGTGGGGTACAAGTGAGGATTTACCACATAACTGGCTGCATTCAGGTGGAATTTGGACTTCTAGGTGACCCTCGTTCCCTCTGTAGTAGACCAGGTACCCTTTGTGTTGTTAGTGGTCATTGTTGAGCTCTAATTCCTGGGACAAAAAGTGAAGATATAGGTAAATCCTGGGAAAATAAAGAGGGAAATCTTCTCTGACAGACAAGCCTTGAACACGCCTTCAGCAGTCAAACTGTGTCTGAAGGCACACTCGGCTCTGGTGCCAGTCAATGTGCCTCCCTTGCTGAAGGTGTCTCGGGGCATAGAAGGGGGAAGGTGGGTTCTGAGGGCAACACTCAAAGGGGAGATTGAGCATCAGCAGGTGTAAGGGAAACTGCAGTTGTCCAGCAAAATAGGGAAACTGCAGTTGTCCAGCAAAATCCTGTGTTCCCTGGAGCCCTTAGCTCCAGTCCCAAAGAGCTACAGCTGTCCCATGGTCCTGCTTACCTACACTCTGACCTCTGGCTCCACCTGAGCCTGCTTCCTGGCCCCCAGGCTTTTGCAGTTTCCCTCTCTCAGGTGGGGAGGTATACAGCATTCAGTATACTGTTTATGGGAGGCTGCTGTTTTGGACTAAGCGCTTATCTAGACCTCGACAGACCAAACCAAAATGTAGTCACTGTGTTAAGTGCCACATGCTCAAACTGAAACTTAAAAAATAAAAATCCCCAGGCAGTCTAGTGTTTCCCAAAAACAGGAGATTCAGAGCAACCAGTTGAAAAGAGCCCAGTCAACCTGGGCCGGTATGATCAGGAAGTTCCTCTCTTTTCACCCTTAAAAGGAAAGCAACCTGAAGTAGCCTGCTGTTAACCAATCCACTTCTTTGTATTATGTGAGTCCTTGTCCTTGTCCTGTTTGAGCTACCTTACATAAACAACTGCTCTGTTATGCCCAGCGGAACTCCTTTTTTTTTTTTTGACAGAATGCTGCCCAGTTCATGAATCACTAATAAAAACCAATTAGATTTTTAAATTCAATTTGCTGAAATTCTGTTTTTTGGCAGCAATCTGTTTGTGTTTTCTCAATGAGTACCTTAAGAACTGCAACCCGCCGGGCTTGGTGGCTCAGCCTGTAATCCTGTGCCTTGGGAGGCTGAGGTGAGTAGATTGCCTAAGCCCACGGGTTCAAGACCCGCCTGGGCAACTTGGTGAGACCTCATCTCCACAATAAATCAAAAAATTAGCCGGGTGTGGTAGTGCACGCCTGTAGTTCCAGCTACTTGGAAGGCTGAGGCAGAAGGATCGCTGGAGCCCAGCAGGCGAGGCTGCGGTGGCCGGAAGCGGCCACTGCACGCCAGTCTGGGCGACAGAGTAAGACTCCAACTCAAAAAAAACCAAAAAAACAAAACAAAAGAATTGCAACCCATGGTCCTAATTTGTCAAAAGCTGATGTTAATCTATACCTTTACCCTCCTTCTGGATAGCATACTGCCTCTCTGCAAAATAACATACTGCCTCTTTGTGTATACCACACAGTACTAGCATCCATTTCTCTGGCCCTGGATTAAAAGGACCCCTCCACCATTAAAAGGACTATATTAAGGGAGGTGAACAGGTTTCCAATTATAGGCCATCAACAACATGTAATAGCTGGAATTCTGGGAAAGAGTATGAGGCAATGTTCAGGTTTGGGGAGGGAGATAAGAGCCCTAAAGTTTTCTAGGAGTAAAGGATGAGCCCAGTAAAAGCCAGGAATTAGATCAGAGATTAATAGGTGATAACATTTGACCAATGAAAGACTTCAGCAACCCAAAGTCTCTCCTGGGGGTTGTTTTAGAGTTTCCTGGATTCCTGGTGGCTCATTGCAATATAAAAGGACATTATCTAGTGCTGGTAGCTCATGCCTATAATCCCAGCAATTTAGGAGACCAAGGTGGAGGGAATCACTTGAGGCCAGGAGTTTGATACCAACCTGGTTATCATAAGGAGACCTCATCTCTATCAAATAAAATAAAATAAAATAAACCAGGTATGGTTGTGTGTACCAGAGTTTCCAGCTACTTGGGAGGGAAATTGAGGTGGGAGGATTGTTTGAGCCAAGGAGGTCAAGGCTGCAGTGAGCTATGACTGCAACACTGCGTTCCAGCCCGGGTGACAGAGTGAAACCCTGTCTCTAAAAATGAATAAAGATAGGCTGGGCTCGGTGGCTCAGCCTGTAATCCCAGGACTTTGGGAGGCTGAGGCCAATGGATTGCCTGAGCCCAAGGGTTTAAGAACACCGGGGCAACTTGGCGAGACCTCATCTCTACAATAAATACAAAATTAGCCAGGTGTGGCAGCACGCGCCTGTAGTTCCGGCTACTTGGAAGGCTGAGGCGGAAGGATTGCTGGAGCCCAGCAGGTCAATGTTGGGGTGGCCGTGAGCTTGCCACTGCACTCCATCCTGGGTGACAGAGTGAGACTCCAACTCAAAAAAAAATTAATTAATTAAAAAAAAATAGATTCAAGCCGGGCTCGGTGGCTCAGCCTGTCATCCCGCGCCTTTGGGAGGCTGAGGTGAGTGGATTGCCTGAGCCCGCGGGTTCGAGACCCGCCTGGGCAGCGAGACCTCATCTCTACAATAAATCAAAAAATCAGCCGGGCGCGGTAGCGCATGCCTGTAATTCTGGCTACTCGGAAGGCTGAGGAGGAAGGATCGCCGGAGCCCAGCAGGTCGAGGCTGCGGTGGCCGGGAGCGGCCACTCCAGTCTGGGCGACCGAGTGAGACTCCAACTCAAAAAAAAAAAATAGATTCAAATTTATCTCAATTCAAATGCTAATCTCCAGATGAGAGAGCCAGTCCATATCAGGGGGTCTGCCCTGATCATAGGGCACACCCTACAAACGGCGCTCTGTGGGTGATGAGATCCTTGTGTGTATGCCATGTTAGCCGCCATCACGTTGGGAAAACTGAGAGATTTAGCAGCAGAAAAAGGGAAAACCAAACAGAACGGTGAGGAAAAACACCAAAGCAAAAAGAAATCCTCGCTCCTAAGGATAAAAAGCGGGCACAGTTTATGCTGACGAGGGCAGGTGATATGGAGATGGGGTCTTGCCCCGAGATGGCCTTAGCGGGCCTGGGTTCTGTTTTCTTCACTGATCGGTATGTCTCTGTTGGATTTCCTTAAATTACTGTGGTGTGAGGTTGACTCAGAGAAAACAATGCCAGTTGCATGTTGAATGACAAGATGAGAAAAAAAGATAAACCCATTGCTGGGCACAGGCTTGTAAAACTGGAGACCCATGTTTCCAGATCCAACAGGGAATGGGTCTTCTGTTCATCTGCCGACAGGATTATCAGCCCTCCCGGGGCACCCACGCAGGCAAGAAATTAGACTTTCTTTCCTGTTCCCTCCTAGACTGGGGTCTTGACGGATACAGGGAGAGACAGGATGTGGAATGGGTTTATTACATGCGGAGTCTTCTAGAGAAGCCTTTCTCTAGAGACAGGAACCATACATGCCGAACTCCAGTGAGCACAGAGATGGATACAAACTAACAAGATGGCATTTCCCCTTACCTCTCTAGGCGTACAACCGCCTGAAAAAGTGTTAAACTTAACTGGGGTCTGGCGATTAATTCTTCCAGAATGCAGAACCCCCAGGGACGTTTGCATTTAAAAGAACCAAACTGAAGAGAATTTCTGGGTCAGCAGCTACAACAGTCTGCTGGCCCCAGATG
Source organism: Cephalopachus bancanus (assembly GCA_027257055.1). Taxonomy (NCBI): domain Eukaryota; kingdom Metazoa; phylum Chordata; class Mammalia; order Primates; family Tarsiidae; genus Cephalopachus; species Cephalopachus bancanus. Next base: position 1,504,360 of record JAPVLO010000484.1, read on the forward strand.
ATTCTGCATGAAGAATGAACGAGAGCCCCTTTTCTGAGGGTTCACTGAGGCCCACATAAAAGAACGCCATCTTATGTCCTTTTATTGCTCCTCCCTCCTTCCAGCTGTCATCAAACTTGAGCATTCCAAGCACATCCATACATCAGCCAGTCAATTTATTTCCGCCTTCCTTCTGACTGGTGCACGATGTAATCTAATTTAAAGCTTCATCAGGGGAGGCAATTAATACAACATGGAAATTCAGGATTTCCACCTTCTGCATAAGGTACAAACAAGAATAAAACATATTTACTAGATGAATTGCTGGTTCCAAAGTGTCTAATAATCACTCCCTGCAGGGCAGACCTTTGGAGAGGAGAGAAGGTGGAATGAACCTGGGAGCAGGCCAGGCTCGGTGGCTCAGCCTGTGATCCCAGCGCTTTGGGAGGCTGAGGTGAGTGGATCGCGTGAGTCCGTGTGCTCGAGACCTACCTGGACAACGTGGCGAGACCTCATCTCTATAATAAGTCAAAAATTAGCCGGCGTGGTAGCGCGTGCCTGTAGTTCCGGGTACTCGGAAGGCTGAGGCGGAAGGATCGCCAGAGCCCGGCAGGTCGAGGCTGCCAGTCTGGGCGACAGAGGGAGACTCCAACTCAAAACACAAGCAAGCAAACAAACAAAACATGGGAGCAGATGGGAAATGTGCTGCTGACGACCCAGCTGTTGGGGAACCACGAGGCATCTGCCCACGGACCAGAAACTCTGGCTCAAGCAGAACCGCAGAGAAGGCCAGACCCTGGAGAGGACACGCAACCCGGGGCTAGGGTGACCGAGTGAGTCAGAGTTCTCCAGAGCAATGGATTCAACCGGGTAGGTACGTGGGAATATGGAAGGGACTTACCACAAGGGATTGGCTCACATGATTATGGAGGTCGAGAAGTCCCGTGATCTGCCATTTGCAAGCAGGAGAGCCCGGAAAGCCTGTGGTATATCGATTCTGAAGGCCTGAGAGCCAGGAGGCCAGTGGTACAAACTCTGGCGCTTTGTACCAGGAGCGCCGATGTCTCCGGCCAGGAAAGGATGGATGTCCCTTTGCAAGCACAGAGAGCAAATGCGCCCTTCCTCTGCCTTGTTGAGCCTGGGCCCTCAGAGGATTGGATGACACCCACCCACATTGGGGATGTGACCTTTTTCACGTAGTTCGTCAATTCAAATGCGAATCTCCTCCAAAACACCCTAAGAGACACACCAAGAAATAATGTTTAGCCAGTTCTCTGGGCAATCCTTAGTCTAGTCAAACATGACATGACAGTGACCATCTGCTCCTAACAGGCTTGATCTGGCTGACCTGGGCCAGTAAAAGGGTAAGTGAATTTTGCCTCTGAAGTTTTGTTGTGTCATTTGACTCCTCGTGGGGAGTCTCAGCTTTCTTATCTTGCCATGGGAGCAGGCCAGGCTCGGTGGCTCAGCCTGTAATCCCAGCACTTTGGGAGGCTGAGGTGAGTGGATCGCGTGAGTCCGTGTGCTCGAGACCTACCTGGACAACTTGGCGAGACCTCATCTCTATAATAAGTCAAAAATTAGCCGGCGTGGTAGCGCGTGCCTGTAGTTCCGGGTACTCGGAAGGCTGAGGCGGAAGGATCGCCAGAGTGGGTGCCAAATCCCTCCCCATCTTGGTTGTTACAGGGACAACCTGGGGTAACATATGTCCAAGCACACGATAAGCTGTAAAGCACAACGTGGATGTTAGTTACTTTTATTAAACGAGACCAGTTAGATAGCAAACCATTGTAGAAAATAGTTGAATAAACTAATCAACAACTTGTGTTGGAAAATTCACACTGGCAAAGTACAGGGACATACAAGAACGTACTTGGTGATGTGCATAGTGATGTGGGAGAGAGGTCAAGGGTAAGTTTGGGAAATGGGTTCTGAGAAGAGCTAGGTGAAGTCTGAGGAGAGTATCAATCTTACATCTGTGAGGACAAGGAAGGAGACCTTCTCGGCAGACAGAATTGTACCTTCCGTTCATTCATTTTTATCTGCTCAAACTGGATGCTATGGGGCATGCCTGTCGTCCCAGCCACTCAGGTGGCTGAGGCAGGAGGATAGCTTGAGCCCAGGAATCCCAGAGAACAACCTGGGTTACATCATGAAACTCTTGTCTCAAAAAAAAATGGTAAAAAGAAAAAAAATTATTTGCTCAACAAATGACGATTGTGTGTTTGATCTGTGTCAGGCATAGGAGCAAATGCCTCAAGGCAAGAGTGTGCAGTGCATACCTGAAGCCTCCGAATAGAGCTCAGAAAAGAAAGACTGAGAGAGAAAAAGGGAGAGACAGAGACGGAACAGAAAGGAGAGAAGGGGAGCGAGAGACGACAGAATGAGCTGAAGGCATGTTGTGGCCAGATTGTGGCGTGCTCTGCATGAAAGCATGGCTTTCATTCCGTAGGTGCAGAGTCACTGCCCTTGAAGACAGACCAAGGAGAATGATGAAGGCTTTCCCGCTGTTTTCAGTGGCTGCTCCCCTCAGGAATGGAACCGTATTTAGGGAGCAGATGAGGAGGCAGAGAGCGGCAGGGTGTCCAGATCAGAGCTGACTGCTAAGGTCCGGGCACCTAGGACCTTGCCGAGCGGCGCCAGCTCTAGGCATCCAGTTACAAGAGGCCGTGGCTGGCTCAAACCTGGACCCTGCCTCTGTGACCCCAGTTCCTTTACGCGGTGGAAGTCCTGTTCCCAGCTCCCCGAAGCCTCTAATTGCTCCAAGCTCCTTAGGATGAAGAGGACTCTGGGGAATAAAATAAAAAGAGGTCATTGCCACGAGCAAAACACAAGGCCCCCATGAACGGAGAGCTGGTGGGTGTCACCTAGAGCCAGAGGCATTGGAGGAGGGGCTTTGATAATGCTGGCTTCTGATTTGTTCTGAGATTGGAAATAAGACGGGCAGGGTCCCCAGCCCTTATTCTGTTTTTCATCCCCCCCTAACACTCCTGGGCAGAATCAAGAGAGGATTGTCACTACGTGGCGTGAATTGTGTGGTTGTAGAGATTGCCAGAAGCTGGCAGGGAATCCGGAGGCCTGGCTCCTCCAGCTGCTCTGCTCTTGGCTGGTCCTGCGACTTTGGAAAGTCAGCTTGTCTTTTTGAATCCTATGCTCTCGCTTGTAAATTTTAAATGTTGGGATCAGAGCTGTGGCCCTGGTCTGGAAGGTGGGTGACAGACGAACAGGGACATCAGTCTCTTGGGAAAGGGAAAGGTAGGACTGACGGGCTGAAGGCTTGTGGTCCCTGCAAAAGTCACATTTTGAAATCTTAACTCCCAAAGTGGTGAAATTAAGAAGTGGGACCTTTGGGAGGTGATCGGGGTATGAGGTGGGAGCCCTCACGGATGGGATTAGCGCCCTCATAAAAAAGGTCCCGGAGAGCTCTCTCTCCCCTTCCACCATGGGAGGACACAGCAAAAAGGCACCATCTGGAAACCGGGACGTGCCCCTCACCAGACACCAGGTCTGCTGGCGCTTTGATCTGGGATCTCCCATCCTCCAGAACTGTGAGAAACGTTGACAAGCCCAGTCTACATTTTGCAATAGCAGCCGTAATAAGCAAAAATAGTAGGCCTATGTAAACCAAAACTCCCACTTTGAGATTTTAAAAAAATTAATTAATTAATTATTATAAGGATGTGGGGGACAACTCAGGGCTAGGTATGCAAGCATTGATCGTGCAGATGCCCTTGTTGATGAGGCATGCCCCTCCCTCCCCGAGCAGCTCCCCGCAACTGTCAGTCCCTGACAGTTTTGCACTACGGCCAGTTGCCTGCCCACAACATTATAATTGTTCAAGGTCACCTTATGAATGAGAACATATAGAACTCAGTTCTTTGTTTCTGTGAAAAATCACTGAGTATGATCGACTCCAGATCCATCCAAGTTGCCGCAAAGTCCACATATTTGTCCTTCTTTATGGCTGCATACTCTCCCATTGTGTATATGTACCACATTTTTTTATCCAGTCCAGCTTCGATGGGCAACACGGTTGGTTCCAAGTTTTTGCTGTTGTGAATAGCAGGTATCTTTTTGGTAGAATGACTTGAGTTCCTCCGACTATATTCCCAATGGGAGCATTGCTGGGTCATATGGAAGGCCAATTTCTAGTTCCTTCAGAAATCGCCACACCGTCTTCCAAAGAGGTCGTATTAGTCTGCATTCCCACCAGCAGTGTAGAGGCGTTCTTTTTCTCCGCATCCTCGCCAGCATCTGTTGTTGTTTGTTTGATAGCATTGACTTTGCTCTTGGCCACCTCACACCCACAGTCTCTAACTCTCCCCACCCAAGGCTGATGTGGAGGCCCCTGGAAGTGCCTGTTGACTGGATAAGGGTTGGAAGGCTGGGGTCCCAGGGATCCTGACCACCTCACTCTGACGGCCCAACATCCAGCCCTGTCTTTTTAGATTCCAGAGCTGGCTCACATCTGATTGTTATCATCCCCAAGACAAGCGAAGCAGAATCGACAGTCTTGTCTCCAACGAGGAATCAACAAAGGCGTGAAATGTTACAGGAAACAACTGCGTCTTCAGTCTGCAAGAAAGCAGAAATGCAAACCCTGGACCCCCACATTTCGGAGAGTCTCCGTGAAGTTGGAATGGAAACAGTGACGTCAACCGCCCTGACGTGAAACTGAAAATTCCTGGAAACTGATGTCACAGGAACGGTTTGTGGAAATGAGAGCGGGAGAGGGCGGCCTTAGTCTCTGGCCCCTCGGGGGCTTTGATTCCAGTTTTCCCTGGGCATGTCCTCACCCCTGTGTGAGAACAGAGCGTGTTTGCGTAGCCCCTCCCCTTCCTCCATCAGCCTCTTCCTGCCTCCTGCAAGGTCCATCAAGCAGTCACCGCCTCTGTGGCTCTGTCCTTCCTTGGTGTCCTACCTGTCTGCACCTGCCCTGCCTGGAGGCCCAGGAGCTCCGTCTCAAGGCCGCTGTGCACTACTGGGGAACAGGACCCAAGCCTACCCAGGACAGCGTCTCACTGACTCCCAGGGCCTGCTCTTTCTGTTCCAAATCGCCTTCCTGTCGGGAAGCTTTTCCAGTCTTTCTCACGTTTCTCAAAACTTCTGCCTCTGTCGCCGAAGGAACTGGCCTCTTACTCCATTAAAAAGGTGGGCCTTGTCCCTCGGCTCCCCCAAAAGCCAGTGCCCATCATGCCCCCTCCCTCCTGCCTCAGGGCAAGGTGCTCCAGGCTGGCTCCGACCCCTCTCCCTGACCACTTCGGGAGCCTGAGCTGAAGATCAGCACGGCAACGTCACCCCTTTCCTGCCACTCTGTACGCATGTCGTCCTCAGGCAGCATCTAGGGGCAATGCCACAGCTCGTGAACTGAAAGAGATTCAAAACTCTCGCCTTGGCAGTCAGCAGATCCAGGACCAGATAACATGGGGGCAGCCTCCCCTTTCCCCTGCGTCATCCTGGGCTGCATGGAGCCTCTAGCCTTTTCCCTGGCACCCCTGCCTCGGTCCCCTGCCAGCCCAAGGGCAGGCTGCTTCCTGCTCTGGGCCCGGGGCTCCACCAGGGCCTGGGGCTTTCTGCTTGGGATGTGGGGGCTTTGGTGGCTCCTGGGCACGCGAGTGAAGGGAGGGGACAGAGGAAAATGACCCCTCATGGTCTGGCCCCCAAAAGGAAACAGCTGTGAGACAAACCAAGTTTACCGGCCTTAATATTCACAGTGTATCTTCATTCCTCAAGCCTGCGTTTTTCTCTGTTTTATCAAGGACTCTTTGCATTATCTTTGCTTGGCCCCAGGCTGAAGTCGACACATTCCCAGGGCAGAGCAGAGGAGAAGAAAAGCCTGCCCTGTCCTCGAGACAGGCTCTCTAGAATTGGAAAATCATCCTCTGTCTGCAGCTGGCTCCCTCCCGTTCTTCCCTTCCCCACCATCTCCTCAGAAAAGTGGCCACATGCGCTGTTCTCTTCTTCCAGCTCAGCCCCTCTCTGCTCACCAGCTCACTGGACTTTGCCTTTGGCATTCCTCTGGAATGGCCCTACCAAGGGTCCCAATGCCCTCTGGTTGTGAAATCCAATGAAGAGTTTCAGTTCTTTTTGTTGCTGCTGCTATTGTCTCTTCCAGGAACATCTCCCTCCCAGCTCCCAGCCTTAGCTGACCTTGTTGTCCTTTCATCTATGAACTGTTCCTCCCAGGAATTCTCTGCAGGCTCTTCTTTATCTTTTTGCCCCTTCCACGTGGATGTTTCTTGTCTCCTTTCATGACTTCAACTGCCATCTGTTCCCTTGCAATTTTCGAACCTTAGGGCATCACCTGGAACCTTTCTATAGATCTGCAGGTCCAAATTGCTCAATGCTTGCTAAATCAAATATCCCTCAGACTCATGAAACTCAATCTGCCCCAAATTGGACTCATTCTCTGCTTCTCTAAATATTTTCTGTCTTAGTCCATTTTGTGCTGCTATAACAGAGTACTTGACACTGTGTAATCTAGAAAGAAAACAGGCTTATTTAGCTCGTGGTTCTGCAGGCTGGGAAGTTCAAGGGCATGGCCTTGACTTCTGGTGAGGGCTTTTAGGATTCATCATAACATGACGGAGAAGATCAAAGAAGAGCAGGCTTATGTGAAGAGAGGAAACCTGAGAGGCATCCTGGCTTCAGAATATCCCACTCTTGAGGGAAGCTAATCCATTCCTCCAAGAACTAATCCAGTCTTGCCAGAGTGAGAACTCGCTCACAAGAGGGAGAAAGACACCACACCTTTCATGAGACATCCATCCCATCACACAAACACCTTCTGCTCGTCCCACGTCTCAACACCACCACAATGGGGATTAAATCTCAACATGAGTTCTGGTGGGAACAAACCATATCCAAATCATAGCATTCTCTTAATTTTCTTTTAGTCTTTTAATGAATGCGACCATCATTCAAGTGGTCATGAAGTCATCCTCTTTTCTTTTTTTTTTTTTGAGTTGGAGTCTCACTCAGTCGCCCAGACTAGAGTGCAGTGGCCGCTCCCGACCACCGCAGCCTCGACCTGCTGGGCTCCGACGATCCTTCCACCTCAGCCTTCCAAGTAGCTGGAACTACAGGCGTGCGCTACCACGCTTGGCTGATTTTTTGATTTATTGTAGAGATGAGGTCTCGCTGCCCAGGCGGGTCTCGAACCCGCGGGCTCAGGCAATCCACTCACCTCAGCCTCCCGAAGTGCTGGGATTACAGGCTGAGCTACCAAGCCCGGCTCATCCTCCTTTCATTCATGCTGCACCTGCCTCCTCTGAGGCCTCATCACTCTCTCTTGCAACACATTCTATTCTTTTCTTTTCTTTTTGAGTCTAGGTCTCATTCTGCTACCCCGGATGGAGTGCAGTGGCACGATCACTGCTCACTGCAGCCTTGACCTCCTGGGTTTAGGCAATGTTTCCACTTCAGCCTACAGAGTAGCTGGGACTACAAGTGTGCACCACCACACTCAGCTAATTTTTTAATTTTTGTTTTAGAGATGAGGTCTCACTATGTTGCCCAGGCTAGTCTTGAATCCGTAGGCTCAAGCAATCCTTCCGTCTCAACCTCCCAAAGTGCTGGGATTACAGGCGTGAGCCACCATGCCCAGCCACAACAGATCCCATTCTAACTTAGGTCAATATGAAATCCAAATCTCTTTGCAGAGCCAAGAGGCTATCCATAGTGTGAACAAGAGGAAAAGCCAGGAGACCCAAGTCACCCAAGCTGGGCAGTCATCCTCTGGTTCAAGCAAAATCACTTTTCGACAGAGTTTGATTTTGTTTTTTAAATAAAGGACACAAGTAACACATGGAAAACCTGTAGCAGCCAGAGGATGTGCCTGAGCCTTGGGAGAATGCCAAAATTGTCGGGGTGCAGGATTCACAGGGCAGACTCAGCGTATGTGAGTACACAGCCATCTTCCCTCCAAAGCATCTGCTCTTGGCTTCCCTGGTGTGCTTGTTATTCTCCCGTTGGGGTTGCTGCTTTGAATTCAATGGCTTTTTCCTGGAATGTTCTCTACTGCCTTGCAACTGTGTAAAGTAGCCCTCCTCATAGTGAGTGTTTCACAAATATGTTACTCTTTGAATGAAAGGTTGGGTGTTCATGCCTGGAATAGGGATGTTATAGTAACCCAACTGTACCCAACAACAACTTAACCTGGACGAATCGACACTAGAAATCAGAGAGCAAGCAACCAGTGGGGCAAAGGTCACAGAACTTTTACGGGGCGGGGGAGTAGGTTAAGGGAAAGCCTAGGAAGATCTACCGCAGGGTGTGATTCTGGGGAACAGGTTGGACCAGGCCCAGTGAGCACCGTGTTGGGAAGTGCAGAGTGACCGAGTGTTGTGTGGGGTAGTGCAGACAGGCAGCAAGGGGCAAGAAACCCTGCCTGGTCTCCCCTGGCCTGTCCTTGCCAGCATATCGGGGACAGACCCACCGGGCATCCTCTCCCCGCTCCAGCCACACTGGCTTTGTGGTTCCTGGAACCCACAAGGCTACTCAACCCTCTGGATCTTTGGATTTGCCTCCCCCGCCCCCACCCACCCCCCAGCGTCAGAAGAGCTCTTCAATCTTGTTACTGACTCCCGGTGACACTCTCCTCCTCCTTCGAGGCTCAGCCCAGTGAGCACCTCCTGGAAGAAGGCAGTGGTCAGAGAAGGCCTTTCCTTTTATTTATTTTGGAGAACTCTTTGCAGTTACCATCTTAACTGTGGTTCTCTGGAACACAGAACGATGCAAAGTGCCAACGTGTTATTTGGGAGACCTGAGTCGCGAGGTGGAGAGAGGAACCGCTGTGCATGGTAACGCAATGCTCCACTGGCTGCTGCTTCCAGGAGACATGGCTGGTCGCTGGCCCACTCGGCACCTGGCACAGCTTGATGGGCTGCCCAGACCAGTCACAGGGAAGCAGAGAGCCTGCATCTCATCTCCTGTTCCCCTTCACACTCTGGGTTGCATGATCTAACCTCTTAGAAGCCAGATGTCAAGACCAGCCTGTGGCTTTTTAACTAAAGTCTGGAAGTGGCAAGAGAAGACGTCTACTCAGAGCCTGAGACTGCCTGGCAGTCACAGGAGACAGACCCGCATTCCTAGGATAAGGGACAGGTCAGCCTGAGGACCAGAACTGCCTGGGCCCAGGAGCAGCCCGGTACCGGGGCTGTGGTCGGTGCCAAGCAAGCCGTGGAAGGCCCAGGAGATGGTGCCGAGAGACCTGAAGCTATGTCTGTCACGGCACTTCCTGCCTGGCTCACGCCTACTGGTCCCCTATTGAACCAGAAGCACCTTAGAGGCAGAGATCACCCCTGCCAGATTTAATGATGTGTCCCCAGGCCTAGGAGAGTGCATCGCACAAAGTCGGTGCTGAACACTGGTTTTGCCGCATCAAGTTCATATGTGGCCAATGCTGTAAAGCTTCTGCCAGCACCACTGAGTGAGCTGCTCATGCCTTATCTCCCCAAGTGAAGTTGTTTACTTTTGTTGGTAGCTAGGCTGAGAGGACCCCGAGGGTGCTGAGCTATTTCTCCTATTTAGCTGTAGTTTTGTATATTCCCAACACAAAGAATTGATAAATGTTTGAGATGATAGAAATGCTAATTACCCTTATCTGATCACTATATGGAGGGGGGCAAAAAATCCCCAGTATATATTTATAAAAAATTATTTATCCATTCTTACATGCTTAAACTTCAGTCACCTTCAAAGTACTCTCTGTTTGATGCAATACGCCTACTGAGATGTTTTTTCCACTACTCAGTTTTGAATTCATTAATTTTTATGCTTTTTAGTGCTTCTGCTCTGTTTTTCCACATCAGCAAAATGTTTCCCCTTGAAGATTTTTTTTCATTTTTTCCAAAAAAAGAGGTCAACTGGGGCAAGACTGGGTGAATAAGGAGGGTGAAACATAGGGGTCATGCTGTTTTGGGTCAAAAACTGAACACTCTGCATGGTGTGGGCAGGTGCCCTTGTAAATCACCCATCATGAAATGGACAAATGTGTTGAAAGAACTTCCAAAAAAAAAAATTAACTGAAGTCAAGAGCTAGCTGGTACACTGATGCCCATGAGTTTCTAGAACATTTACCTAGTGCGGAAAGCCTGTACTAAAAGGGGTCTGCACTCCAGAAAATAATTCTGTTTTGTGTGTGTTTCCCCCTCATACATTTTCATGTATTGAAATATCACTATGTACCCCATGAAGATGCACAATTAATATTTGCCAATTAAAAAATTAAATAAAAATTTTAAAATAAATGAGTAAAAAGAAAACAAGACAGTCTTGACCCAGAAACTACGCATTCATTTATTCATTTCCCACTTGTGATAGCAAGGACTTTCTTTTCCCGCATTATATGCAAGGTTAGATAACCTGAACGCTTTCTTGCTTCTAGAACACCTGGAAACAATGATCACTATTTAACAATTGTTTTTTGACTACAGTTAGACTTTCAAGAAAATAAGGAGACTCCCCAGAGGCAAAACCAAATTACTACAGTTAATCCTAATTATTCACAGAGTCTATGTTTTCTAATTTGCCCACTTGCTACAATGTGTTTGTAACCCTGAGATCAATACTCCCGGTGGCCGGTGGTGCAGTGGTCATTCGCAGACTTGAACAAAATACGAAAAATTCGAGAATTCCAGCTGAGGTCAAAAGAGGCAACAACCTGCCTTCTTGTTTCAGCTCTTAGACTGAAAACAAGACCTTTTCCGTGATCTATTTAGTGCTGTTTTCACATTTTTGTGCCTTTTGTTGGTGATTTTGCTGTTGAAATGCCCCCCAGGGACCGTGCTGAAGTGTTGTCCTACACAGGAAGGCTGACCAAGTTAGACGAGCTGCCTTTATGCATGAGTTCTAGAGCCACTGGCTGTGAATTCGGTGTTAAAGAACCAACAGTAATATTAAATTAAGTTCAGTCATGTGTCACTTAACAACGGGGGGTGCGTTCCAAGAAATGGGTCATTAGGTAATTTTGTCATTGTGCGGACATAATGGAGTGTATTTACCCAAACTTGGAGGTGGTCTAGCCTCTTACACAGCTCAGCTATAGGGGATAGCCTGTTGCTCCTGGGCTACAGAGCTGTACAGCATGTGACTGTAGCAGTTGTAACCCAATGTATTTGTGCATCTAAGCATGTCTAAACATAGAAAAGGTACAGAAAACATGTGGTATAAAAAATAACAGATGGCAACTTGTGGAGGACATTCACCATGGATGGAGCTTGTGGGACTGGAAGTTGCTCTGGGTGAGTCAGTGAGTAAGTGAGTTGGTGAATGAGTGAATGGGAAGCCTAGGAAATCACTGTGCCCTGCGGCAGACTTTGTAAACGCTGTACACTTAGGCTACACGATGTTTATGAAAAAATACTTTTCTTTTTTCAATGATAAATTTACTTCAGCTTGCTGTACATAACTTTTTTACTTTATAAACATCTGCATTTGAAAAAAATGTTTTGGTTTTTGTAATAACAAACTTAAAACACAAATACATTGTACAGTTGCAGAAAAATATTGTATATCCTTGTTTTTTGTTTGTTTGTTTGCTTTTGTTTTTTTGAGTTGGAGTCTCACTCTGTCGCCCAGACTGGAGTGCAGTGGCCGCTCCCGGCCACCGCAGCCTCGACCTGCTGGGCTCCGGCCATCCTTCCGCCTCAGCCTTCCGAGTAGCCGGAATTACAGGTGCGTGCTACCACGCCCAGCTGATTTTTTGATTTATTGGAGAGATGAGGTCTCGCTGCCCAGGTGGGTCTCGAACCCGCGGGTTCAGGCAATCCACTCACCTCAGCCTCCCAAAGGCGCGGGTATATCCTTGTTTTATAAGCGTATTTCTATTTACGCTTTTTTTACAGTACTTCAAAAAATTGTTAAGAGCTGAGAAACAGACGCACTCATGAGCCTCGGCCTACACAGAATCAGGATCATCAATATCACTGTCTTCCCCTTCTCCCCCCACCCTCTTGTCTCCATAATCCCATGTCCTACGGAACAAGGCCTTCTTCTGGAACACCCCCTGGAGGACCTGCCTGAGGCTCTTCTTCAGGAAATGGCACTCTTTTCAGAAATATGTCCATGGTGGTTTGCTTGGTTGGTTGGTTTGTTTCTTCTTTTTTTAAATCTTAGATTTGCTTGTAAGCAGATAACGCTCCATGAACATTCCTCTCTATTAATGAAAACTTTCACTGTTGAGATCTGTGTCTTCAAACTTTTAAAAAAGCTTGTCGAGGTCTGCAAAAGCTTCTGCTAAACCTTCGCTAAGTTTTCTTGGGAGTTCTTCTTTTTCTTCTCCTACTGTTTCCTTTTCTCTTGCCTCGTCCTCAACTATATGTTTCCGTTCAAGTTCCAACAACTCCTCATGGGTCAGTTCCCCAAGGCAAAGTCACTAGGAATTTAGGCAGTAGGAATTTTTCAACTCTGTGATAGTTCTAGGGGACCCTGTCATATACGTGGTCCATCACTGGCTGCAGTGTCATTATGTGACACATGACTGTATCCTTACAGAGAAATATGCGTAGTACAAGGTTATGTATTGATCTGTTGATGAAAATGTTGCAAGTAGAGATTCGTAGGAACCTAACCCCATATTTTCCCAGGAGGAACGTTTGTGTATTCCCTAATTTAGTATTTGGAATGATGTTATGGATCATAACTACTGCAAATGATGAGAATTAACCTTATCTAATAAAAGTTCCAGTAGAGAGAATGGAGGAAGGTTAATAGTGGAAGAAAAATGGCTGAGACTTTTCTAGAACTGATTTAAGACACAAATCTTGAGATTCAGGAAGTGCAACAAATCCCAAGCAAGATCAATAAACATTTTCATTTAAAAAAACTTTTCAACTCTTTTGTAATAACAAACCTAAAACACAGACACAGTGTACAGTTGCAGAAAAATATTTTTTAACCTTATTTGATAAGCTTATTTCTATATACAATTTTTTTACAGTACTTAAAACTTTTTGTTAAAAACTAAAACACAGGCACACTCATTAGCTTAGTCCTATACATAATCAGGATTATCAATATCACTGTCTTTCACCTCCACTTCTTGTTTCCCTGGAAGGACCTCAGGGGCAATGACATAATACCATGTCCTATGGAACAATGCCTTCTTCTGGAACACCTGCTGAAGGATCTGCCCAAGCCTCCTCTTCAGGAGATGTCATTCTTTTCAGGAATGTGTCCATGATGGTTTGCTTGATTTGTTTGTTTCTTCTTCTTCTTCTTTTAATCTTAGATTTGCTTGTAAGCACATAATGTGCCATGAACATGCCTCTCTATAAATAAAAACATGTAGGCTTGCCACAGTGACCCTAAAGAAAATCCAAAATAAAGATCTTAAAAACAACCATAAAAAACAAGACAGATGATATAAAAAGTAAATACTATTAGGTTGACATTACAATTCTCAATAACAAGAACAGAAGATAGAATATCTTGGAATTTCATTTCAAAGTAACTGGTATTCTAGAAATCTATACAATATAAATAAGAAGCAGAGGAAAACAAACGCATTTTCAGGCAAACAAGGATTAAAAGAGTTTCCACTGACAGAACCTCACTGAAAGATCTGCTACGTGTGTATTTCCGGAGTAAAGAAACTGAACCCAGTAAGAAAGAGTGGGCTGCAAGAAAAGAGGGTGAAGAAGAAAATTCACAGACAAAAAGTAAATCTACAGAAGCATTTGCTGTGTAAAACAATCCCAGATAGAGCTTGAGCCATAGCCTCAACGTTCATTCACTCAATAAATACCAAGCTTTTAAAAACATGCCAGCAGCAGTTTTATGTGCTGGTAATATAGCAGTGAATTAAACAGACCCCAAATACCTGCCTTCATGAAGGTTATACATAAGTAAGCAACGTGTTTAGTATGCTTTGTAATGATACATGCAATGGAGAAAAATTATACAGGGACAGGGGATAAGGAACGTGGAAAGGGAGTTTGGGGCTAAATAAAGCTCAACCCTCAGGGTCCGAGTCCAGCCAGCTGACTGGATCACCGCGCTCCGCTCCCGTAGCTGCCACAGAGGCCCCCCGAGGTGGAGCATGGAGCGTCTTTGCTTCCACCTCTGCCTCCGTCATCTTAGGACCAGGACTGCCTTTTCTCGTCCTTCTCTTTTTCCAGTCCAAAGTGACTTTTATGAAAAGGACATGATATGATAAGCAGGAAAGGCATGTTTCACTCTGAGTCACCATCCCTGATCTCCTCCAAAAGGGACAATCTGTGATGATCAGGGCAAATGGCAAAGTCGTGGAAAGGAAAGGACACCATTATTGGGCAATTTGAGGCGAGACGGTTGTTTGCTGCGGATCCTGTCCCTCACAGCTTTAGGGGGAATGCAACCATCAACTGGTCTGCTGGGCCGAGGAAACTGCCCTCCCAGGGTTAACAAGAACGACAAGCCGGGCTCTGGAAGAACTCCAGTTAGGCACTGGCCAGGGAGTACTGGTGCCCTTCAATCCCCTCCCCCGTGGCTGCCTGCTCTCCCACTGCTCTTGTAGATAGAATCTCTGATGCTGGGCCTTTTAACCCAAGTATTGCTTAGGGTGTTTTCCACATCCTCAATTCCAGCAGAACGGCTGTTGTCAACGGGTCTGAAGTCTCCCCACGTACCAATTTAGTGCGGGAATGCAGCTTCTTTATCGCCCTGTCGCATGACTTCACCCCTCCCAACCAGCGATCCCCACATTTACCCCAACATCCGTCCAAACCCCTGAAGAAACTCATCCCAAACCTCTTGGAGACGTGGGTTTGAGGTTTCTTCCATTTCTTCATTGACTGTCCTGTGATGGTGAAACTCTTTCTCTGCTGCAACCCTCAGTGTCTTGGTATATTGACTCACGACACATCTGGCAATGAACCTGTTACTGTTACACTGAGAGGGTCTTGGCAATTTGGAGTGTTACCAGAATTGAGCATTGGGAAGGGTTCAGGGTGAAGTGAGTTTAAATCAAGTTCTTTTGAGGGAAAGTAAGAAACAGATTTTATAGGTTGTGGCTGGCCGTAAATCTGTTTTAACATCAGAGGTTTTTTTAAAGTGGATTTTACAATCTGTAAGTCAGTTTTATTTATGAACTTAAACTTGATCTATTCTTTCTGTTCTTTTTCATAAAATAGGCTGAACTTGCCTAGTGTTCTTCAGACTGTGGAGACAGAATGAATGTGCCATATCAGAGGTACCTATCTTATAAAACTTGAAATTGCGTGATTTATAAACTAAAGTTGTAAAGAGCCTCTGACAGTTGGGGCTCCCATGCCCTGCCTTCCAGCCCACTACTGGGAATCGCCCTCTGTCTCCAGGCCCTGGTTGAGGCTAGCAAGGGGCACCCCTCCATGCTCGACTGAGGCCAGAACCGGGGGGGGCACTCTGCTGCCCTGCTCAGACGCTACTCTTGGGACTCACACCCCCCACCCCCACCTCATGAGTGAAGTGGACTTTTATCAGCCATGCTGGCGGTTAATATCCACCCAGACAGGGTCTCCATGGGAAAGTGAATTTTTGAGTTACAAATTGTCGACTTTGCCAGGCTCGGTGGCTCAGCCTGTAATCCCGCGCCTTTGGGAGGCTGAGGTGAGTGGATTGCCTGAGCCCGCGAGTTCGAGACCCGCCTGGACAGCGAGACCTCATCTCCACAATAAATCAAAAAAATCAGCCGGGCGTGGTAGCACATGCCTGTAATTCCGGCTACTCGGAAGGAAGGATCGCTGAGGCGGAAGGATCGCCGGAGCCCAGCAGGTCGAGGCTGCGGTGGCCGGGAGCAGCCACTGCACTCCAGTCTGGGCCACAGAGTGAGAGTCCAACTCAAAAAAAAAAAAATTGTCGAATTTAATCCATTTTGATGACTCACACCCACACATGAGGGACGCCAAACCAGATGACAATGGCACGGGAGGGGAAAGAGGATTCCCTGCTTTGTTTCGAGAAACAGGCTTTGTTCTCAACCCCCAGAATATTCGACAGCATCTTGGAAAGCTGGACTTGACTCAGGGTGGGGATGGGGAGAAGCTCACATCACTGAGCTAAGGAGAATGAGTTACTGATATACGTTGAGGTCCAGATCCAGCAACCGGTGCCTTCAGGAAACGCCCAGCCAAACAAAGAAGGTGGGTCACGACCCTAGTTTACCCTAAGCAAGTTACTTGCCTTTTTCCATTTTGGAGCAGGGTGAGCTGATGAGCCAGCTGCCTTCCCTGGTTTGGGGCAGCACTTCCCTTGAGGGAAGCCTCTAGCGCTGGGCTAGAGGCCAAGTCAGTCAGGACCAGGTGTGCTCAGTCCAGCCCTGACTTCAGTCTCTGTTCTCTTTGTCCTCAGAGACTGTGTGGGAAAACGCCGGACACCTGATACGGCAGATTCTTCTCTCTTGTCCTAAGGAGATGGGAACCTGTTTTACCCAAAAAGAAAAGTGAATATAGTCAGTTCTGCTGCCTTTCAGCCAACTGCCGAGGAATTTGATCATCAGAATCACCTGGGGAGTTTTATAAAAAAGCATGCAGATCGCCAGAGCCCAGCGGGTCGACGCTGGGGTGGCTGCGAGTGTGCCACTGTACTCCAGCCTGGGCGACAGAGTGAGACTCCAACTCAAAAAGAAAAAAAACCATGCAGATATTTGGCTCCAATACTGACATATTGGACCAGGCATCTGGGTTGGGGTCCAGGACTGTGTACTTCATTAAACTTCCTGGGTGACTCAGATGATAAGCCAGGTCAGGGCAAATCTGATATAAGGAATCTAAAAGGAAGTCTCACTCTGGCAATTCAGTCAATAAAACCCTATCAGCACATGAACTTTTTTAATCAATAAGAAAAATATGAACAACCCTATAGAAATACAGACAAAGACAGTTTCATTAAAAAAAATGCAATGGTCCATAGTTACGTGGGAAGCTGTTCGTCCTCACAAATAAAGAATTGAAGCAACCAGACAATTGTTCTTACACAACAATTAGTTAAGATTAAAACATTGGATGGCAGGATAAAAGGAAACTCACATCTTGTCTGTCGGTGGGAGTGTGAATTGATGCTAGTGTTTGGAGAGCAATTTAGCAATTTCTATGAGAATTTTACACAAAGGTAGCTTTGATGAAGCAGTTTCAAGGATTTTACACTACAGATATGTTTGAAGAAGCAAGCAACGTATGTATGCATAAGAATGGTCCTTGCAGCGTTGTTTATAATAGCAAGATCTAGAAACAACCTAAATGTCCATCAACAGGAGACAGTTATATACGCTATGGTACAACCACATGTGATTAGTATTCATCTGTTAAGAAGAACAAGCTAGATTTATAGCTATCTATCTCTGAGAGATGCTATTTTGTGGAAAAAAAAGCAGTTTTGTATGTTTAGAATCCATTCTAGGTAAAACAAAAATGGGTGCAAACAGGTATTTGTGCTTGTATGTGTATAGAATATTTAGAAAGAAATGCAAGAAACCTAAAATGATGATACTTCTGTAGAGCGGGAATAAAGATTTGGGGAGAAATGTGTCTTTTACTTACTTTTCACATGTCAACCTTGTAAATTATTTGAATTTTTACCATGAGTATATATTACTCTTGTAAAACAAAATACTGCAAAGAAACTAGAACAAAGATGTTTAAGCTCACACACCTACAACCACTATGCGTATGGTAACTCACCTCTGGTCTCACTCTCAGCAGCACACCTCCTGCTGCAGCCTCACAGGCTGTCCACTTGAATTTAGACTCACCTCCGCAATTGGCACTTGCTGCAGGCCTGTGTCCTTCCACTTCCCACCCCAGGGAAGCCAAAAAAAATTATATATATAAAATATATTATATATATACTGATGCCCCATGAGTCTGACACCTGAGAAGTATAGGAGATGCAAAGTCTTCCAGGAGCAACCGTTCATGGGTACAAGATGGGGGACGAACCTCATCTGAAGCCCCAGCTCCTTCCTTCAGAGAGATACTTGAAGGTTTTCTATGCTCTTCTCAGAGGACCTGATTACCGTCAAGTCCTCCTTGTCTGTAGCTGTAATCTTGATGGCAGACTCTTCTGTCTTTTCTCCCTGCTCCCTCATTCCCGCTTAAAGGATCAGCACCCAAATAAATGACTTCACTCAGATACCCAGCTTGCAGGGGACCCAAGCTAAGTCAGCCCCTTCAGAACTGCAGGCTCCTGGAAGCCACCATTCCTGAAGGCCCAAGCAAGGCCATGCTGAGGTACGAGCGTCATTGCTGGCAGCGGTAATGGTAGCGATGATGCAGCCTTGTGGAGAGGTCAGGCACTGCGCCAGGGACTTCACACCGACTGCCCATTTCACCATCCCAACAACCTGCAAAGTGGACGTCATTTTACCACCTAGTCTATGGCAATTTGTCCTAGCAGCCCAAACAGACTAAGACAAAGAGCTCAAGGGGTGGGGGAGGGGCGGTTCAGGGAAGCGTTGGAACCCAGGAAGTGGGTCCTCATGTGAGAAGGGGTCTGGAGCCCACCAGAGCCAGTGTGGGCTTGAGCCCCTTCTGTAACTGCCTGTCACCCACATGAGAATCTTCTTCAAGCAGAGCTATGTGTCTGCTATGCAAATGAGGCTCCAGGGAGAACACCTGGTGCGCCCCTTCCGGCCTCATGCCTCGCGGATGTTCCCGTTCCCTTAGAGTGTTATTCCCCTTTGGAGGAACTAAGGGCTTTGCAACAGGCCCAGTGGTGACTCCCTGGGGTGGCCCCTGGACCGCAGGCGTCATACTCCACTGCTCTGCAGGCTTTTCTTCGGGGGCCTAAGATGACCGCTGCAGCTCGACACACGTTTCTGGCCCTGAACCACAGGGTGCTTCCAAAGTCTCATGGGTGAGGGATCAGAGAAGGGTGCCGTACAGGGAAGGCAATCCAGAAGGACAAGGGAAAGCAATTTAATGAGCCGACAGCTCAAGGAACAGGATGGCATGTGTTCTTATACACTGACCAAGGCTCTGTGAGTTCTTTGAGCAACAGTTATTCAAAAAGGTGTTTTCAGTGGGCAGAAAGCAAACATCTGAACTCAAGATGAAATAGAATTCTCTCAGGGAAGAGCATCCTGGATACCAAGACTGTTTTCTCAACGGGTGCTGCCTCTACAGGCTTCGGAGAACAGAGTGGTGGGGGCATCCGAGCCCAGTGGCCCACCAGACAGACCCCGCAGCAACTCAGTGAGTCAAGGTTTCTGTTTCCAGAAAGCAGAGCTCGGATAAGCCCTGCTGGATACTTGCATTATCCACTGCACGCATCCTGGGGTGGGGGGGAGAAGTGCGGGCGCCATGGGCCGTGTGTCCTGGCTAGGGACGCGGGCTGTGCGGAAGGTTTTGAACGACAAAGAGGGATGGGCTGGGCTGGCGGCCCCATCCTGATTCATAAGTGGAAGCCCTAATTCCCAGCATCTCAGCATGGGGTCCTATTCGGAAACAGGGTTGTTGCAGATATAATTCTCTAAAACGAGGTCATCCTGGAGGAGCCCAAATCCAGTGTGACTCGTGTCCTTATACAAAGGGAAAATTTGGAGGCAGACACGCATGCAGGGAGAACGCCAGGTGAGAGGAAGGCGGCGATTGGATGATGCCTCCACAGGCCACAGGATGCAGAGACGGCCAGCAAGCTCTCACAGACCAGGGGAGAGGCAGGGAACAGAGTCTTCCTCACCTGAGAGGGAACCAACCCTGCTGGCACTTGGAGCTCAGACTTCCAGCTTCCAGAACTGTGAGCCAATCCGCTGACTTGATTTGGGCGTCATGTGGTACTTTACTATGGCAGTCCTAACACACTGACACCAGGGGGCTAGGCCAGGGGGGCTCACGGGAGGCCTGCACGGGAGGCCGGGGCCTGAGGGCAGATGGCCAGGGGCTGGCCACTGAGGATGAGGGTGCCTAGTCCTGGGCCTGGGAGGAGCACGCTGCCTCCAGCCAGGCCAGTCCCGCTCTCCACAGGGAGACATTTTGCCTCCTGTTACTTCAGTTCACCCTGAACTTTCACCTGTGTGTCTGTTCAGGAAAATGAAGTCCAGCTTCCCGAGGCTCCCACAGGCCATCTGCTTCTACCAGGAGGCAGACGTTAAGATGGCTCATCGTTGTCTGAGGCAAGATGGAGGAGACACCGTCAGGAACCCCCAGGCCCCGGTGAGAAACATGAATTCCCAGCATGCCTCGCCCACTTTTGGCACAAGTCAGTATTTTATCTGCCGGCAGCCTGCCTTCTAGGGTTTGCTGATGAATCGTGGTCCCCACACTGTGGAAAATCCCTTATGAGAATTCACTCTTTTTCCAAAGAGTCTCCCTGAGGAAAGTTCCACTGCATTGGAGACTGCAGTGCCATGGTAGAGACTCAGGAGAGTTCCAGAATGTTCAAGGTGAGGTTCACAGGGCAGACATCAATGGCTGGCAGAAGTGACTGTCATCTGGGAACTCTGCCACATTCCCTGCCTTTCCCGCAGGTTTCCCGTGAGTAGAGGGTGCAGGCCATGCCCTTGGGGCGGTACAGGCAGGGTGTTCCTGGGCCATTTCAAAAGCCTTGCGAGGCTGGCCTCACCCCTCCGTCCCCCAGCCTGGGGCTTGCACTTCTGCCAAGGGTTGGGATTCAGAGGTGGCAGAAGGGTCCACGCCGCTCCCCTCACCAGCTTCCCAACTGAGCTTGCCACCCTCCAGCCCCTCCATCTGCTCCAGAATGCCTGGCTTTCCCTCCTTGCTTAGTTGCCATCCTGCACAACCGTCCTCCTTGTCACTCCCCCAGCTCAACTCTGCCAATGGCAAGCCTGCTGGGCTCCGGCGATCCTTCTGCCTCAGCCTTCCAAGGAGCTGGAACTACAGGCACGCACTACCACACCTGGCTAATTTTTGATTTATTGTAGAGATGAGGTCTCGCCAAGTTGCCCAGGCGGGTCTCGAACCCGCGGGCTCAGGCAATCCACTCTTCTTTGTTTCTTTCCATTCCCCTCAGCCTTTTCCGGGCTCAGGCTGCCGGAAGCCACAACCCCTAAAGAGGCAAAACAGAGGTTACCCAAAAATGGGAAAAACGCTGACTGGGAGCAGAGCCCCAGTGGGAAGCGGCCATGCTGGAGGCAGAGCCCCATGGATCCTATTGAAGGACTCCTTTTGGTCTTAAAGGAATGCGTGCTTAGGCTTGAAAAACACTTCCCTTGATAAATAAAACAATTAGCTAGAATGTGCAAGGATGTGGAATTAGCAGTAAACCTATGTATAGAAACGTAAAAAGGGCTCAACAGCAAAAATTTCCCCCTGAAGGGACAAGGGAATGTTTTACTACCCCCTTTCCCATGAAATTTTGCAACCTTTAGCTAAAAAGGAAAAACAAGTACTTTCTCATACCCTTTATAAGTAACAATATTGACAGTTGTGATTGATGAGGAAGTGAGAAACTGAGACAGAGTATCTCCAAAAACAGGTGTTTTCAGGAAAAACAAGTCACAGACATGCCTTTTGATTTAAGAAACAATTAGAAAGAGGGTTAAAATTAAAGTAAGGATTAGAATTAAATAAATAGCAGTTATAATTAAAAGATAAATGTTTATTATAGATGTAGGTATTAGTTAAATATAAGTAATAGAAGAAATAGGAAAGAATTAAGCTTTAAGGTAAACGTAAAATTATACACACTTAATGTAGGTTTAAAATTAAATACATTTAGGATTAGATTAATTTCATATATAAGTGTAGTTTAGACTTAAGTTTTGTTTAGAAATATAAAATGTAAAATAGGTGATAAGAAAATAGCAAGTAATATAGATAAGGCAATTAGAATTAAGAAAGTTAAAATTTTAAATTAATTAATAGAGAGTATTAAGAATTCGTAGTGGGTAAGATAAGAGTGGTTATATAAAAGAGAAAACAAGTCAATATATTGCTGCTAAAAGTGTATTAAGAAAATAGATTAGTAAAGGAAAAGAAATAGAATAGCGAAGGGAAGAGATTCAGTTGGCCTAGAGGTCACAGGTTGTGGCTGATAAATTCTTGGCAGCTGGTGTTTTGTTACATAAATAACGCCACCGGTAGCAGGAAGGAACAAAAAGAAACTTGTAAAGGTCAACTTCCCCATAACAAAAGGAAAAAACATGATGTAAACATTTAATGTGTAACGTGTGTGGCATTTTTGTGGGTACAGGGGTCAGTAAAAAAAACTATACAAGCATGCAAGAACTGAATAAAAACCGGCAGAGTCCTGAACTCTCCCCAAGAAGTTGACTCCTGTCATTCTTCTTGGCCGTCCTGATTCTCCCCATTCAGGCCCTGACTCTCTCCTGGAGCTGGACTCTGGCATCAGGCCTTCACCGGGTCTTTCTGGCGCAGCTCAGCAGCCTCCGGGCTCGGCCTCCGGCCCCAGCCCAGCGTCTGCACTTGCCAGAGAGCCTCCACTCAGATCCCGCCTGAGCCCCCTGGTCTTGAACTCAAGATGCTCCACCCGGAGCACTGGGAACCCGCCGTGGACGGCGCCACGGGCAGAGCTCCCCCGCTCCTGCAGGGGGCGCCGGCAGGGCCGGGAAGGGAAACTGCAGCCCCATCCGCACAGTCCTGCCCCCGGAGGCCGCTGCCACGGTGACCTGAGAGGCCTCGCCCCTGTCCCCCCCAGGGAGGCCCCGGGGAGCCGGGAGAGGACGGACCCAAGGCAGGGCGAGGAGGCCGCTGGGGAGGAGCTCGGCGAAGCGGGGCGCAGGGCCTCGGGCGTGCTGCTGCCAAGGCGAGTCGGGCGAAGGGGAGAGGCCAGCGGGAGGGGGCCGGGGACGGCAGGGGTGGCAACGGAGGGCTGGGAGCGGCTCTTCTTCCCCGCCGCCGCGCCCTGGGAAACGGGCCGGGCTGCGTCTCGGGAAGAGAGGAGAGGCCTGCTGCCAGGCGTGGGGAGGGGAGCTGGGTCTGCGGACGGCTCTGAGCAGCCACCGGCTCTCCTCCTCACCCCTGCTCTTCACGAGGGGCACCGCCCCCACCTGGGGCCGTGCGCCCTTCGGGTCGCTGCCTGCGTCATCCGTACACTCTCCCCCCTTCCGGGCTCTCCTCCCATCTCTCCTTGCTGGAAGGTCAGCCATCACTTAAGACCCGTTTCCTGTGGCCTCCTCCAGGGAAGTCCCTCTGGTTTTCTAAGTCGGGATTAACTTTCTTTTCTCGACGTTCTCTGGATGCTTTGTTCTTCTACCAAAACTTTTATGATGTTAATGTATTTTTGCATGTGTTGTCTGAGCTCCCAGAACTTGGCACGGCGCTGGACATTAAGCACTAAAGAGATGCTTCCTGGCTGAATAAAACAGAGTGAACAGATAAATACAGTGAAAGCTGCTTTTCTGCCCCTAGTCTATAAACATCTGGAAAAGAAGTAGTAGGTTTGGTTATCCTGGACGCTGCTGCCCTAACCAGCGTGGTTGCACACCTCGTCTCTTCTCTATAAATGTTGGCAAAATTGTTAATTTGATGGTTTGTGACTATAATTATCTCATACCGTTACTTTTTAATCTACTTTCTGTAAAAAGGAATAAAGGGAAATCTATTGCCCGGGTTTCCTACTGTTATATTTTCTGACTACTTCAGGTGGCATGCCTTGTTTTGAGCTCTATCGCCTACCTTGAGACCCACAGGGCGGCCCCGCTGCCTGGCTGCTTTCCTGGAAAACGCCAAACACCCGATAACATGAGCAGCTGGGTTCTTGTGCAGCACCCACCTGTTGGCTATTTTTGCAACTCTCTGCACAGTCCTGATCTTAGTCCTCCCAATGTCCCAGAGATGGCGGCGATGCCGCGCCTGTTAGCTCTGTTTTCTAGATGAGGAGAGAGACACCTCTGGGCTATAAGATGACGCTCTGCCCTGGGCTGCTGGTGCAGTTGGCTGAAGACCTGGCCATGGTCAACGCCGAGGGGCCTCTTGTTCAGTCCAGGGCACAGTATGGTCCCACCACACCTCACAGCCCTCGGGGTCAGGTCTCCTGGGGCTGCTTCCTTCTTTCTCGTGAAATGCAGCTCATCCTAGGCCCTAAGATACTGAGACAGGAAGCCAGGATGAGTGTGGTCCTGGTAGGTGCAATCTTGTGATCCCTCGGAGCTGCAGAAAAAGCCCAAGTGGAGCCTGTGCCACCAGGGCTTTGTCGAGAAACTTCCACTGACCCCATGCTTATCAGAAATGATGTCATCACCTCTCATTTCTCCACTCTTACTCTCAAAGTTTGAGTTTCTTTCCAAATTCACAGCTTTTGCAAAACACTGGAGAGGATAAGTTAGTCTGAAATTCCAAGTCTCGGTGTATTTGGCCCTGCCTACAACCCGGGGAGTCTAATCGTGCTCCAGTGTTCTTGTTTCTTGGGAGGTTTTGGCTTAGGTTAAGATCCAAGGCTACGGTCTGGTTCCACCTCCTCACTGGCTGGGCATGGTTGATATATTTGCTCCTCCTGTTGCACCTGAAGGGGCCCGGGAGGTGGGAACCCAGTCAGGGTCGCTGACAGTTAGGGACAGCTGACTGTGTGTCAGGCATTGTGGAATGTGCTGGAAACATGCGTTATCTCAGTCTTCACAAGCAGCCGTGTGCCTCTTACTCAGGAGACGGAGGTTCAAATTGTTAAGTGGTTCTTCCCAAGGCACATATAAATCCCCTCTGACTCCAAATCCGAGCGCTTAATAGGACCAGGTTTTAGGGACAG
This sequence comes from Cephalopachus bancanus, assembly GCA_027257055.1. Taxonomy (NCBI): domain Eukaryota; kingdom Metazoa; phylum Chordata; class Mammalia; order Primates; family Tarsiidae; genus Cephalopachus; species Cephalopachus bancanus. Next base: position 1,528,957 of record JAPVLO010000484.1, read on the forward strand.
GGTGCAGAGTGTCCTTCTGAGGGATCTGACCCGGAGGGCTTGCCTTCTGGAAACTTCTATCCTCCCTGCAGACTTATGGTAAGACCTTAGGTCAGACATGATCTCCTGATGTACCTTTATGTTCTCGCCTTGGATGTAGGGTGCCAGTGCTGGCACTATACCAGCTCTCCTGCATCCCAGCACCTTCCTTTCCTAACACCCAGCATTGTTTTCTCAGGATGTTAAGGGATGTCCTGACCCAGCATGAGAGCCTGGGAACTGTATTGCAGCCTGGGAACTATATTGCAGCATTTAGAGCTGGTCTTCCTAGGTCTAAATGCTGGTCCTGCCATCGACTTTTTTTTTTTTAATTGAGTCGGAGTCTCACTCTGTCGCCCAGACTGGAGTGCAGTGGCTGCTCCCGGCCACCGCAACCTCGACCTGCTGGGCTCTGGCGATCCTTCCGCCTCAGCCTTCCAAGTAGCTGGAACTACAGATGCGTGCTGCCACGCCTGGCTAATTTTTTTGATTTTCATTGTAGAGATGAGGTCTCGCCGAGTTGCCCAGGCTCGTGGGTCTCGATCCCACGGGCTCAGGCAATTCACTCACCTCGGCCTCCCAAGGCGCGGGATGACCGGCTGAGCCCCGGAGCCCGGTACCGTTGACTTTTTACATGATCGAACTGCTCTGGGCCTCAGCTTTCTTATCCAAGAAATGGGAATGTGAGGGGCTTGTGTTCCACCAAAATTCACATGTTGAAGCCCTAGTATCCAGTACTGCAGAATGTGACTTTTGGGAGATAGGGCCTTTAAAGAGGAAACCAAATTAAAATGAGGTCATTAGAGTGGGCCCTAACCCAATATGTCTGGTGTCCTTATAAAAAGAGGTGTTTAGAGCACACAAAGAGAAGCCTCTTCCCGCTACACACACACAAGAGCGACCTCGCGAGGACACAGGAGAAGACGGCCGTCTGCAAGCCAAGGAGAGAGGCCTCAGGGGAACCCAACCCTGCCAAGACCTCGATCTCAGACTTCCAGCCTTCAGAACTGTGGGAGAACGAATGTCTGTTGGTGAAGCCCCCAGTCTGTGGTGCTCTGTTATGGCAGCCTGAACAGACTGACGGGGGTGTTTGGAATCATAACTGTTTCACTACTCGTGCTGGTTGTGTTCATGTTGGGATTGACTGTCTGGGATCAAATGCCTGCTCGAGCATTTACTAACTCTGGGATTCCGAGCATGTCTCTTAACCTTTCCAAGCTTTGGTTGTTCAGTTTGTGCAGTGGGGCTACTTGCAAGGCCTGCCTTGGAGAGGGGCTATGAAATTTAGAGAGCTCATGTGCATTAAGTGCGGAAGACTACAGTTAGTACATGTCTGAACAGGGATTTGATCACACGTCATCTGATGCCAGAATGAATGCAGCCAGAATGAACTCCGTGGCAAGTCTTTATTTTTGTCATAAATTGTACCTCCCTAGTTATCCCTATCTCCATTGTACAAAGACGGAAATTTTCCTACAAAATGCAGAAACAAAAGTAAAATTGCTCTCAGTCATTCAACTTTCTTTTGCCAGCAAGCCCTGGAGGAGCAGGAGGGCTCCACGCCCTCCACCCGCTCCCTTCAGCCCTTTGCATCTCACGAGGAGTTCCCCAGACTCCATCTCTTGCTGCCTTCCACTAATCCATAACATCAAGCTTCTAGCAAATATAACCACAAACTCCCAGTATAACTGTAATGAATTACTAGCATTAGGCAACAATTGGCAACGGGACTTAAAATAGCATTGGCCATTGCTCACTCATCAAATGGAAGCAGTTTTTCTCAAATGAATTTTTGGAAGTTGTGATAACTATTTTTTTTTAAAGAGAGGGTCTTGCTCTGTTGCCCAGGCTGCAGTGCAGTGGCATGATTATAGCTCATTGCAGCCTTGAACTCTTGGTCTCAAGTAATCCTCCTGCCTCAGCCTCTGGAGTAACTAGAACTACAGGTGCATGCCACCATGCCCAGCTAATTAAAAAAAATTTTTTTTGTAGAGACCGGGGATCTCACAATGTTGCCCAGGCTGGTCTTGAACTCCCGACCTCAAGCGATCCTCCCACCTAGGCCTCCCAAAGTGCTGGAATTATAGGTGTGAGCCACTGCGCCTGGCATCTTAACTTTTTTAGACTGTTGTGACGGAGCTTTCCAGAGGCACCTGGCAAAGAGTGGTGGTTATGTGAGATGAGTCACGTTACCCATGCAGGTGCTGAGGACGGGTTGACTTTAATTAGAAGCAAGACTGACCCCGAGTGGCATATCTAGTTCCTCTGCAGCCAGGGCAAGACCTTCTTCAAACATTGCAGCCCCTCTGGTTAGTAGCTGAGAAGCAACGACCTCAGCAGAATACAAGCTTTTTCTTAGTTCTACTGAACAGGCTTCCCAAGGAGGCATCAGGGGCCAGACGGCGGTCGAGCTCCCCTCCGCCTGACTGGCTTGTGGTGCCCCAGGAGTTAGGCTTCAGCGACCCTGGGCAGTGGCTACTACATGCTGGAAGTATTGCAAAGCCCCACGTGAGCAGTGCCTGTGGACTGTCCCTGTACTTAGATTGAAAAAGGAGACCTGTGCTTTCTGCTTCCTGGCAGAGAAAGGACACCATGTGTGTCCTCCCACATCCTCATTACTCCCAAGGAGCTGACTTCTCCTCCCTTCTCTTACTTCCACTCCCAGTAAACAATTCACCACGGGGTGGAGTCAAACAGGTAGTCAAAAGAGAGGGAAGGCAAGGAACGGAGCTCCTGCGCCTTCGATGACTGCGTTTGCCTGCGAGAAGGCTGTAAGCAAGCCTGCGTGGGGCGGCATCTTCACGGGCGACCACCCGGAGCCCACGCTCTGCGTACTTTCCCTCCATGCCTCGTCCGCGGCGATGGCATTTCAGCCTCTGAGTGCAGGGCAGGTGTTTCTCGAGGCTGCTCAGCCAATATGTCTGACCTTTAGAAGAAGAAATGAGAAGTCAAGAGACAGGGAGAGGGAGAAGAAAATTCTCCATGCGTTATTTCCTTCCTCCTGTTGGCAGAACAAGTGTGGGGAGAGAATTGCCAGGAGGCCGCGTCTGCTCCCGGCGCAGTGATTTAGTACAAATTCACCATTTCCTTCCCCCCTATTTCCCTTTTGATTAATCATGGGAAGGTCTGAATGTTCCCCTTAAAGAATCATGGCCCAGAACTTTTCTTGGCAGTCACTTATAACTGCTTCTAACAAGGTTCTTGTATTTCTCTGAGGCTGTTTCTCAGAGCTTTGGAAAACGGTGCGTAACCAAAGTGACTCAGGCCCCTTTCGCTGAAACTGGGTGATATTAATTCTCCTATTACACAGCTGCGAAGCCAGAGACCGGTTAAGGACTTGATTCAAGCAGTTCTAGCCTGCACACCCTGAGGTCTGGAGATTTGAGGGGAGGAAGAGCATAAGAAAGGAACAGAAACAGGCCCTGGGTGGATGGTGGCCCCTACAAATGGCTATTACTCTTACTAAAGCTCTGAGTAAGCCCTCATCAGGGAGGAGGCAGAGGGCCGAGGTGGGCTGTCCTCCTGGTGACTGCTCTTGCCATTGGTGGAGGCCATGGAAGAACCACTAGACCCAAAGCAGAGGTGAGGCCGGCCCACCTCCTCGGCCTTACCTGTGCTCTTCCAGAATGGCTTAGGGGGGCCCCAGCCCCTCCTCTCTGGACCCTCACTCTGAGTGGGTGCGTCAGCACAGAGGCCCCCAGAGCTCCACAAGGGAGTTGCCAGGGATAGAATGTGGCACTGCCCCTCCTCCACATTTTACATATTTATTCTTGAACAGATCATGATAGCAAACACTGGCATGGCATTTACTCTGTGCCAGGCCCCGCTGTAAACCTTTATATTACATATATGAATTCATTTAATCCCCACAACAATGCTAGAGGGAGAGGCCGGTGTTGTCATTTCCGTTTACAGAGAAGAGCACTGAGACACAGAGAGATTAAGCAATTAAGAGACTGAGCCGGGCTCGGTGGCTCAGCCTGTAATCCCAGCGCTTTGGGAGGCTGAGGTGAGTGGATTGCCTGAGCCCGTGGGCTCGAGACCCGCCTGGGCAACTTGGTGAGACTTCATCTCTACAATAAATCAAAAATAAGCCAGGCATAGTAGCGCGCGCCTGTAATTCCAGTTACCTGGAAGGCGGAGGCGGAAGGATCGCCGTAGCCCAGAAGGTTGAGGCTGTGGGCGACAGAGTGAGACTCCAAATCAAAAAAAAAAGAAAAGAAAAGAAAAAAGGAGTTTAAGGCTTTAAGAGATGACCTTCCCAAGGCTCACATAAGTAGCAAGAAGCCAAGCTAGGGTTGAAAGGCAAGCAGTCCAGCTCCATCACCTTTGCCCACCCCCACGCTGTGGTCCAGGTGGCTCTGTCCTCCAGACTCCCAGCTGTCCTCCTGAGTGGCTACTATGGTCAGTTTTTGTGTGTGTGAATCTTTGCAAAAAATGTTGCATGGCATTTGTATGTCTGCACATACACATATATGGTCCATGTGTATCACTCATATATTCTTTCTTTCTGCAGACAAATAGTAGCATTTATACTCTTCTTTGTTGCACCAAATACAATCGATTTGACTATGATCTTTCCATATCAGCTCACGCAGAGCTGCCACATTCTTTTTAACACGTGCATAGTATACTTCGTTGCATGAACCTTAGTATATAAATTTACCTCCTGGTGCACATTTTGGCTGTTTTCATTATGGACTGTTACTAATAATGCTGCAATGACTATTTTCTTGCACAAATGAGGTTTGTGAAAGGCAGAAGGACCACCCAGAGGGTGTTCGTGGTCTAATCTCTGGAATTTTTGAATTCGTTAGTTTACATGGCAAAAGGGATTGTGTAGATAGAGTTCAGGTTGTGAGCCTTAAGAAAGGGCAGTTAAGCTGGGCTCGGTAGCTCAGCCTGTCATCCCGCGCTTTTGGGAGGCTGAGGTGAGTGGATTGCCTGAGCCCGCGGGTTCGAGACCCACCTGGGCAGCGAGACCTCATCTCTATAATAGATCAAAAAATCAGCCGGGCGTGATAGTTCATACCTTTAATTCTGGCTACTTGGAAGGCTGAGGTGGAAGGATCGCTGGAGCCCAGCAGGTCAAGGCTGCGGTGGCCGGGAGCGGCCACTGTACTCCAGTCTGGGCGGCAGAGTGAGACTCCAACTCAAAAAAAAAAAAAAAAGAAAGGGCAGTTATCCTGAATCATCTGGGCATATAGCTCAATCACAGGAGCCATTGCCGTAGACTGAATGTCTGTATCTTCAAAAATTCATGTGTTGGAACCCACCTCTCAAGGTGGTGGTACTAAGTGGTGGGCCTCTGGGAGGTGAGGGCAGAGTCCTCATGAACGGTATTAGTGCCCTTGTAGAAGAGGCCAGAGGGAGCTTGTGCACCCCTTCTGCCCTGTGAGGACACATAGTTCCACATCTCTCAGGCACGTGCACTTACCAGACACCGAATCTGCTTGCACCTTGATCTTGGACTCCCCAGCCTTCAGAAATGTGAGCAACACATTTCTGTTGTTTGTAAATTGTTTTACTCGGTCTAAACTATTTTTTATACCAGCCAACATAGACCAAGATGGTCTTTAAAAGTACAGAGCTCTCTCCAGCTGGAGGCAAGGATGCCAGAAAGATGTGAATGACAGGAAGGACAACTCACCATTTCTGGTTTGAAAGCGTGAGCCTTGAACCAGGAAATGTGGGAAGCTCCTAGAAGCCAAGAATGAACGCTGGCTGACAGCTAGCAAAGAACTGGGGACCTCAGTGCTACAATCACATGGAACCAAATTCTACTAACACCCTGAATGAGTTCAGAATTAGGTTCCCTTACAGGACCTCTAGACAGAGCCCAGGACAGCCAAAACCCTGACTTCAGCCTTGTGGGATCTGGATCCACAAGCCAGTGAGTGGTCTGGCTTTCTCAGCTACAGAAATGTGAGATAGTAAATGTGCATTTTTCAAAATGCTAAATTTGTGGTAATCTGCTACAGAAGCAATGGAAAACTAACCTACTGCTGTTCGCCTACAAGTAGAATAGCTAGGTTAAAGTACTTGACTGATAAATACTGTTAAATGGCTTCCTTTGAACTGAGACCAGCCTGAAGACACCTACATTTTTAGAGCCTCACCTTCTGTATCAGAAAAATGGGAATAACGACAACTGTGGGGCTATTGTAAGGATGAGAAAAACACACACATGCTCATATGTTTGTTTGTACACACATGTGTGTAGAAGTATGCATACTTATATGCGTGAGCATATACTTATACACATACACTCATGTATATACACGCACATATATACCTATACACACATGTGTATACACAGACACACACATATGCAGTACATGCGTGCATACATGCACATGTATGTGCATGCCCTTGTGTATACATGCACACGTGTCCATGTCTCTATATATGTGCATGTATATCTACACAAACACACGCACACACACATTCATTAGAGAGAACACTTGCACGTCTTGCGTGTGGCAGGTATTCCATCAATGATAGTTCCTATCATTTCAGAACCAATTAAAATGCCTAAACATTGCAGCTGTGAGTTTGCGATGAAAACCAGGGTCAAGACAGTCTGATGATATGCCCAGGGTCGGGCCACAAAAGATGAGACCCCTTCCTGCCTCCACCCGAGCATGGTGTGTTTTTACTCTGCCAACTCCCTTCGAAGAAGGATGAGCAGCATTCAGCTGGGCCCATTAGCAAAGTATCAGAGCCGTCCCTGGGGCGATTGTAATGCTCTCCCGTCCCAGAGTTCTAAGGGGGCTTATGTTCTCTCCTGGTGCTAAGATGTAAATGGTGAAATACAGAGCTCACAAAGAAATATTACCAAGGCAAATAAAGGTTGCAGAACCAAGAACTTTTCTTTCTTGAAAAGAAATAGAAAGGATTATTATAACTTACTTCTCCTTGGAGTAGGGCAAACTCTGGAAAACACAAAACATTGAATTGAACCATTTGTAGATTATTTCTCTCAGTGGCTGCCAAATGTCAGTTCACAAGCTACTGTGTCAGAGTCAGCTGGGGGTGCTTGTGAAGAATTCAGATTTGGGGCTGACTTGGAGTTTCCAGGATGGGGCTTGGGAAGCTGATTTGTGACTCTCTGGGTGATTCTATCTGTATCTGGGTGTGGCTGCCATTTTCTTGGCATCCTGGTCAGAAGACAGCGGTCTTGGCTGTGACAGCAGAGTGACCGAAGGCCCACATCAGGAGCCTGCCTGCTTGGCGGCCGCACAGCCTGAGGAGAAGCTCCTTTCCATGGAGCTGTGGGCCTCTTCCCTAGAGCCGCCACCCATGTAGCATGCCCTCTGGAAAAGAAATACTCAACTGCTTCATCAGTGTGACAGCCTTTCAAGCATTCGAAGGCCGGTATATTGTCCAACAGGCTCTTCAAACTTCTAGGAGACCAGTGCCATCTTTCTGCCTCCTGGTTGTACTTACCATGGTGCCTACCTGGGTTTTCTGCCACATTGGCTTCACTTTCACATCTCTTTGCGTGTGTCATTCGGGGTTCCATTTCCTTCTATGTCAGAGCTAACTATATGGCTTACGCCTTGCAGATGCTTTTTGGAGTGCTAGTGGATTGATGTGCTGCTCCACTTATATATATGTTGTTAACTGGAGTCTTCCAGAGAGGGGAAACCTTGACCCAACAGTTGCTGCGATGGTGAGAATATCAGGTGCTTATGATATGCTGCTGGAAGGAGCACTGGGCTTCAGGGAGAGCCTGGGGGAGTCTGCAGTTGTGCTATGATGTCCGTATCTACAATAAACCCTAAATGTGAGATGATGGCACTAGACATCTGTATATCACCGACTTGTTGTTCTAACATCCTGGTTGTCTTAAGCCCATCCTGTTCCAGCCACTTCTTGTTGAAAACGTGGGTTTCCCCCCATTATCCACTTTCACTCGTTTCATCCATGGGACCGACGCGGCTCCTGCTCTCAGTTATTGCTGATCACATTTTACCCTGTGATCACTTGGTGGGAACAGTCCGAGGAGATTTAAGTTAGGATCAAGTTCTCCAGGGGCTTCTGCACCCTTTTAGACGTTAGGCCTGAAGTTTGGGTAGTAGGTGGAATGTGACTCAGGGGGACAGCCAGGCCAATATTTTGCCAGGCACCTATAGCTCAGTAAACACAGAAGGGCATGCAACAGAAGCAGTTGTGCTTTTTCCTTCCTTATTAAAAAACACGTGTGGACATATGCATGTATATCTGTATATGTGTGCATATGAATGTGTAAATGAATGTGTGTATATGAGTATACATACATATACCGCCAAATATATGTGACCTTTAGTGACACCAAGAGATCAAACAACACGTTATGAGTGAATCCACTTTACAGAAGAGAAAACTGAAACTCAGAAAAGAAACATGAGAGCCCGGCCCAGTGGTGCACGGTGGTTACTCAGAAGACCCAGGTGGGAAGATCACTTGTGACCAGGAGTTTGAAATCACCCTAGGAGACATCCTGAGATGCCCATCTCAAAAAAAAAAAAAAAATCCAAAAAGGCAAAATAACATTTCTAAGACTACAGAGTTAGTAATTGAGTTAGAACTAGAATGTGTCGAAATTATATGATATTTTATTAGGTAACGTGCACGTGTGTTTCAAAAATCAGAATGACGTAACACAGGTAGAGAGTCAGAGGCCTTCTTACGACTCCATCCCCGTCTCTCTCCTTCCTCCCCATCTGCTCCACCCTCACCTTTGCTGCTTAGGTGTCCTTCTGGTATTCGTCACGCAGATATAAGCTAACATGAATGCATACGATCTTCTAATCCTTTTTCTCGGTCCCAACAGTAGCATATTGAATATACTGCTCTCTATTGTGTCTCTTCATTTATGAAATCCTGGAAATTGATTATTATCATTTTTTACAACTGCATTGTATATAGTCTCTTCTGTAGATGTACGGGGTTGTTTTTTGTTTGCTTGTTTTGAGCAGCTTGATTGAGATATAATGAACATGCCATGAATCCACTCATCTAGAGTCTGTAATTCAGAGGTTTTTAGTATATTCAGAGATGTGCAACCATCACACACTATGATAGTTTTTTTTTTTTTTTTTAGTCAGGATCTCACTCTGTTGCCCAGGCTGGAGGGCAGTGTCGTAATCATGGCTCACCTCAGCCTGACCTCCTGTGCTGGGCTACTTCCTCAGAGGATACTCCAGCCCATCAAGCTTTCAGATGACTGTGGTCCGAACTGACATCTCCCGGCATCCCTCTGAGAGAGAAACTTTGAGCCAGAACTACTTGGCCGCGCACTCCTGAATCCCAGTGAGAGGTAAGAAATGGAGATTGTTGCTTTAAGCCACTAAGTCATAGGGTTTGTTGTGCAGTGAGAGATAATTACTATGTTCATCAGATGTTCAGACTGTGATTGCTAGCTCTCAGCCTATGTCTTCAAATGGTTCAACAGAGCGCTGGCTGTAGATACACACACCTTAAATCATTACTTTCATTCTCAGCTTTTGCTGTTTTGGGTGATGACTCCTGCTCCGATCCTCCCTCTTCTGCCAAAGGAGACATTGCCGGCATGTCCAGGCGCACTTTTTGAGGGACAGAGCATGCCACATCTCCTTCCTGTGACCCGAGCTGTCTGCTGCAGCCAGAGCTGACACGTGAAGATTCGGGAGGTCTGGATCTTAAGGGCCCCATTGTCCCTGATGTGGGAGCAACGTCAGTCTGCCTCCTTGGGGTAATGCTGTGGGCCCAGAGGGACTTCCCTCCTTTTCGGAAGGGCTCTGTTCTGTGGAATGAGCATTTCCAGTGCAACCGTGTCTGGACTTGCATTCTGGCAGCAGCGCAAACTGCATGTGATTGTTTCTTTTCCAAATGGGACAAAGACTTTGTTTTGTTTCTACCTTACCCACTTCTCCAGTCCCAGACCAGCTCTTTCTGGGCTCCTCTCCTCTGAGCCAGCCTTGGTGTTTCACGCATATGCGTCCAGCCTGGCATCAAATTGAGAGGGAACAGAAAATCAGTAGTTGGCACTGGTCGGCTCTTTTGTCAGGAAAGCTATTAATTTACAGCCACATTCTACAGTTAAAAAAAATCACCTTACAGAAAAGCCTCGTGAAGAAGAGGAATGTTTGCCAAGGGCTTCCTCAGGAGCCCGTGTGGCCTGCTTGTCAACACATACACACCCCTTCACTTTGAAGCAACCTTGATATAGAGGTTACTTTGAACAGAGCGTTAAAGATTGATGAGCTATGAACCACGCTACCATGGTGCCAGCAGTTTTTGAGACTAACTTTTCTAGAGACTCGCCAGAGGGCCTGGATATTTCTATTTTAAAAAAATCTAAAAACTCATTTTAAAGGCCAAGTTTAAAATAGGGACGTACGGATACTTTCCTCATGGCTGCGATCCCTCTTAGAGGCAGAGATGACTTCTTACTACTGAGGTGGGAGAGCTATGCTGTCCAATATGGCAGCCACCAGCCCATGTGTCAGTTTCAATCTAAATTCAGGACCTGGGTACTGAGGCTCACGCCAGTGGTCCAGTTACTCGGGAGGCCGAGCCAGGCCAGGAGATCAAGATCAAGACCCTGTCTCTAAAAACATAAATAAAAAATTAGGTGAGCAGGTGGTGCATGCCTATAGTCCCAGCTACTCGAGAAACTGAGGCAGGAGGATCGCTTGGGCCCAGGAGGTTGAGGCTGCCGTGAGCCATGATCACACCACTGCACTTCAGCTTGAGTGACAGAGTAAGACCCTATCTCTTAAAAAAAGAAATCTGAATTTAAAGGAATTAATATTACACTAAATTTAAAGCTTAGTGCCTCAGTTACAATGGCCACATTTCAAGTGCTCAATAACCACATGTGTATTTAAGATCGCAGATTGTAGAACAGTTCCATCGTTGTGAAAGTTCTGTTGGCTGGCTCAGGTTTAGAGTCTTGCCTGGTCCTCTGTGTGAAAACAAAACAGAACAAAACATTCTCTCCTACCCGCTACCCCAAAGGGACAAGACTGATGGAGTCAGACTTTTCTGCCTCAGATCTAGCTAATACTTCCTAAATAGGAAATAGGAAGTCTCTCTCCCAAGCAGGGCGACTCGGAGATTAAAAATAATCAAATTCTGAGCTGGGCTCGGTGGCTCAGCCTGTAATCCCGCGCTTTGGGAGGCTGAGGTGAGTGGATTGCCTGAGCTCGCGAGTTCGAGACCCGCCTGGGCAACTTGGTGAGACCTCATCTCTACAATAAAATCAAAAAATTAGCCGGGCGTGGTAACACGTGCCTGTAATTCCAGCTGCTTGGAAGGCTGAGGCGGAAGGATCGCCAGAGCCCAGCAGGCGAGGCTGCGGTGGCCGGGAGCGGCCGCTGCGCTCCAGTCTGGGCGACAGAGTGAGACTCCAACTCGAAAAAAAAAAAATCAAATTCTGAATATTGAGTGTATACTGCAGCCAAGAAATAACTCTCTCTTCTGGGTTAAAAACAAACAAGAACACAAAAGAACAACAGCACATGAGGTTCCCTTAGTGGGTGTTTGCGATGCTTTGATGAGTGGAAGAGAGAGTGCCTTTCCGCTTTATGGGAGCAAGCCTTGGAGAACCTGTCAATGCTTGCAAAATCCTGCTGAAGACGGAATGCACACTCTCGCAAATGCCAAGTGCTCTGTCATGATTTATTAATAGCTGTATCAATAATGGTAAAGCAAATGCTTTTGTGATGGGGTTTCTTCGGATATTTGAGCTCCAAGGTATATTTGTGCACCCAGTTCTTCCAGAATTTAAGAGGGGAAATCAAGCAAACAAACTCGAAAAATAATACATGGAAAATCTACCAGGGAGACAGGTTCTAGGAGCTCCATGCGTCATGCGCGTCTCACACGATCTCCAGTTCCAGTCAAGCACTGTCTCTCTTTAGGAAGCGCTGAGCACCTTAGGAATGCTTATTGGCTTCTCCTTGCTGAACAGGAAGAAGCTTCTCTCAGCTAACGCTAACCTGCAGCAATCAATAGCAATAACAGTAATAGCTAACATTTCTTGAGAGTGTATGTCTCAAGCTCTGTGCAAGGAACTTCAGACACATTGCCACCTTTCATCAAACAATCATCCACAAGTCAGACACTACGGCATTAACCTCATCACACAGATGTGCCAATTGAGGCAGCAGAGGGTTTTCTGACGGCCCTGGGAAAGCAGCAGGAGGCCAGGAAAAGCAGAGCCTTTGTGCACAGAGCTTTGCGTTCTGTGGAGGGATTTGTCTCTGGCGGGTTCTGGAGGAAGCCCTGAGCAGGGGAGGCTTCACATTTTATGGCTGAGGCTGGGACAGGGCCTGAGGCAAGAGTGAGAAAACAATTCACAAATGGAAAAAAAAAAATCCCGGTTTCTAGGAGCCTCGGGAGTTTCAACCAGCTCAAAAGGAGGATCTTTGGAAAACTGGAATGGCTGCAGAGGGACCCCCCATGTCTCTCACAATAGGTGCTAATGTGGACAGGAAGTAGAAGGCAGGACCACCAGGGTCAGAAGACCAATTCACTCTCCATTGCCACAGCCCCGCGTGATCCCAAGGTGGACCCTTACGAATCTCTTTTCTGTGGTGTCTCATGCTCCCCGCCCTCCCGATGCTCCAAGGATGCAAAACTTGACCTTCAAATTTCGCAAAACCAGCAGCTGCCCTCACACCGAAGGGTCCTCAATTCTGAGTGCTTTTCATCTTATGCCCGAAGTTTGTAGGCGAAATGACGCTGTGGAGTGGTGCGTGTTTATTAGAATCTCAAGTTACTTGTGTCAGTGTGCTAGTGAGTCGGAGCGTGAGGCCAGATCCTTGACTTTGCACAGCAGGCTGCAGAATGCCAGGCTACGTGAGTCATTCCATTTGGGAAGGTCTTGGGAAGACTGTGGTGACCATCTCGTGGTGACACGGAGCTCTGATGGATGCTGAGGAGTCTTCTCTGAGTCTGGAGACCGAAGCGTGTCATCTTCGTGCAGCTGCTTGAAGGTGGGAAGACAGACAGAGCCGATTCTCAACTGTGTGACTCAATAGGATACAGCCCTCTTTTGAATCACGACGACCGAGCATGCCACAAATATGTATTCCCGGCCACTGTGTGCAAGGCCCTCACTGTTTCAGAGAAAAGACGTGTGTCATGAATTGTGAGACACAATTCCTAGTGCTGCCTATGTCTTATGGAACAGCAAATAGCAGGTGCTAAAGATACCCCGGGCCCACCCACCACTGTCCCTGCCCACCCCGTTCTCTGGTGCCTCTGACTGCAGGTTCAGTCCCACCCAGGCTTGGAGTGGATTCTGACCGGCAGGAAGTGTATAAAGAACCCTAGCCCTATTCCCTTTCAATGTGTGTGGTACGAAGCCCTAGAAGTGTCTGACACGGAGTCCATGGGCAACAGGGACGTCTGCCTGAGCCCGTGTGTGTATAGGTGTCCGAGAGTGAATGGGAGGCAGAAGTCAGCATACATCACAGTGATTTCCCACAGGAAGAAGGACAAGAGGCATGTACAAGGACACACAAAAGTCCTGGTTGGAATTGCTTCGATAGGTCAGATAAAGCCTCCTGGAAGGAAAAAGCCTTGGCCCCAGTGTCCAAAGAGTTTACTGGCTGGGTGTGGGAGGCAGGTGGAGGGCGGGAGGTGTGGATTGGGAGGATGAGTATGGTTGAGCTTGGCATGACTGGGGGTGACTCGGGGCCGGAATCCAGGCCTGGATCCCCATCCCAAGTGGCGTGCGCTGCCCGTAGGGACACGGGGAACCTCCTAACTGCAGGCGTTGTGTACACAGCATGCTCTGGCAGGGAGCCAGAGCAGGAGTGATGTCACAGCCCAGCCGTGTGTGTCACACTGGGTGCATGAATGAGCGAGCGCCCTCGCTTTGTGATGACCGGTGGACTCTGCCTTCTCCCGACCTGGCACCTCCGTTGCTGCCAAGCACAGGTGGGGGACTGGAGGAGAGTGGATTTGCTGGGGAGCTGGTGAACCCGAACTTTAGGCCTCTCACTGACTGTAGGAGGGGCCAAAGCAACGTGGTCACATGGTCAGGAGTTTGTACATTCTTTTTCTTAAAGTGCACTCTCAGAATCTTATTAGCTGCAGGCCTCACAAATGTGTGTCTATCCTTGGCTGTGAGCAGTGGTTAGATCTTTAGCAACCTTGGGAGTCCAGGTTCCCTGAAGTCATGGGTTCCCTTCCTTCCTGCGGGTCTGTTGGAGGACTGAGCCTTGGCCCTGGTCCTTCCTCAAGCCCAGCGAATGGTGCTGCTCACTTGGCTCCAGGTCTCCATGCTCAGTGGTTAAGGAAGAGCAGGAAGGACTGGCCCCACAGGAAGAGGTCTCGGTGGTGGCAGCAGGCTAGAGCCAGGGTGGAAGTGCAGTCCTCAAACAGAATCCCAGGAAGGAAGGATGGAGTCCCAAAGCGTGTGTGTGCTTGTGTGTCCCATTATATAGACATTGGACAGCAGAAAGCTCTCCTGTGGAGAGGTATTATAAATAGACCCTAGATTGGGAGGCTGAGGTGAGTGGATTGCCTGAGCCCGCGGGTTCGAGACCCGCCTGGGCAGCGAGACCTCGTCTCTACAATAAATCAAAAAATCAGCCGGGCGTGGTAGTGCATGCCTGTAGTTCCGGCTACTTGGAAGGCTGAGGCGGAAGGATCGCCGGAGCCCAGCAGGTCGAGGCTGCGGTGGCCGGGAGCAGCCACTGCACTCGTCTGGGTGACAGAGTGAGACTCCGACTCAAAAAAAAAAAAAAGATACGATAAATAAAAATAAATAGACTCTAGAAGAAGAAGGAGGAGGTAGCTTGTCTAGACTGCAGAGCTGGCTTTTGTGGCTTGGTATTGATCAGTTCTGCTACTGATAATTTTTCCGCCTAGAATACACAGTTATCCTTTGGTATCTGTGGAGGATTGGCTCCAGGACCCCTCCCACTGAAGCCAAAATCCACAGATGCTCAAGTCCTTGATATAAAACAGTGTAGTACTTGTGTATAACTGTGCACATCCTCCCATATACTTTAAATCACCTCTCGATTATTTATAATAACTCATATGGTGTAAATGCTACTAAATATGTATTATACTGGTTGTTTAGGGAATGATGACAAGGAAAGAGTCTGTACCTGCTCAGTATAGATGCAGCCATTCACTTTTTTGTGGAATATTTTTGGTCCATAGTGGGTTGAAGTTATGGATTTGAAAGCCACAGATGCAGAGGGCCGATTGCACATTTGCTTTCCTTCTTGCTAACCCTTGGATTTTCAAAAAATCAGGTGGAGTCTCCCCCCTTTCGCCCTTGGGGTTCACTGCAAAGTTGTCATTCAGCGCTGGAGGGGCAGCCAGACACCTCTGGTGTTCAGCGCAGTAGGGTATACTCTTGCCTTTGTCCGCTGTCTGCTCCACGGGTGCCTGCTGCCTCCAGAAGAGCTCCTCACACAGTACTCGAAGTCCTCTTCCCGTCAACACTCCCCACCCTGCACACACCTCAGCTGGGCCGAACTACCCACCTTCCCTGCCTCCCCTCTATTTTCTGTCCCCCCAGCTCTGCTCAAGCTCTTCCTCTGCTTGGAATTCCCCATCCCTGCCGTTGGTCGTGTAAACCCTACGACCCCTGCAAGGACCACTGCATTCACGCAAGCATTCAGAATCTCTCAGAGTGTTCCCCCCACTCCGCAGTCTTTCCTTGATGATGGGGAGTGGAATGGGGACCAACAAGCTTCTAATTACAGCTTCAGGGTTCTTGCATTTTTGGGAATCCACAGGGGACCCAGGGGGTTGATTTGACAGTAGTTTGGGGCTTAGAGATCAAGCAGATAAGGCCTAGAGGTCAACTACATACTGTCAATTGATCACCGGGGGACAGTTTTCTTGGTGAATAAATCATAAGCAGAGAGAGCGTTTGGCTTTAGGGGTAGGTCGGATGATAAAGTAGGTGTGATGGGTTGGCTTGTGGGTCTCTAGGTCAAAGGCAAACAGAGGACTGTGCGTCTAGTCTGGAAAGTTTATACTCCCTTGATGGGCCCTCCTACAGAAGGTCAGAGGTATCTTGTGGGCTTAGAAAAGGACTTCTGTTGTAGACAGTGTGACGGACCAAGAGGGGGCCTAAATGTGGTGAATTGCTCTGGATCGTGGAAGAGCACCTTAACATAACAGGATTGCTAAAGAGTCACACTCCTCCCACCTGTCCCTGGTGAGTGCCGGTGAAGTGAGCCCCGTGGTGCCTGGCCTGGGGGCTGGGGTGTCACCCGCGGTTGTCAGCCCCCTCGGGGTTGCCTCGGCTGCAGAGCGCCACCTCCCTCCAATTCATGCTCCTTCCCGGGGCAGCCGACCTGCGGGGACAGATCAAGTTTGGGGGTATGAAGGCCTGACCGTTTTTGTCCCAATGTGGGACGAATCCGAAGGATTATTTTGGTTCCAGAACTCCCCATGGGACCAGTTGAGGCCGTCCTTGGGGCCGAATCACAGCTTGGCTTTTCCCTCCACCCCGTCCTGTTTCTCTCTCTTCTCATCCACATCGTCTCATCTCGTGATACCCGGGGCACTCCTCCAAAACATCCTGCACACTGTCCTCCCGCTCAGCATCTGCTTCCTGAGTGTCCAGCCTTCAACAACCTGCTTTTTGAATACCAGGGGTTTGTAATCTAGCATATGGATGTTTGAGAACTATTTTAAATCTCCTGTAGAATCCGAATATATTCCCAAATCCCTATAACTATTTAGTAAACCAAATAATGGACAATGGAGAAAGCCCAGGCTGGGTTGGAAGGCAGCGTTCCTGAATTCAGCTCCCCTGTGGCGGCCGCCTCTGCCTCGTGTCCTTACGCCTTCATCGAAGAAGACCTTCCCAGAGACAGGAATGTGGCTTTTCAGTTAGCTTATATGGAATCCTTCGACCAGATTCTGATGCCAAAGCCCAAAGTGCACAGCTAGATAGTGGCTGAGCCAAATTTAGAAATGGAATGTCCTCTGCCCAGTCCAGACCCTTCTCCACCACTTCTCTGAATTCATCTTGGTAGCTTTTTGAAAATGTCAGGAGCTATTTCAGGCTCCAGTCTGTCCAACGCTTTCTTTCGTGTAGTCTTGAAAATCAGTAGGGACCCTGGCCTTGGGCTGCCATGGCAGACTCAGGCGTTGGTATATTTGGCAGATGTTGGTGTACTTCGTGCAGGGAGTGCAGAGGGTGGGTTGTCCTCCTGGCCCTCAAATGGCTTGAGAACTATTGAATGAAAAGACAGCCAGGTGTGGTGGTTCATGCCTATAATCCCAGCACTTTGAGAAGTTGAGGCAGAAGGAGTGCTTGAATCCAGGAGTTCAAGACCAGCCTGGGCAACATAGCAAGACCTCTTCTCTACAAAAGAAAAACAAAATTAGCCGGACATGGTAGCACATACCTGTAGACCCAGCCACTTGGGAGGCTGAGGCAGGAGGATCACCTGAGTCCAGAAGGTCAAGGCTGCTGTGAGATGTGACTGTGGCACTGAACTCCAGTCTGGGCAACAGAGTGAGACCCCGACTCAAGAAAAAGAAAGATGAGAGGGTCTGAAGCTATGGAGCCAATCACTACTTCTTGCAACTTGGAACCCCGAATGCAGGTATAGGTCTTTAAAACCTGCATAAAACCCTCAACATGCAATGCTGAGCATTTTATGGAAAAAAAAACAAGGCTAAGAGCCAGAGCACTTGGGTTCTCCTCCTGGCTCTGCTTCCACCAATTATGTGATCCAGGACAAAAAATCCACTTGTTCACAAAAATATCAGTTTTTCATTGATATAATAAAGATGGTGAATTAGAACCTCCCTGAGGTCTTTATGGCTAAGCCATTCTAAGACAGGGTCTAAGGGAATGTGTTTGAAATGGTCATTCCATCTTTTTCAATCAATAGACTTTATTTTTTGGAGCAATTTCAGTCTTATGTTTACATAGATCTAATACAGTATCGTCCAGAGAACTTTCATTGCCACAAAATCCCCTGTGCTCTGTGTAATCATCCTCCATCCCTGGCAACCACTGACCTTCTTATTGTCTCCTTAGTTTTTCCTTTTCCAGAATGTCATGGAGTTGAAATCATACAGTATGCATGATTGTCTTTTTCATCTTTTTTCTTTTTCTTTTCTTTTGAATACAGGAGACTTTATTGATCGTCCATGATGAGGTGAGGAGTATGGAGCCTTTTCAAGCTGGTTTCTTTCTCTTCTTAATACACACTTAGGTCCTTCCCTGTCATTTTGGAGCATGCTTGCTAAATTCTATTTCTTACTGAATGATTCCATTGTCTGGATGTACCACAGTTTGCTTGCCTATTCACCTAGCAAAAGATGTCTTGGTTGCTTCCAAGTTCTGGCAATTATAAATGAAGCTGCTAGAAACATCTGTGTGCAGATTTTTGTGTGGCTGTAAGTTTTCAACTCACTTGGGTAAATACCAAAGAAGGCGATAGCTGGATCACATAAAGAGTATGTTTAGTTTTGTGAGAAACTGCCAAACTGTCTTCCAAAGTGGCTGTACCATTTTGCATTCCCTCCAGCAATGAATGGGGTTTCCTGTCCTTCCTCATGTTGGCCAGCATTTGGTGTTGTCTGTGTTGAACTTGAACCATTCTAATCAGTGTGTAGTAGTCTATCATTATTGTTTTAATTTGCAATTTTCTGGCAACATAGGATGTTGAACTTTTTTTCATATGCTGATTTGTCAAACATGTATCTTCTTTGGTGAGGCACATGTTCAGATCTTTTGCCCATTTTAAAAATTGGGTTGTTTTCTTATTGATGAGTTTTAAGATTCTTTGTATATTTTTGATACTAGTCCTTTATCAGATATGTGTTTAAAAAAGATTGTTTTTCCCTAGCCTATGGTTGTTTTATTTTTTAACAGTGTCTTTTATAGAGCAGCAGTTTTTTATTTTAATGAAATCGAACTTATCATTTTTTCTTTCATAGATTACACTTTTGGTGTTGTATCTAAAAGGTTATCACTAAAACCAAGGTCACTTAGATTTTCTCCTGCATCACTGTCTGGTATTTTTACAGTTTTGCATTTTACTTTTAGGTCTATGATCTATTCTGAGTTCATTTTTTTGAAGGGCCTGAGATCTCTGCCTAGATTCATTTTTTTGCACGTGGATGTCCAGTTGAGCACCATTTGATGAAAAAAAAACTGCCTTTCTCCATTGAATTGCCTTTGTTTCTTTGTCAAAGATCAGTTGGCTTTACCTATGTGGGGTCTAGGTCTAGGCTCTCTATTCCATCCTGTTGGTTTATTTGTCTATTCTTTTACCAATACCACACTGTCTTAACGACAGCAAAACTAGTAGAACTGGTAATAGAAGTCAGGTAGTGTCAATCTTCTGACATGATTCTTCCCCTTCAATGTTATATTGACGATTTTGGGTCTTTTGCCTCTCCATATAAACTATAGAATCTGTCTGTTGATACTCCAGAATGTTTCCTTGGATTTCAGTTAGGATTGCATTAAATCTACAGATCAAGTTGGGAAGAACTGACATTTTGAAAATATTGAGTCTTCTTATCCACACACTGGAATACGTCTCCATTTAGTTAGAGCTTCTTTTATTTCGTTTATCAGAGTTTTATACTTTTGCTCATATAGTTCTTACAATATTTTGTTAGGTTTATACATTGATATTTCCTATTTTGGGTGCTAATATAAATGGTGTATTTTTTATTTCAAATTCTACTCGTTCATTGTTGATATACAAAAAAGCAATTGTCTTGTATATTAATTGTGTATCTGGAAACTTGTTATAATCCCTTATTAGTTCCAGGAGTTTTTTTGTTTGTTTGTTTGTTGTTGTTGTTGTTGTCATTGATTCTTTTGAATTTTGTATAGAGACAATCATGTCATTCATAAACATAGGTAATTTTATTCCTTTCTTCTCCATCAATATTGCCTTTCCTCTCCTGTCTTACTGCATTGGCTAGGACTTCCAGTATGATACTGGGTAGGAATGGTGAGAGGGGTCATCCTTGCCTTGTTTCTGATCTTTGTGGCAAAACATTTTGTTTCTCACCATCTCACCATGACGTTAGCTATGAACATATGAAACATAAAAACTTGTACACAAAATGTTTATTGCTCATTCATTGTCAACACTGGAAACAACTCAATGTCCCTCAATGGAAGAACAAACCATAGTCCATTTATACAATGGACTATGTACTTTATACTACACAGCAACATAAGAAACAAACTACTGATACATAAAATAACATGGGCAAATCTTGATACATTATGCAAAGTTAGAAAAGCCAGACTCAGAAGACTGCATACTATATGATTCCACATACGAGATGTTCAGAAAAAGCAAAACTACAGAGTCAGAAAGCAGATCATTGGTTGTCTGGGGCTAGGATTTGGCAGATAAGTGATTGTAGTGGGGTATGAAGGTACTTTTGGGGGTGAGGAAACAATGCTATATCTTGATTGTGGTAGTAGTTACATGACTGTGTGCAATTGTAACAAAGCTCCCAGAACTGCACGTTAAAATAAGTGATTTTTCCTTATGTCAATTATAGCTTAATAAAAGTGTCAAAAAATCTCAAAAGTTAAATGAAATCAGATATCTTTGCATAGCTATTACAAGAATGAGTATTATATATGTTGGCCTGCCTTTTTTGTGTATAAAGTCACACTTCAGAATCCTTACTAGTCTCTAATGCAACATTTACAGGCACCCATATTCCAGGGGAGGTAGCATTCTCTGGCACTATATGCACCTGTACACACTGTATCTATATCAATCACACACTGGAAATAAAAATCAGAATGAATCCTCCACTTTCCTCTAAAAGGCCGATAGGATTAGTTTTATCATTTATTACATGTCATTTTCCTACTTCCCTCTGTCACCCTGGGAAGTAATCCGAGTTCTAGGTTCGGCCAAGTCATCCAGTCTCCCCACTTGGTGTCCTTTAGGAATTGTGTCCAGCTGTCAGTAGCAGAGACCAGGCTACAGTGGTTAAACAGTTAATCTTTATCCTCCCACGTAAAACAGTCCAGAGACCACATTGTCATCAGGGACTCCGGTTATTTCAATATTTGTACAAACGGTTTTTAAAATATTTGGAATTATTTTGTTAGAAGAGACACTCAGAAATGGGTGAAAAGTATGCATATTTTAGGGGCTCTTGATTCATATTGATGAATTGCCTTTCTAGTGGGACGTACCAACGCGCAATGCCATATGGCAGAGCACCCGTTCTATTGCAGGATCTGGGTTAGAAATATTCTGCCTTGTGGATTGGTAAAAAGAGGATCAGGCTGAAGAAGCGATCAGCCTCTGGCTGCTGGGTGCACTCCAGCCTCCTGACCGCAGGTTCTGGGCTTTATGCTGGGATATTTATAAAGACTCTATTGTTTCCTAGATCCTCTTTCCCTGCCTCCCTATCTCTCTTCCTTGCTTTCTTCTTTCCTTCCTTCCTCAGATGTTTGTTGAGATTCCACAGTGAATCAGGCGCTGGAGCTATTCCACCATAACACCTTACCTTTGGGAGCATCTGGTAGTCTTCTTGAAACTCTTTCTTCCCGTGCCCTCTGGGGCATCAGTCTTTCCTCCTACAGCATGGCAGCCTTACTTGGGTGGGAGGATGGGCCAGAGCAAGGGATGTGCAGAGTCTCATAGACGAAGGAAAGGGAAGGTTAGGTGCCTGCACAAGAGTCAGCCTCCTGCTCCTCCTTTCTGATGGGTCCATCACAGGACTTCACTGCTGGCCTCCCTTGCAGCTACGTGTGGCCCCACATGCGATCAAAGTGGAAGCTCGCGAGTTGTTGGATGACACTTTAGGAACTTTTTAAAGGGAACTGACTACTGGCTGACTTTCCTTGCTTTTTATCTCCTGTGCATATTAAAAAGGGTCACGTCTCAGTCCTCGGACCTCTTCTCTTCTCAAATGCTTCTAGTTGCTGGGTTGTCTCATCCAATTACAGGGCTTTAAGGACCATCTATAACTTGGCTGCTTCCAGATTCCTATCTCCAGCCCTGACTTCTCTCCAGAGCTTCAGTTTGTACGCACAGAGGCCACCTCTACATCTCCACGGGGTGACTAACAAGTGGCTCAAACGCAACGTGTCTCAAACAGAGCTCTTAATCTCACGCTGGAGTCGGATCCTCCCCTGCTGTTTCCTTTTCGGCAAATGGCACCATCGTTCACCCAAACGTTCAGGCCCCAGTCCCGTGAATCACGTTGACCCTTCGGTTTTCCTCACACGCCACACTCCCACCAGCAGCAAGTACTCTGGGCTCTGCCTTTAAGTTCCACACCGCACCTCATCACATCTCGCCACCTCCACAACTCCTTTCTTATCCCAGTCAGCTTCGCCTTTCCCTACACTATGGGATCAGCCTTTTTGCTGTTCCACCCTTTGCTACTCTTGTCCCCTACAGTAAAATTGTTTCACGGTATCTGGAAGGACCTTTTAGAAACTCAACAGCATGTCACATTCTTGTTGAAAACGTTCCCGTTTCCTTTGGCTCTCAGAATAAGTCAAATTCCTTTCAAGGTTGTCTGATCCCTGCCCGGCAGCTCAGTCTTGTTTCTTTTCAGCTTCCCTCGCTTTGCTGTGGTCCTTTCAGGCACATTCCAGTCTCGGGGCCTTTGAACTCGCTGTATCCCCTGCAGTGAAGATGCTTCAGCCAGGTATCTGCTCAGAAGAGGTCTCTCCAGTGACTCTGCTAATGTCCACCTCTGTCTATCACTGTCTGATAAAGTATGGTGTGTGGTCTGATCATGTGCAGTGGCTTATGGGCTCTCGCCTCCAGTAGAATATAAGCTCCAGATCTTGCTGGTTTTGTTCACTGCTGTGCTCCTTGGGCTCAAAAAAGATTTGCTGAATGAATGAAATGAACAATTTAGATGCTGTTAGTTTTGATGTTATTTTATTTTCCACCAGATGCATGGATTGCTTCATTAATTTCTTTCCTGCTGTCTAACCTTAAATTGCCTCTCTTTTTTCTTCTAATATAAACAACCACTGACTGAGTGCGGTGGTTCACACTTGTAATTCCGCATTTTAGGAGGCCAAGATGTGGGAATGGATGGAGGCCAGGAGTTTGAGACCCACCTAGGCAACATAGTGAAAACCATTCTTTTAAAAAAAACATTTTTTTGACTGGGCACTGGCCCATGTCTGTAATCCCAGCACTTCAGGAGGCTGAGGCAGTAGGATTGCTTGAGGCCAGGAGTTCAAGACCAGCCTGGGCAATATAGTGAGACATCGATTTCTACAAAAAAAATTAAAAATTAGCTGAACACAGTGGTGTGTGCCTGTAGTCCCAGCTACTCAAAGACTGAGGTGGGAGGACTGCCTGAGCTAAGAAATCGAGGCTGTGGTGAACCGTGATCATGCCACTGCACCCCAGTCTAGGTGACAAGAGTGAGACTCAGAGTAAAAAACAAAATTGTCAGGCATGATGGTGTGCACCTGTAATACAAACTACTCAGGAGGCTGAGGTGGGAGGATCACTTAAGCCCAGGAGTCTGAGGCTGCCGTGAGCTATGATTGCACCACGGCACTCCAGCCTGGGCGACAGAGCAAGACCCTGTCTCTAAAAATCAAAATCAAAAACAAAAACAAAGCAAAACAAAAAAAAACTTTAATGAGAACAGATTACACTCAAGTAGTTCAGTCGTGTTCTTAGGCTACACGCATGAAAACTTGGCAAGCAAATGAATTCAATCCAATCACGTGGATTGTATTGAAACTTAAAGTGAAAGAAACAGGAGTCCTGTTTTCCATGCCTCTGGGCTTCGCTTAGGTTGTCCTTCTGCCTTAACCACTGACCTATCCCCACCTTATCTAACCAAAAAACTCTCACCGACTAGCCCTCCCCCAAGTTTATGAAGCTGGCTGACCCCCTCCTGCTGACAGGCTCAGTGGCTTTCTCATCCTGAGTCTAGATTACACTCTTCTAGCATTTGCCAGAGTGCTGTGGGTGTAGTGTGTCTCCTTCTGACTTCCCAGTGAGAACGAAGGTTCATTAGGGCCAAGAGCTGTAGCTTATTTCCCTTGTTTGTGCCTAGGACAGTGCCTGGCACAGTATAGTGGATTAATGCATTTTTGTAGAAATCTCAACTCAATTCTGTTCCCCCCCAATGGTTAGAAGAAACATTGTTTGATGACATCTGTGCTGGGAATAAAAAACGGTGTATGACCATCGCTATCCTTCTCCACCACAAGACAATATGGCAACAAACACAGCATTGTGAGCTCTTGGGGAAAAGTCTTCTATGAAATGCTTGCTGATCACACTTGTGTTTCCCCTACCCTTCCCCACTCCATCCTGATATCTCGCTTGTAACACTCGGGTTGCTTTTTCATCCTCTACATTTTGTGAGGTTTCTTCTGAGTTTGTTTGCTTCTTTGGGGACACACTGTTGCAGGATATGAATAATTGAACACAACAAATTTGGATGATAAATTATGGATTACAGATGCCGAGTTATTTTGGAACTGTTGCTCTGTGTGTTGTAGCAATGCACTGAATATTAAAGATGTGTGTTTTAAATGATCTTAATGTTGCTTCTTGAAAAGGAAAGAAAGAAAAACCATGAAAGCCCAGATCATCGGGGAAGATGCCGTGCTGGGAGCTGGTGACTTTCTTGAGTCAGGTCCTGCAGCTCTGGGCGCGTGATGGCCTCTTGGGCACTGGTGGCATCCAGCTTGGGGAACTTCCGAGTAGCCAGCGCCTGCTGGGCCCTGCCTGTGTGCACTGCCCTGAGACCTCGGCGGGGAGGTGGGAGCACTGAGGTGGGTTGAGAGGAAGCATCTGTGACTGTGAAACCATTCTGAGGTCTGGGGAAGGTAGAGCTCTGTAAAGCTGCACTTCCTTGCCCCTGTGTGCCACGGCACAAAGCGAGGGCACAGAAAAAGGGGGCCAGCAGGCCCTGGTGGTAGGCTGCAATTTCTTCCTCTGGGTGAACTGCCAAGAAGGAGTCGGCACCTCCTAGGGACATCACAAACACACTTCGGAGGTGTGGGCGCTGTTCAGCACAGGTGAGAGACACTGCAGGCCCAGGGAACCCTGGCAGGGCTGGAGGTCACGGGAGGGGCTCAAGGTCGCTCGCTGGGGGACTTGCAGGGCCAGGAGAGCCGCTCCCCCCACCAGGAAGCAGTAGCTGAGAGCCTTTCCCAGGCAATAGCAGCAGCTGCTGGAAGCTTCTGATACCTGGTGCTGCAGGTCTGAGAGATGCTAGGGCTGGCAGTCCTAGCCCCCCTTGCAATTCCGAAGCTAACCGTTTTGATTTCCCAGGAGAGGGCAGAGTTTGTTACATACTTGGGACAAAAATAACAACTTCCCCATTGAAGACACAGTAGGTTGGCAGGCCCCACCTCTGGATAGGGAGCTGATTCGCTAAGGAGCTTTGCTTGGTGACTGACAGTCCTCGCATTCTGAGTGGAGGGCATGGCCTCTGCAAGCCTGTGGGACGGCGCCCGTGGCGGGTGCCGGCTGTACATGGCGTGACAGCCCTGAAGGTGCTGTGGCCGTAGAAAAGTCTCACGAGCTCTTTCTTCAGACGGACACTGGCGTGTTCCTGAAATACGAGCTAGTGGTTAGGCCTGGGCCCTCGTGGTTGAAAGTCACCGAACTGACAGATAGAAGGGGAGAGAAGTCCTGGGTGTGGGTGCTCGTCAGCCCTTCCAGGCTGTGGCAAGTGCCCGAAACCAGCCGGTAAGTGAGGAAGCAAGAGGAGGGCGTGTGTGTGCGTGTGTGTGTGTGTGTGCGCACGTGCTGTGGTGTGTACATGCATGTCGTGTGTGGTATGTGTGCATGTATGTGTGTAGTGTATGTGTATGTCTGTGTGTTGGGTGTGCATGCCTGTATGTCACTGGAATGTGCGTATATATTTATGGGGTGTGGACATGTTCTGTAGGTATGTAGGGTGTGTGCATGCATGCATGCATGTGTGGTACGTATGACTATGTATGTATGTGGGTGTGTGGGTGTGTAAGGTGTATGTGCATGCCTGTGTGTGTGGTGCGCATGTAATATGTGTGGGTGAGGTGTGTGTGTATGTATGTGAGGTGTATATGTATTATGCGTGTGAGGTGTGCGCATGTCTGTGTGTGGTGTGTATATAATATGTGTGGGTGAGGTGTGGGTAGTATGCGTGTGGAGTGTATGAGGGTGTGTGTTTGGATGGAAGTGTGTGGTATGCACGTCTAGACCACCACAGTACTGGGTGTGGCATCTTGTGGATGTCGCTGGAGGCACAGGAAGTTTGAGTTCTGGGCACGGAGCATCCATATTTTATGGGGAGAGGGTCTTGCCACTGTCCCAGGTTTCTGAGGTGGGAAATGCTGCAGGAAATCCCGAGCGAGGAGGAGGGGCGAGCCGCTCCGGTTGCAGGAGTGCCAGCCGGGAGCCAGACGACGGTGCCTCCCCTCCTGGCAGGGCAGACCCGTGTGCCTGCCACAACCGGTCAGCGTTTGGGCGTGGGTGACAGCCACGAGGACTCTGGGACTGGCCTCAGCTCACCCTGTGTGGAGGCTGCAGAGCAGACCTGGGAAGGCCCGGGGTGAAGCGGGAGCCAAGCAGGTGGCCAGAGGGGCAGAGGCAGGTGCTCAGGGTGGAGATTGGACACCGGGTGCAGGGCGAGGTGTTCCGAGCTGGAGCCCGAGGAGTCCCTGTGGCAGAGTGAGTCCCAGGGCTCTTGAGGAAGGCCCTGCAGTAAGTCTGTGGAAGGAGAGCGATCCCCAAGACACCGACCAGGGAACAGAGAAACCAGCAGCGGCACTGGGCATGTGCTTTCTCCCCCCCCCCCGCCCCCGCCCGCCCTGGCTGATCTTGTGGCTAGATCCAGCCTCAGTCTGGGGGCCTAAACCGGACCCTCTGCATGAGTCTGTGGCCCCTGAAAAGACACTTTGCCATCAGAGACGCATGAATCCCAGTGTGCTCTTCGAGAGGAAGCTGAGAGCTAGCTTGGCACTTTTGAAGAGTGTGGGAGGAAGGGAGTGAAAGGGAAAGCCACCATTAGCTTGCCTGGGAGATGTACAAAGAACTTGGCCACCCTGCGATTAATCTTTTTTTTTTAAAGTCATGGATAATAGGAAGAGAAAACAACACAAAGTCAGTGGTAAGAAGATCTTGGTTCAAATTCAGGCCCCACCACCAGCACCATATGGGACTTCAGCAAGTTGTTGACACTCTCTGAATCATGGTTTCTTGTTTGCAGAACGGAATACAAACCTGCCTCTTGAGGTATTTTTTAACAACCGTAGCAAAACACACTGAACGTAGACTTTACCATCTTGACCCTTTGTAAGTGTACATGCAGTTTGGTAGTGTTGAGAACATTCTCAAGGTTGTGCAGAATCACCAGCGTCTATCCACATAATTTTTTCATCTTCCCAAATGAAACTCAGTACCTACCCATTAACCAATAACTCCCCATCTCACCCTCGCCTCAGGCCCCAGCAACCGCTTATTTCTGTTTCTGGGAATCTGACTCCCCTAGGGACCTCATCTAAGTGGTATCATACAGGATTTGCCCTTCTGTGACTAGCTTATTCCACTTGGTATAACGTCAGCAAGGCTCATCGGCGTTGTAGCCTGTGTTCGAATTTCCTTCCTTTTAAGATTGGATAATATTCCATTCTATGGATAGACCACATTTTGCTTATCTATTCGTCCATCAGTGGGCACTTGGGTTGCTTTCGCCTCTTTGTTTTTGTGGCTAATGCTGCTATGAATGTGAGTTTACAAATATCTCTTCAAGTCCCTGCTTTCGATTCTTTTGGGTATATACCCAGAAGTGAAAAAACTGGGTCATATGGTAATTCTACTTTCGGTTTTTTGAGGAACTGCCATATGGTTTTTCAGAGAGGATGCACTGCTTTACATGCCCATCAACTGTGTGTAAGTGTTCGAATTTCTCTACATCCTCACCAACGCTTGTTTCTGTTTTATTTTTAATAGTAGCTAGCATAATGAGTGTGAGGTACTATCTCACTACGGTTTTGATTTACATTTTCCTACTGCTTAGTGGCATTGAAGATCTTTTTGTGTGCTCCCTGGCCATTTGTATATCCTGTGCAAAGAAATACCTATTCATGTCCTTTGCCCATTTTTAAATTGGGTATTTGTTTTTTGTTGTTGCTGCATTGTGGGTGTTCTTTATATATTCTGAATATTGACCTTTATCAGATATATGATTTGTAAACATCTTTTCCTATTCCTTAGGTTGCCTTTTTACCCATTTAATTGTATCCTTTGATGGACAGATGTTTTTAATTTTGATGTAGTTCAATTTATATATTTTTACTTTTATGTTCTTTGTTTTTGGTGTCATAGCAAAGAAATCATTGCCAAATCTCTCAAGGTATTTTTTAAGATCACATGAGATATGTGTGAACGTTTTTGAAAATTATGAACTAGTATAAAAATATTAGCTGTTATGTAAGTTCTTGAGTACCTGACATGCAGCCAAACCCTGTAGGGATGCTTCAAAAATTACCAAAAACTTGTTCATCAAGATGATAGATCGAAAACACACATATAATTTTATTCCCTTCATAAATCCCACTAAAGAGACAATAGAGGGGTTAAAAGTAATAACCAAAGTTATCCCTTTATACCTTCATTGAGCTATAGTTTAAATACAATAAAATGCACCCATTTTACAGATACAGTTTGATGAGTTTTCATAAATGTGTACATTATCTCATCATGACATTTCATATTTCCTTCATCCAGAAATTTTCTGGATGTCTCTTAACAGGTAATCCACTAACAACTCTGTTCCCTGGAAGCCACTAATCTGTCTTCTGTCTTTATAGACTAGTTTTGCCTTTTTGGTAATTTCATAGAAAATAAATCATACAGTATAAAGTCTTTTATAATGCTTTTGAGATTCATTCAAGTTGTTGCATATAAAAGTTCCTTTTTAAAAACTGCTGGTTGGTATGTCATACTGTAAATAGACCACCATTTGTTTAATCCACTTATCTGTTGTCGGACACTTAGATTTTTTTCCAGCTTTTGGCGCTTATGAATAAGACTACTATAAACAAATGTACAGATATTTGCTTGGATATATATTTTCATTTCCTGAAGTAAGTGGAATTGCTAGGTCATATGGTAAGTGTATCTTGAACTTTGAAAGAAACAGCACAACTCTTTCCCAAACCATGGTGCCAGAGTGTCAAGAATTCCAGTTGCTCCATGCCATCATTAATATGGGGCCAGTCTCCTAGATTTCAGTCATTTTAGTGAATATGTAGTGATATCTCTCTGAAAATTTTTTTTTTATTGAGTTGGAGTCTCACTCTGTCGCCCAGGTTGGAGTACAGTGGCACCCTCAAGACCACCACAGCCTCCACCTGCTGGGTTTCAGGCGATCCTCCTGCCTCAGCCTTCCAAGTAGCTGGAACTACAGGCATGCGCCACCACGCCTAGCTAATTGTTTTATTTATTGTAGTGATGAGGTCTCACCAAATTGCCCAGGCTGGTCTCCAACCTGTGGGCTCAGGCAATCCTCTTACCTAGGTCTCCCAAAGTTCTGGGATTATAGGCGAAAGCCACCGCACCCGGCCTTACTGAAGTTTTTTTTTTTGTTTTTTGAGTTGGAGTCTCACTGTGTCGCCCAGACTGGAGTGCAGTGGCCGCTCCCGGCCACCGCAGCCTTGACCTGCTGGGCTCCGGCAATCCTTCCGCCTCAGCCTTCCAAGTAGCTGGAATTACAGGCGCTCACTACCACGCCCGGCTGATTTTTGATTTATTGTAGAGATGAGGTCTCGCTGCCCAGGCGAGTCTCGAACCCGCGGGCTCAGGCAATCCACTCACCTCGGCCTCCCAAAGGCGCGGGATGACAGGCTGAGCCACTGAGCCCGGCTCTTACTGAAGTTTTAATGACCATTTATCTGATGATTAATGATGTCGAACACTTTTCATGACCTTATTGCCACCACCATATCTTCTTTTGTGAAATGTCTGTTTGATCCTTGTTCATTGTTAATTTGGTTGCTTTGTCTTCTTCTTCTTCTTCTTCTTCTGTTTATTTTGCATGCAATCCTATTTTCAAATGCGTGTTGAAAAGGTGTAAATGAGGCCAGGCGCAGTGGGCTCAAGCATGTAATCCCAGCACTCTGGGAGGCTGAGGCGAGAGAATTACCTGAGCCTGTGAGTTCGAGACCAGCCTGGGCAATATGACGAAGCCTCCTCTCTACAATAAATCAAAAAATTAACCAGGCGTGGTAGCACGCGTCTGTAGTTCTGGCTACTTGGAAGGCTGAGGCGGAAGGATTCGCTGGAGCCCAGCAGGTCAATGCTGGGGTGGCCGTGAGCGTGCCACTGCACTCCAGCCTGAGGGATGGAGTGAGACTGCAACTCAAAAAAAAAAAGTGTAAATGTTTCCAAGTCCACAGATTGCCTTTATTTTTTAAAAACTGTTTTGAGGCACAACTGATACCCAGGCTTCCCATAGTCAACATTAAAAGTTGATGAGTCTTGACATATGTATTTACCCAGGAGACCCTCATAATCACAGTAATGATTATTCCCATTATAATAATCAAAGTAATGAACATATCTTCACCATCCAAGTTTTCTTAGGCTGCTTCTTCTTCGTCTTCGTCTTCGTCTCACTCTGTTACCCAGGCTGGAGAGCAGCGGCATGATCATGGCCACAACAGCCTCAACCTCCTGGGCTCAGGTGATTCTTCTGTCTCAGTCTCCTGAGTAGCTGGGGCTACAGGTGTGGGCCACCATGTCCAGCTAGCTTTTTTTATTTTTGTAGAGGCTAGATCTTGCTATATTGCCCAGGTTGGTTTCAAACTCCTGTGCTCAAGCATTCCTCCCCTCTTGGTCACCCAAAGTGCTGGGATTACAAGTATGACCCAACATGCCTGGCCCATAGGCCGCTTTTTAGTGTATCCTTCTTACTCTCTTTTGTGTCGATCTGAATTTTCATTTGGTATAATTTTTTTGGCTTGAAGAACTTCCTTTTACATTTCTGGTAGTACAAGTCTTCTGGCAAAGAAATTTCACAGATTTTGTTTATCTGAAAAAGTTTTTATATTACTAGCACTTTTTAAAAACCATTTTTATTTTAAAGATGTGGGGTACAATTCAGGGTTAGGTATACAAATGTTCATTATGCAGGTACCCTTGTTGATGAGGTGTGCCCCTCCTCCCCTGGCAATTTCCCACTACTGCCAAACCCTTTCTTACAGTATTACGATAATTGTTCGAGGTCCACTTATGAGTGAGAACATGTGATACTCAGTTCTTTGTTTCTGCAATAGATCACTCAGTATTATAGACTCTAAGTCCATCTAAGTTGCTGTGAAGTTCACAATTTTTCCTTCTTTCTGGCTGCATAATATTCCTTCGTGAAAATGTACCACATTTTAAAAATCCAGTTCTCTTCTGATGGGCATCACGGTTGGTTCGATGTTTTTGCTACTGTGAACAAGGCTACAATAAACATGCGTGTGCAGGTATCTTTTTCAGAGAGTGATTTGAGTTCCTTTGGGTATATTCCCAGTAGGGGGATTGCGGGGTTGTATGGAAAGTTGAGTTTTAGATCTTTTAGGAATCGCCACACTGTTTTCCACAGAGGTTGTATTAGTTCACCCTCCACCCACAGAGCAGTAGTGTTCATTTTTGCCGCATCGTCTCCAGCATCTGTTGTTTTTTGAGTTATTGATGATGGTCATCCTGACTGGAGTTAGGCGGTCTCTCAGTGTGGTTTTAATTTGCATTTCTTTGATGACTAGTGAGGCTGAGCATTTTTTCATGTATCTGTTGGCTGCTTGTGTGTCTTCTTTTGAGAGGTGTCTATTCACATCTTTTGCCCACTTTGTAATGGGGCTGTTTGATTTTTTCTTTTCAGCAGGTTTGAGTTCCTTGTAGATCCTAGATGTTAGGCCTTTGTCAGATATACAGTTGGCGAATATTTTTTCCCAGTCTGTGGGCTATCTCTCCACTCTCTTGATGGTTTCTTTGGCTTTGCAGAAGCTTGTCAGTTTGATGAGGTCCCACTTGTCTATCTTAGCTCTTATGGCATGGGCACTTGGGGTTTTGATCAGGAATTGGTTGCCAGTTCCAATTTCCATAAGGGTGTCTCCTGCATTTTCTGAGGTTCTTATGGTTTGAGGTTTTACATTTAGGTCTTTGATCCATTTAGAGTTGATTTTTTGTGTTGGGTGATAGGTAGGGGTCTTGTTTTAACCTTCTGCATGTGGTCAGCCAGTTTTCCCAGCACTATTTGCTGAATAGTTTCTCCTCTCCCTAGTAGTTGGTGGTGGAGGCTTTGCTGAAGATGAGTTGGTTGAGAAATTGAGGTTTTGCTTCTGGAATCTCTATTCTATTCCATTGGTCTATATGCCTGTTCTTGTACCAATACCAGGCTGTTTTGATTATTGTAGCTTTATAATAAAGTTTAAAGTCTGAGAGTACGATACCTCCTTCGTTGTTTTCTTTTTGTTTTTTGTTTTGTTTTTTGTTTTTTTTTTTGCTGAGGATTATTTTGGCGATATGTGGCCGTTTATGTTTCCATATGAATTCCTTCATTGTTGTTTCCAGGTCTGAGAAGAATGCTGCAGGTAATTTAATGGAGATTGCATTACATCTGTAGATTGCTTTGGGTAGGATGAACACCTTAACAATGTTGATTCTTCCAATCCATGAGCATGGAAGATTTTTCCATTTGTTTGCGTCATCTTTGACTTCTTTGAGCAGTGTTTGGTAGTTTTTGTTGTAAAGGTCTTTCACTTCTCTGGTTAGGATGATGCCAAGGTATTTCATTTTTGTCTATGGCTATTATGCTTTTTATTTGGGTATCTGTTTGTTTATTGATGGTATATAGAAATGCAACTGTCTTTTGCACATTTATTTTATACCTGTGACTTTGCCAAAGTCCTTTATCAATACAAGGAGGTTTTCAAGGTATAGAATCATGTTGATTGCAAAGAGGGATAACTTGACTTCCTCTTTTCTTGTTTGGATAGCCCTGATTTCCTTCTCTTGTCTGATTGCTATAGCTAGTACTTCCAAATCTATATTTAACAGGAGGGGTGAGAGTGGGCATCCTTGTCTTTTTCCGGTTTTCAGGGGAAATGATTCTAATTTCTGTTTTAGTAGTATGGTGGCTGTGGGTTTCTTGTAGATGGCTCTTACTATTTTGAGGTATGCTCCATCTAGCCTAGATGTTCAAGGTTTTTTAT
Organism: Cephalopachus bancanus; assembly: GCA_027257055.1. Lineage (NCBI taxonomy): Eukaryota > Metazoa > Chordata > Mammalia > Primates > Tarsiidae > Cephalopachus > Cephalopachus bancanus. Next base: position 1,562,132 of record JAPVLO010000484.1, read on the forward strand.
TAAGATGGAGTACTGGATTATACTGAAAGCTTTTCCCACATCTAGTGATATAATCATGTTGTTTTTGTTTTCATACCTGCTGAAGTATTTAATTACTTTTTTGATCTTGTGGATGTTGAACCAGGCCTACATCCCAGGGATGAAGTCTACTGGGTCATGGTGGATGATTTTTGAGATGTATTGTTGAATCCAGTTCACTAGAATCTTGTTGAGAATTTTAGCATCTATGTTCATCAAGGATATTGGCCTGTAGTTCTCTTTCTTTGTTGGATCTTTTCCTGGTTTGGGTATCAATGTGATGTTAGCTTCATAAAATGATAAGGGGAGAGTTCCTTCTTTCTCGATTGCATGGAATACTTTCAATAGAATTGGCATCAACTCATCCTTGTATGTTTTGTAGATTTCTGCTGGAAAGCCATCTGGTCCAGGGGTTTTTTGGTAGCTTTTTTTTTCTTATGTCATAGTCAATTTCCTGGGTTGTTATTGGTCTATTTAAGGTCTTGATTTCTCCTTGTTTCAACCTGGAGAGACCATGTGACGTCAGAAAGTCCTCCATTTCATTTCGGTTTTCAAGTTTGTTTCCATATAAGTGTACATAGTAATCTCTGATAATCTTTTGTGCTTCTTCAGGGTCAGCTGTGACTTGATCCTTTGCATTTCTGCTTGTGTTTATTTGGGCTTTTTCTGTCTTTTCTTCATCATTCTAGCTAGGGGTCCATCAGCGCTGTTTATCCTTTCAAAGAACCAGCTTTTTGTTTTGTTTATTTGTTGTATTATCTTTTTGTCTTCTATGTCCCAAATTTGGGCTTTTATTTTGGTGATCTGGATTCTTCTGCTGAAGTTAGGATTTTGGTGGTCTTGCTTTTCCAGTTTCCTTGGGTGATTTGTTAGGCTGTTAACTTGTGATCGTTCCATTTTTTTTCGTGTGTGTTCATAGAGATATGAATTCATGGCATCCCAGAGATTTGGGTAAGATGTTTCTTCATGTTCGTTTGTTGCCAAGAATCTTTTCATTTCTCTTTTAATTTCCATATTGTTTAGCATCATGCTGTTTTGTGTCTTTGTCTTTGTGGGTTTTGGGGAAACTTTGTTGGTGTTGATATTTATTTTTATTCCACTGTGGTCTGTGAATGTGCATGCCAGTATTTCAATCTTATGGAATTTGCTTATGCTTGATTTATGGTTGAGGATGTGAATGATCTTAGAGCACATTCCATATGGTGATTAGTAGAATACATATTCTGTGGTTGTTGTGTGGAGAGTTCTGTAGGTATCAATTATGTCCATTTGGTCAAACACCATGTTGACATTCTGAATCTCCTTGTTGATGCTTTGTCTTGATGATCTGTTTAGGGTTATGAGTGGGGTGTTTAAGTCCCTAGCTATGATAGTGTTAGAGTCAATGTCTTTTTTTTAGTTTACCTAGAAGCTGCTTTATGAAATTTGGTGCTTCTGTGTTGGGTGCATATATGTTTAGGATGGATATTTCTTGTTGATTTATTGATCCTTTTATCATTATGTAGTGACTTTCTTTTACAAAAATTTTTTTGATAGTTTAAAGGACATTTTGTTTGATATTAAGATCATGAGTCCTGACTTCTTTTGTGTTCCACTCACTTAAAAATTTGTTTTCCATCCTCTTACTTTGAGTCTGTGAGTGTCCTTTCATGTGAGATGAGTCTCTTGGAGACAACATAATGTTACATCAGATTTTATCCAATTTGCCATTCTATGTCTTTTCAATGGTGCATTTGGTCCATTCACATTTAGGCTAATTATTGAGATGTGAGAGTTTATCCTTGTCATGAAGTTCTTATAGAGTTTGTTGCTGTTTCTGCTGTTTGTTTGCTGTCTTTCTTTAGATTTGTGGGTTGATTTATGTGTGTTTTCCATCTTTTTCTTGCATTCCTGAGAAGGGCATTGTCATTCTTTTTTTCTTTCTTCTGTGTTTAATACTTTCTTAAGTGTTTCTTGTAGAACTGGTCTGGAGGTGGAGAAAACTCTTGGGGGTTGAACGTCTGGGAAGGATTTTAATTCTCCATTGCTGAGGAAACTTAGATTGACTGGGTAGGTAATTCTTTATCATTTATCTTTGAGAGTTTGTATGTTTGGACTCCAATCTCTCCTAGTCTGAAGTGTTTCTGTAGATAAGTCTGCTGTTATTCTAACTGGATTTTTCTAGTAGGTAGTCTGACCTTTCTCTCTTGCTGCCTTTAGAAATTTTTCTTTTATACCCACTTTGTGTAGGCAAATTACTATGTGTCTAGGAGTTGATCTTCTTTCTTGTTGTCTTGCAGGGGTTCTCTGACTCTCTTGTGTTTGAAAGGTCATATCACTGATGAGATGAAGGAAGTTTTCTTGGATAATTTCATGAAATGTTTGTTCCAGGGTAGTGTCTGTCTCTTTATCTGCCTCAGGGATTCCAACAATATTAGGTTCAGCCTCTTGATGTAATCCTCATTTTTTAGAGGTTTTGTCCTGTCTTTTTAAGTTTCTTTTCTATGGTTTTAACAGTTTGAGTTTGTTTCATATTTGGGTCCTCAAGCTGAGGGCTTGGCTAATTCTACCTTCCATGCTTATCAGTTTATTTGTTTCATTCACTGTATCACTGTATTCTTTATTGCTGTTATCTCAGTTATCAACTCTTTCATTCTTTCCTCTTGTCTCTCCCCATTTATATTTATTCTCTCTATTAATATCTTGATATCTGGGTTTGTGGTTTGAAACCCATCATCCCTAGGGCTCTTCATTATTTAGGTTCTGAAGTCTGTATTCTCAGTGGTTTACCACCCAGGGGTTTGTGTGAGACCCATATTCTTCCTTTGGTTTTTCTTCATTTGTGCAGATTTTCCTCCTCTCCCTCCTTTTTTTAAAAATCTCTTCTTTATTTTTGTTGTTCAATGATGGGGGAATACCTTTTACTTCTGTTTGCTCAATCTCCTATTCATCCTTATGTAGATCCTCTGGCTTTGTTCAATTCTGAAGCTGCTGTCAAGTCTCCCACTCAGATCTGATATGTCTATGCCTGTTACAGCATGGAGGAGGGGCTTCTCTCTCTCTGAGTCCGATGAGGGGAGAGCCTCTGGTCTTAGGCTGGAGGCTGGACAGAGCTGGATGGGGCAATGCAGGTCTCTGCTGGGTCCCAGGACAGAGAAGATGGCACTGATCATCATCTCCTCAGGGTGGCGGGGCTCCATTCCAGATTTCCATGCCCTGTCTTCTCCATGGTTCTTGGGGCTGCTGCAGGTGATGGTGTGGGCTGGGTGCCAGGTGGTGAGGAGCAGCTGTTCTCTGCTACCTCCTCTCAAGAGAGGCTGAGAATGGCAGAGAATCCTGTGCATCAAGCACTCCAGTTTCAGGCAGTGGTTGTTGCAGTCACCTCCAAAGGAGAGCTCCGGATACAGGAACCCAAGTATCCCCTCAGAGGGACTTTCACTCATCCACCAGCACACACCTAGTCATGGAGAGAGTCTTTATGGACACTAACTTTTGTGGAGGCTCTTGTAGTTTGACTGTTCCATTGCCATCTTGCCACTGCCTACCCTCTACTTGCACTTTTAAATGTTTTTTTCTGAGTAGAGAATTATTTGACAATTTCTTCTTTCATTGCTCTGAACATGTCTTCTGGTTTGCATAATTTTGGACAAAAAGTCTACAATCATTCTTATCTTTGTTCCTTAGTACATAATGTGGCCTTTTGTCTGGTTGGTTTTTAATATTTTCTCTTTATCACAGGTTTTCATCCATTTGATTATGGTGTGCCTTGGTGTAGTCTTCTTTGTGCTTATCTTGCTTGGATTTTCTTGGTCTTCTTGGATCTGTGGGTTTATAACTATCATCAAATTTGGAAATTTATTGAAATTTTAAAAAATGTTCCTTTCTACTCCTCCCTGAATGGGACTCCAATCACTTGTGTGTTATACTAATTTTCCAACAGGTCACTGATTCTTTGTTTATTGCTTTCAGGGTTTTTTTCTCTTTTTAGTTTCATTGGGTGGTCTTATATTATTATTACTTCAAGTTTATTGATCTTTTCTTTTATGGTGTCTAATCTTCCATTGATTTTTGTCAGTGAATTTTTTCAACTCTAAAAATTCAACCTGGTTTTAATTTTTTACATCATGAGTGTCTGTCTTCATTATGTTTGTGTTGGCTTTTCAAGGAAAAAAAACTCCTTGAATGCATTTATAATATATAATAAAGAGAGTTATGTGTTACTGTTTCCATTATTTCTGTCATTTCTGGGTCTGTTTCTATTGACTGATTTTTCTCCTGGTTTTGGGTTGTGCATTCTTTCTTCCTTGCATGTGTAATAGTTAATTATTGAATATCATGTCTACAGATTTTATACTGTTGTGTATAGTCTTTTAAAAAAGGTTCTGGACTTAGTTCTGTCCCATTGGTAAGAAGATATTTGATCCCTTTGAGTCTTGTTTTTAAGGTTTTATTTGTGAGTGGGTTTACAGTATCTTTTACTCCAGGCTAGTTTAGTCCTATTACTAATGGATCTTATTTTCAGGGCCCCATGTATTCTCTTAGGTCTCCTCATTTATGAAAATTTAATGACTATCTGCCTACGTGATTTCTCTATAAGTTCTGGGAATTGTTCAGTTACTTTTCTTTCTCTAAAAAATGGTTTTGCATGGCATAATTACGTTTAACCTTATTTGCATGTAGATTGGTATTCCTACAAACACAAAAGGGAGTTCCTATGCTGGTTCTTGGCCCCTTTCTCTGTATGGCTCCTGAGCTGTCTGGTATTCTGTCCTACAAATTTTAGTCTCTGTGGCCTTCCTAAATGCTGATTTCATACTTTTCAACTTTGTAAAACTACTGAGCTCTGTTGACTTTCCCTCTGTGCACTGCCATCTGCAAATTTTCTCCAGACAGAAAGCAGAGACAATCACAGGACTCACTGTTCCTGTGCCACATTTTCAGGGTCACAGTCCTGCACTGTCATTGCTAACATTTAAAGAGTCATTTTATATATTTTGCCCAATTTCTAGCTATTTATAGATGGAGGTTATGACAAATAGTAGTTAATTTTTCATGATTTATTTATTAGTTTCATATTGTTGTAACAAATCACCGCAAACTTAGTGGCTTAAGCTCCCACAACACAAATTTATTCTTAGACTTCTGTGGGTAAGAAGTTCCACATGAGTCTCACTGGGCTAAAACCCAGGTGTTGGCTGGGCTGCACTCCCATCTGGAGGCTCTGAGTAGAATCCGTTTTCTTGCATTTTCCATCTTCTTAGGCTGCTCATATTCCCTGTAGACTCCCGTCCTCCGTCTTCTAAGCCAGAAATGGCAAGTTGAATCCTTTTCATGCAGCATCACTCTGACCTCCTCTTCTGCCGCTCTCTTCCACTTTTTAGGACCCTTATGATTGCGCTGGGCCCACCTGGATAACCCAGGATTAGCTCTCCTTTTTTTTTTTTTTTTTTAGAAAGCAGGATTTATTAAGGACAGAAAGTTAAGGTGAGCCGATTAGCAAACTTAATTCCATCTGCACCCATAGTTCCTTTTGCCATCCCATCTTATTTTTCACAGGTTCCAGGGATTAGAATATAAACATCTTGAGGGCACCATGTTTCTGTCACATCTAGTTGGAAAGTAGAAATCTGGAATTAAAAGCAAGCATAATTCTTCCAAAGGAGAGCAAGTACTGTAGAGAAGGCAATGGTAACAAAATTTTGGAAGCAGGATGGATGATAGGAAAAGGTTTACCAATCTGGAAAAGGTAAATTCTTAAACAAGTAAAGGGGAAACTTGAGAAAGTAACCCAGCGTAGACTGCAGAATCCTCAAAAAATTCATGAATTGGCAGTTCCAAGTTCTTCTGGTAGTGTGGTTAACATGGAATGCTAAAATAAGATATACCGGTTGAGCATCTGTTTAATAAGTAGTTAGAATCCAAAATACTCTTTCCAACTCTATTCAGTCACATGCATAGCCCTCTTCAATGCTAGCAGACAGCTAAGGTTTTATGTCCCCCAACGAAGTGTCTTTCCCAATGAAATGACAACCAGAACACCCTGGAGGGAAGGAGGGAATTCACCAAGGATGAGCCCACCACATGCTCAGAGTGCCTAATCAGACTTATAGTCCTCATTCTCAAAGGCAAGCAAGCAGCCAGGGAGTCCTGATGCCTGAGGAAAACCTGTCACAAAACATGAAGAAGTTTGTAAACAAGGAAACAAATGCAATGCAACTTTCAAGAGACAGAGTGAAGGAAAGGAAAAGCTTCAGAAAATTATCTTTAATGCCCTGAGAGCTATTAGAGAAGATATTGAAATTGAAGCAAAACAAGATGCTTCAAAAAAATAAAAAGGAACACTCAAGGAATAAAAAGAGCTCTTGAAAATTAAGACAAGCAAAAACAAATGGTAGCAGAAATTTTAAAACTGGTAAAAAGACTGAAAGATCACTTGTGGAAATATCATGGAAGATAGAGAAAAAGAGAGATGGAAAACATAAATCTTGGATTCAAAGAGCCTACCAAGTACCCAGCAAAATGGATGAACGTGAACACCCAATAAGAGGTATTTGTATCAAATTTCAAGGCACTGCACAGACAGAAGGTTTTTTACTCTTCTAGGCGGAATGGAGACAACCCGGCCACACTCAAAAGATTGGAAATCAGACATCTCAACAGCAATGCCAGAAGTTTAAGATGGTAAAGCAGTGTTGTCAAAATGTAGAGGAAAATCATTTCAGCCTAGAATTCTTTAGTAGTTGAACTATCAACCAAGCATGACAATTAAAATACATGTATTATACTTTAAATATATATACATATGTATGCATATATAGACATATTTTGACTAAAGAAGAAGAATACACCTATGGATTTGAGAGTTTGAACATTGATTCTTAGTGCTTTTCTCAGTAATGACCAACATTTTGACTGGTTTGGGCTTCCAATTCCACAGAATTTGGCTAAGTTCTGGATGACTGGCCAGAGGGAATTACTCCTCCAGCAGACGTGTCCTTGTCTTGATCGCAGAAATGAGCAAGTTGGGCAGGAACGTATGGCCGTGCGGCAGTCCAGAGTGAAGCTGGATTCTTGTAGCCCCTGCAGATCACAGCACAGGGCTGCCCCCTCTGTGGAGCAGGCCTGCAAGTCTGCCTGCCTCTGGGCAGAGAGTTAAAGGGAGCAGGGTAGAACCCCTCAGTGAGGCGCATAGCTGCTGCCTGCCGTCAGCCCTTCCTCCCCTTCCCATCCTGCCACCCTGGAGACAACTGTGTGCACGTCCTTCTTTCTTAAAACTTCTACCGTCACAAAGCACCACTCTGTTCCGGAATTATTTGTTGACCTGTCTGTCTCCGTCCTTTCTTCTCCCATCCCAGAAGGCCATCTTCTTGAGGGTAAGGATCAGATTGCATCTTGTTTTTCTCCAAATCCTCAGCCCTGAACACGAGCCCTGGTAATGAGGACTAGCCATGACTAAACCCTCACCAGAAAAAAAAAAACCCTCTGCTCATTTGTTCACCCATTCAACCCCATTATTCACTATTCTGGGAACTGGGGATAACAGTAGACAAATTAGCAATGTTCTTGGACTACATTCCGGCAGAGGGGAGAGGCAACCCAAGACAAACAACACAGGCACTGGGCAAGTGCCCACAGGGCCCTGGGATATTCTGACTTCATGGAAGGGCAGAGCTCTGTGTTCTTGCTGTTCGTTCCAGAAAGTTCAGCCATCAACAAGGATTGTCACTGTTGTCTGTCACTGAGTTAGTTCGTAATCTTCCGAAAAGGAACCTGTACAGGGATAGTTCAGCACAAACATGTGTTCGTACCCATAAGCCAACAACTGAATATGCAAAGATACATATGAATTGGCCCCCGCCTTAGGGGCTTTCTGTTTCTAAGAAACAGAAATAAAAGCATAACATTTTAGTAAAATATGGACAGGTGTGTGTCAGAAACAAGGTGTGGAGGGGCGTGGGGGACATTTTCCCCGCCTGCCCTAGTCAACTTCAGCCTGACGATCACGGACAGGAATCTTGGACCTCCAGCATGGCCATGCCCAGCACCGGCTCCATCTCCCCACAGGACCCAGGAGTCCCTGTGTGGGGCTGAGGCTGACAATGGAGACTGGGAAGCTGTGGGGCAAATATCACAGTTCCTGGCTACTCCACAAGTCTTTAGGTCTGACTGACGTTCCAGAAATGTGGACAGGCTTGGCTCTGGGCACCAGGTAAAGCAGTTTTAGTGTCTTCTGAAGAGCGCATCTTCCCTCTACGCTCTGCTGGGAACTCTCCACTCACACCTCAGCACCCGCTGCCAGACCCCGCCTCTCCCCAAGGTAGCCGATGTTACCAACTTGTCCTGCATCCTCCCTCGCTCTCCTCACCACACAACGCATGCACAGACACATCCTTGGGGAGACAGGCCAGGCAGGGTTCTGTTAGGACAGTGTGTGTGCTGTGGGAGCATAACCTCCAGGATGCCATCCACGTATGTCCCTTCCAAATGCACTTGGTGGAGGAGTTTTGTCCCTGCCGCTGTCTGGATGGAGACTCCAGCAGGTCCCACAACTGAGTTAGTCTCATGTCGAAATAGGAAGCTGTAGTCAGGCTGGGAGCAGTGGCTCATGCCTATAATCCTAGCACTTTGGGAGGCTGAAGTGGGAGGACTGCTTGAGCCCAGTAGTTTGAGGCCAGCCGGGGCAACATAGTGAGACTACAAAAGGTCTACAAAGTCAAAAAAATCCCTACACAAAATTTTAAAAATTAGCTAGGCATGGTGGTGTGCACCTGTAGTCCCAGCTACTCAAGAGACTTAGATAGAAGGAACACCTGAGCCCAGGAGTCAAGGTTATGGTGAGCCATGATTGTGCATGCCACTGCACTCCAGCCTGGGTCACAGAGTGAGACTCCAACTCAAGAAAGAAAGAGAGAGAGAGAGAGAGAGAGAGAAAGAAAGAGAGAAAGAAAGAAAGAAAGAAAGAGTTAGAGTCATTTTACACAGGAGAACTCAGTCTCTAGTGAAAAGTCAGCATGTACTACTATTACATTTTAATTCGAAATTTAGATTTCTACTCACTCTGTTTGCTGCCTCTCTTCCCTCCCTAACCGGTGAATGGAAGGTCTGCCCTCAGGAGACGGGGTATGATGGCTCCTCTTCCCATTCCTTCTCCGTTCCTCCCTCCACCTCTGGCTGCTGCTGTGGACCCTTCTAGGGTGGGAAGCAGGAGGGCAAACAGGCGGAGGAAGTTCCTACCTGGCTGGTGGGAATAGCTATATGTTCTCTTGCTCCAGCAGGTGTTTAAAGCAGCCTCTGGCCCTCTCAGGCACATCTGTAGGTTCCTTGGAGGTCTCCTTGATAACTCTGACTGCAACCCCCATGGCCGTGTAGGTGAGGCTTCTGCACCAGGCTGGCTGCTCCCAGTTTGCCTCCGGGTAGGTTGGCTAGCCATCCGTCCACATAGACTGTCTGCAACAAGGGTCGCTCACTTCGGAATACACTCGGTCAGGATTCATTTTTGTTTTTTTTTTTGGCGTTTCAGGGTGACGTTCCTCCTGCAGGCCTCTCGTGCAGCCCCAGGGTTTCTTGCACCCTTGCCCTTGTTCTAGAGGAACGCAGTTACTTCCCAACTCTCTCCTTCCCTTTGTGTGTGTCTCTCTCCCTCTTTTTCTGTCTTTGTCCTATGTTCCTTTCAGACCGATGGCCAAGGCCTTGAGTGAAGAGGGACGTCTCACATAAAACACAGTGGCAATGGCGTCCCTGTGCCACGCAGCAAACCTGCTCGGGTGTGTGTTGGGCCAGCCCAACGTGCCTCTCCCCTTCTGTGGGCAGGTAGTCGGGCCCTACCCACAGGGTCTGCTGAGGGTCTGCTGAAGCTAGCTCCCCTTCAGGTGTGATGAGGACAAAGTGACATCCTCTGTGTCCCCCCTTTGAAGTGGGGAAGTGGAACTCCCAGAAAGATCGCAGCTTCTCCCAAGAAACCACTTTGCAAATCCTCCCCTTTTAGTTCTGTGATGCTTTTTCGTATCTTCCTTGTGGATTTGTCATGTAACTGGTTCTTGCCCTCTGATATCTAACATTTCAAAGCATGAGACAAAGCTTCCCATTTTGTTACATGTATTTGCTTGCCTTCACTGAAATAGAGTTATTATTCTGTAAGTTGCCCCTTTCACTTGTCAATGTCATGTGAAATCTGCTATTAATATTAATATATCTCTACAAGTCTATGGATATAGATCTAATTCTATCTTTCTTGTAATTCCTTTTGCACATTTGCATATATAATGAGCTCATGTCAATGACAGGGCTGGGGCTGGGTGGGCAAGCAAGGGGCTGAGCAGCAGCTCCCTGTTGGGCCATGCCCGGTGAGCAGATCTTGAACTTTCTGCCTCGAGGCAGCCCTTTCTCTGTAGGAGAGAGTGTATGACAGTAGCTGAGAGCACAGACTCTGGAACCAGACTGCCTGGGTGGGAACCCCGACTCTACCATTCATTAGCCGTGTGAACTCAGGCAGCTTAGCTCTGCTCTATCAGCATCAGTAAAAGGGGACTAGTATCTATTCTATTGGTTTTTCATAAGAATTAGATGAATTTTTACATATACCTGCAGGAAGGGGGGGCAGAGATATGTTTGTGTATATATAGAGAATATGTATATGCACATATGTGTGCATCCATGTGCATAATATACAGTACACACACGCACACACACAAGCTGAATCTCTGTATCCAAAAGTTCCATATCTGTGAATTCAACTGACCTCAGCATGAAAGTATTCGGGAAAAGTATTTCACAAAGCTCTAGAAGGCAAAACTTGAATTTGCTGCGTGCTGAATACTATGCTGCACTCATTCAAATGAAGTGCTGTGTAGGCACTGTATTGTAAGTAATCTAGAAATGATTTAAGTAGGGGAGGATGTGTGTGGGCTATATGCCAACGCTTCCCCACTTTATATAGGAGACTTGAGCTTTCCAGGTCTTGGTATCTGCAGGAGGTCTTGGAATAAATCCTGCATAGATAATGAATGACTGTGTGTATATATAAACAGTGTCTGATGCCTAGTGATAGCTGTGTAGGTGTTAGTTATTATTATTATTGGGTTTTTTGGTTTTTTGTTTTTATTTTTGTTTTGGGTTGGAGTCTCACTCCAGACTGGAGTGCAGTGGCCGCTCCCGGCCACCGCAGCCTCGACCTGCTGGGCTCCGGCGATCCTTCCGCCTCAGCCTTCCGAGGAGCCGGAACTACAGGCGCACACTACCACACCCGGCTGATTTTTTATTTATTGTAGTGATGAGGTCTCGCTGCCCAGGCGGGTCTCGAACCCGTGGGCTCAGGCAATCCACTCACCTCAGCCTCCCAAAGGCGCGGGATGACAGGCTGAGCCACCGAGTCCGGCTTATTATTATTGTTATATTGACCTCATGCCTCCTTCTCTGCGTTCCTCCTTCAACTGCACGACATACTTTCCCCCCCCCCAGTCCTTCAGTGATAATTTATGTTAACAACTTGAGGATGTTCTTTTTTTTAAAAAGTCAGCTGGGCACAGTGGTTCACATCTGCAATCCCAGCTCTTTGGAAGGTTGACGCGGGAGGATTACTTGAGACCAGGAGTTCGAGACCAGTCTGGGAAACACAATGAAACTTCATCTCTACAAAAAAAAAAAAAAAAAAAGAACTAGCCAGCTACTTGGAAGGGAGGCTGAGGCAGAAGGATCACATGAGTCCAGGAGTTTGAGGCTGCAGTGAGCTGTGATCGTGCCACTGCACTCCAGGCTGAGTGAGACCCCAACTATAAAAAAAAATCATCATCTTCATTGACATACCAACTTTGTCATATGTTAAAAACTGACTTCAAATTAAAGTTTATTTCTCAACCACCTTTTCTGTCTAATAGATCTGCAATCAGTTCTCTGTACTGATTCAACCAACCAGGAATTAAAAATATTTGAATTAAAAAAATGCAACAAAAAATACAAGTAAATAATACAATATAATAACTGGTTACATAGCATTTTCATTGTGTTAGATTATAAACATTCTGGAGATGATTTAAAGTGTACAGGAGGGTGCACATAGCTTATATGCAAATACCTTATCATTTTATATAAGGAACTTGATTATTCATGAATTATGTTTTCCTCAGGGGTTCTGGAATCAATCCCTAGTGGATATTGAAGGAGGAAGTGTATTCGCTTATTTCTATGCCCATATAGTATTTATTTGATTACAGCAGTTTTTAAGTATGTTTAAACAGACAGTAAAAAAACAAGCCTTGTGTTTTCTTATAAATTTCTTTGTTATTCTTCCAAATGAACTTTGAGATGATTTTATCTATATTCAGGTTTAAGAAAATTCTATCATCATTTAAGAGAAATTCCATCAACTTTACACAATACATAATAATTTGAAGAGAATTAATTTTTATATTGTCTTCTCATCTGCAAAAATGCATATCTTTTCATCTATTCAGAACTCATTTCATATCTTTTAAGTACATTTAAAAGTTTTTTAATGTACATAATGTTTTCACTATTACATTTATTCACATGAATTTTACACCAATAGTTTTTGCCATTATGAATAGAGTATTTTTTAAATCATTTTTTCTCTACGAAAAACAACATGCAGAAAAGCTACTGATGATTGTATAGTTGTCTTACATCTAATCATTTTGCTAAATCTAATCATTTTGCTATATTATTGGCAAGATAAAATTTTTATATGACTTAATATTTATGCCAGTTGTGACTACGCCTGAAGTTCATAAGAATGGGGTACAGAATGGTATTTAATAAACACCTGTAGACAGATGCTCTCTGCAAGCCTGCAGGAGCTGCAGCAGTCACCAGTGGGCTTTACTTTGGCTTAACAAATGCCCAATGCTAGAGTTCCCTCTGCTTACTCAGAGGAGGACTGCCAGTTCCCGAATTTATGTAGGCCACGCTTTCTGGAAACTACTCAGAGGAGAAGTTTAAATATGAATTATTTTAATAAACATGTGTTTGGAAAAATTTACAAGTCGTAAGTCCACAGCTCAATGGGTTATCCTAACGTGCACACCCTCAGGCCACCACAGCCCAGGACAAGACATAGGACATCGTTCCACCCCATTGCTTCCCTTGTGCCCCTTTCCAATACTGTCTCCCCTCTTCTCTCCAGAGGTGGTCACCGTTCCTCCCTCTCACGTAGGTTTATTCTGCCTCTGCTTTGAACTTTACATCGTATGTACTGTTTTGTGCCTAGCTCCTTTTGCTCACATGACACTAGAGAGATTTTTTCCTGTTGTTGCTTGTAGCCAGTTGTTCGTTCTTATTCACTCACTCTACTGTCAATGGATATTTGGATTGTCTTTTATTTTTACTAGCATGCATGATGCTACTAGAGATACTCCCACAAATTTTCTCACTTACCTTTGTATTTCGCCTGAGATCTCAATGATTGAAGTGGAATGAAAGGTATACACTCATTTGTCACTCACATGCTTCTAATTCTTCAGATCTTGGTTAAGGACGAAGGTTTGTGTCCTCCTGTCTTAGTCTGTTTTCTGTTGCTATAACAGAATATCACAGACTAGATAATTTGTCAAGAACAGGCGCTTATTTGGCTCGTGGTTTTGGAGACGAGGAAGCCCAAGAGCCTGATGCCCAGCCTTTGGTGGGAGCCTTTTTGCTGCTTCCTAACATGGCAGAAAGCCTCACAGGGCAAGAGAGGAGAGCCCGCATCCCATCATGGGGGTCCCACCTCGACCATCTTATCTAATCCTATTTACCTCCTAAAGGCTCCTCTTCCAAGCAACATATGAACTTGGGGATTAAATGTCCAACATGAAATCTGGGGGACACATTCAAACCACAGCACTTCCCACCTCCACCACCCCTGATTAGGTTTCATATGTTGAAACCCTCACCCTCAATGTGATGGTATTTGGAGATGAAGTTTTTGGAAGGTAATTAGGGTTAGATGACAACATGGTGAAGATTAATACCTTTATAAGAAGAGATCAGGTATCTCTTTTCCTTTTCCTCTTTCCCTTTCTCTCCCAACCATATGAGGACATAGCAAGAAGACAGCCAACTGCAAACCAGTATGAGAAACCTCACCAGAGACTGCATTTGCTGGCACCTTAATCTTGGACTTCTCGGCTTCCAGAACTATGACATATAAATGTGTGTTGTTTATGACACTAATATGGTATTTTGTCATAGCAGCCCAAACTAACTAAAACAGTCTTACTAAAGCTCATTTACACTGTGCTCAAAATACAAGTTGACAAGCCAGCCTCCCTTTTCATTTCAATCCAACTCTATTAATGTTTAAACTCTCCGTGTTTGTCTTGTTTAAGAAATCTATGCCTACTCTAATGTCATGAAGATGTTATCTTAATTGCTTTCTAGAGCTCCATGAATACAGTAGCCACTAGCTACATGTGGCTAATGAGCACTTGAAATATGCCTAGTTCAAATTAAGATGGATTGTAAGTGTAAAATATATACCAGATTTCAAAGATGATACAAGTAAAATGATGTAAAATACCTTAAAAATTTTATGTTGTTACATGTTGAAATACAATTTCGAGTCCACTGAGTCAAATTAAAATGTATTTAGGCTGTTTCTTCTTTTTAAAATGTGACAACTAGAATATTTAAAACGACATGTGGCTTGAATTTGCGCTTGCACTGTATTTCTGTTGGACGGTGCTGTTCTAGAAGATGTATTATTTTACCTTTTACATTGTATATCTAAAACCCACCTATTAATAGAATTGATTCTTATGTGTAACTTGAGGTAAGAGTCAATTTTGTCTATTTCCATATGAATCACCCGTTGATCTGGTACCATTTATGGAGAAGACTGTCCTTCCTGCACTGGTCTGTAGTGTTACCTTTGTTATAAATCAAGTGTCAATGGATGTGTGGGTCCCTTTCTGGCCTCTGCCCTCTTCCATTGCCCATCTGTCTATCCTTTCACCATTAGTAGTCTTTAGGACTGTGCCTATGTAACAAGTCCTTATTTCTGGTTATTCAGTTTTCTAACTTTCTTGTTTCTTCAAGATTGCCCCGCTCATTATTAACCCTTTGCAGTTCCACATCTATTTTATCAACGTATCAAATCTCTCAAAAATGCCTGCTGGGATTTTAACTGAATTTTGTTGACTGCACAGATTTGTTTGTGGAAAACTGATGTTTACCTCCCAACCCATGAACATGATATATGTATGTATGAGGGGGACCCCCAAAAAACAGAATTATTTTTCGGAGGGTGGGTCCCTTGTAGTACAGGAACCCACTGCTAGGTAAATGTTCTAGGAACCCTTCAGCATCAGTGTGCCAGCTAACGTTGTTATTTGTGAGAGGCTGTGTTCGACTTCAGTGAATTTTTTTTGGAGATTCTTTCAACGCATTTGCCCATTTCGTAGTGGGTGATTTACGAGTACATCTGCCCACACCGCACTGAGTGTCCAGCAGTTCTGACCTAAGACAGCATGACCCCCGTGCCCCATCCTCCCTGTTCACCCGATCTCTCCCCGAGCGACTTTATTGTTCGTTTGTTTTCCTGGATGAAGAACGTCCTCAAAGGGAAATGTTTTGCCAGTGTGGAAGAGATGAAGCAAAAATGGCAGAAGCATTAAGAGGCCTCAAGACTGACAAGCTCAAAAACTGTTTTGTGCCTTGGAAAAAGTGTCTCAATAGGTGTATTACATCGAACAAAGAGTACTTTGAAGGTGACTGAAGTTTAAACATCTAGGAATAAATACACAATTTTTATAAATAAATTCCATGTTTTGAGTCCTCCCTTGTATGTGTTCTTTAAATTCCTTCAATAATGTTTTATAATTCACCACACATACATATTATAATTCACCTACAGTTATGCATCTCTTATTAGATTTGTTGGCAGCTATTTGGTTATTAAATGCTACTGTAGATTATATTAATTTAAATTTTTTTCTATTTATTACTGGTATATAACAATACAATGATTTTTATTGATATTTTGCCCAAAGACCTTACTAACAGTTAATTTGTGGAGACTTTTAGATTTTTCTATAAACACAGGCATGTCATCTGTGAATAAACTTCTTCCCATCTATTCTTTATTCCTTTCATTTCTTTTTCTTTCCTTGCTTCTCTGGTTAGGACCTCTGGTAAAATTCTGAATTAAGACGGCAATACCAAGTATCCTTGTGTCATTTCTAATTTCAGAGGGAAAAGTTTTAACAGTTCACTGCTAAGTATACCTTTCTAGGTTTTTAGCGGTGAGTAGTCTTTCATGGATAAAGACATTCATTGCCTTCTCCTAGTTGACTGGGAGGTTTGTTTTTTTTTTTTAGTTACAAGTAAGTGCTGAATATTATCATGTGCTTTTTCTGTTTCTTGAAGGACAATTACATGATTTGTCTTCTCTGGAGTTGTATTGTAGTTATTCATTGTTGTATAACAAATGATCCTCATAACTTAACATCTTAAAACAAGAAACACTGATTATCTCCCATAATTCTGAGGGTAGGGGATCTGAGTGTGACTTGACTGGGTAGTTTTGGATCATGTTTCCTGGGAGGTTGCAGTTGAGCTGCTGACCAGGCCTACAGTCATCTCAAGACTCAGCTGGACTTGGGGAGTCTGCGTCCAAGATCACTCACATTGCTGTTGCAAGTCTCAGTTCACAATCATTGGTTGGAGGGTTCAGTGGCACATGGACCTCTCGAGGGCTGCTCGCACGTGGTCGCTGGCTTCCCCAGCATGAAAGAGGAGGGAGAGCAGGATAGGGGAAGAACCCAAGATGGCAGCCACGGGTTTTAACATGCAATTCCGGAAGTGGCTTATTATGACTCCTGCCATGTGCTATTGGACACACAGCCTAGGAATTTGTCCTGTATTATTTCGATAATGTCAAACCAAGAAAACCACAATACTAGAAAATGAGTAAAGGTACAGATGACCCTGTTACCCTCCTCTTCTCTCCTTATGTCTCTAGCACTGTCTACAAGCATTCTGGTTTGCTTGGCAAGCAAGTTCAGCCTTCATTAGAAGAGAGGATGACTCATGTCACCACAGCCCAACGAAAAGAGCCCTCGACCTGTTATCAGGACATGTGCAGTACTGTATGGATACGTATATGTATTTATTTCTGGTTTACCATTCTTGGGGCAGTCCAATTTATAAAATGAAGTACAAATCTGAATTGTACATTTTAAATCACACAGGCCTCATCTGGCAGCTTCTGGCAAGGTCTTCCCTATTTTCACAAGTGCTCTGGCACTGGAACCCTGTAAGTTGCGACTCAGCACCCCTTCTTAATCTGTTCTTTCCTGACAATGTCTATTAACGAGGCTATAGCTGCTGTGGGTATGGTTCTGACCAGTGAAATATGTGTAGGATGATTGGGAAAACCATTATGTTCCTACAGAAAGCAGCTATTTGCAGCTTCTCACGTCCCTCCCTGAACACAGATTTGTTGCCTTTAGGGCACAGGCCAGCCTTCTTGCCACCGTGAGGAAAGAACTGAGATAATCACAGAGATTCTAATTCTGGCACCACTGAGTGAGTGCATATGGCATGAATACCAGCAACTACTTCTCCAGACTTATTATTAAGAAAAATAAACCTGCATTTTTGTAAAGCCACCACAAGTGGGATTTTTTTGGTCATTTGCTTCCAAATGTATTCTGAAATTGCACAGTGAAAGATCTCCCTTTAAGAATGGCTTTGGCTTTTGGAAATTGCAGTTATCTGGGGATCTGAGGTGCCTAACGTAAGTGACCAAGTTAGATGCTGCTAATTTTAGCATGCTTTTAGTATCACATAGATTATAAAAATTGGCCTTAAAGGACGTCATAAAGCAGGCAACCTGTAAACATTTTAAATAATGTCAGAAATATTGGAATCCATTTTAAGGTGACTATTTTGAAAGATAACAGTCAACTTGATGCGTTTTGGTATACATTTTTAAACGTCAGTGGCATTTCTTTACTGTCATATCTCATTTCTCTTTTTATGCTGCAACATGACCCTGTGTTCATCTGTCTAAACTCAATACATTCTTGTTGATTGACTACACGCATAAATGCCTTGTCTTAGGTTTATTTTAGTTGCATACTAAGCTTTTTCTGCCTTCTGCAAGTCCTAAGCATGCATGTATGACCTAGATTATAAACTCCAAGGAGACAAGTGTTGTTTGATTGTGCAGTATCTAATTCTGCACCAGGAGAGATTGTATTGATGATTTTTGCAAAGATGATGATGAAGATGATGATTATACTGCTGTCTTTGGGCAAGATTTTGGGTTCGATGACCCCACTTCTCTCTAGTTTAAAGAAGATCCTGGCGCGTGTGCAAAACAGGGAATCAGACTTGAATAGTTCCTACAATCTATCATTCGATGAAACGCACCAAGGAAGCTCACAGAGAAAGGTGTGGCTATCAGATTGGTGGGCTCCTGCCCCACCCAGGAGTGTATCACAAGTGCCATCTGCATGGAGCACTGGGAACTCATACCCAGACCCAGGGTTGCACACAGGTCCCAGGGTGAGACAGAAGAGGAATACAGTGACACTGTGGTGTGTCCCAAAGTACGCTCAGAACCTGAGGAGCCAGGCAGTCCCATGTGAGAGTGCACCAAGTGCTGTCAGGCGCTCCAGAGCTCTTCTGAGCACAGTGTCTTGGACTCGAATTGCACGCTGTTCCAGAGGCTCATTCCTCTTAGGAATTACTTCTTCCATAGTCACTGAGTCTCTGGGGTAGTGGGAATGCTTCTGACCCCACGGAGGCCATTCAGAATACCTCAATTACCTGTGGAAAGGCAGCTGGCAATCTGAAGGCAGACATGATTTGATCTATGTACCAGAGACAGACAAAAGCACCGCACATCCTCTGTGAGCTGAGGGTGGGCATGAGGGTGGGGACCCGGAAGGTCTTCAAGAACCTGTGAGTCTCAAGCTGAATATATGCCTTGTAGGACATAGGGTCTGGGAGCTAAAGGAAGATGAGGGTGGAGAGAAGTTGCAAGTCTGGTTTGCTGGGCCTTGAATTCCAGGATAAATTTGGATTAAGCCAAAGAAAGGTCCTAGGAGGTCATGAAGGTTTTTGTGCGCAGTGTAGGGCTCCCTCAGCCTTAGCGCTGTTGGCAGTCTGGGCCAGTTACCTCTTGGTCGAAGGGGCTGCCCACACAGCCTAACACTGTAGGATGTTAGCAGCATCCCTGGCCGCTCCTCCACTTGAAGCCTGTAGCTCCCCCCGCTCCAGTGTGACAGCCACATGTGTCTCTTGACACTGGTGCATTTGGGGGGCCAGAGCCACCTCGGTGGAGAGTGACTGGGGTAGGAGACAATCTGTGAGGAGGATGTTTTGGGAAGCTGACACGGCAGCAGCGCGTAGGCGACTATTAGAGGCACAGGCCGGGAGGGGACTGGTGGGAAGCTCAAGATAGCCCAGGAGGAAGCGGACCAGGAATGGAGGCTAGTTAGCACCCTTAGGAGGGCAGCCGGGGGGAGAGCGGGGGGGGCGGGCCGGGAAAGAGTGGACTAGACTTGGGGCTGAGGGAATGCGGACAACAGGAGACGGGAGGGAGTCGAGGGTGGCACCAGGCTGGCGTCTAGGAGAGGCATAACGTCATTGTCCCGAATACCTATGTCAAGAAATGGAGAATTGGGGTGGGGGGTGAGGGCGATCAAAAGTTTGGATTTTAACATCCTTTTATGGAAGGAGGGTGGAAACTATGTTACTGTTTCTATAAAGGGAAACATTAAGTCAAAAATATGAAAATGAAAACATCATTATTAGTATGATTTTCAAGATGGTGTCTGGGCCCAGGCTGGAGTGCAGTGGTGTGATCGTAGCACACTGCAGCCTCACAGTCCTGGGCTCAAGCAATTCTCCTGCATCAGACACCGGAGTAGCTGGGACTACATGTACGCACCACTAAGGCTGGCTGACTTTTAAATGTTTGTAGAGCTAGGCCTCACTCTGTTGCTCAAGCCAGAGCGTAGTGGTGAGATCATAGCCCACTGGTGCAATGGTAGAGGTCACTGCAGCCTCTGACCACAACTCAAGCTGTTATCCTGCCCTGGCCTCCCAAAGTGGTGGGATTACAGGCACAGACCACCACTAATTTCTCACAGAGCTTTGCGCGAATTAAAGACCTGTGACTCCGCATCCCAACATGAAATGAATGGCCAACTCAAAGGAAGTCTATTTCTGTTATCTTTGAGGTATGAACACACTGGAAATGCTGCATCTCACGGTTCTCTCCCTTCAAAAGTGCCTTCGGGGCACAGCCTTGCCCTCGGGGAGGGGGAGGCCTTTCACAAAGCAGCGAAAGCGTGAGTGCGCGTCGCCTCTGGAAGTCACCGCTTGGTTCGCGCGCGTGGGGAAGGGGCAGCCGAGGGCGCAGCGTCAGGCTGGAGCCTGGGGCTGGGTCCCGGCCAGCTCGGGCCTCCTCTCGGGCAGCCTGCGGGACAGCGGAGGGAAAGGAAGCGGGCCGCTGCAGGGGCAGGACGGGTCCGGTGCACCGCGCGGGCCGGGCCGCCGCGCGGGACGGCCCGTCCTCTGCCCCGCGCCCCGGGCGGGACGCGCCCTCGGGCCGCACGGATCGGAGACGCCGGCGGGCAGGGTCGGCCTCGGCCGAGGGCTGGGGAGCGAGCTCAGGGCGGCCCCGTCGGGGAAGCGCGTGACAGCCGCGGAGCCCGGCTGAGAGAGAGAAGGGGTGGCAGGGGCGGGGAGCAGGGGAGGGGAGACGGAGGCACAGCTCCGGGTGGCCCTGCAGGGACGCACTCACCGGCGCCCTGGCCAGCACGGTCGCGACCACCGCCCGCGCTGCACGGTCCTCGCTTCGCAAGGCTGCCTCCTCCAGGAAGCCATCCCTGGGTGCGCCTTCCTCTCGCTCCAGTTGCTCAGCAGGGCGCCTCTCGCTTCCTGTGCACATTGGTTTCTCTACCTGGATCTTTTTTTTTTTGAGTCGGAGTCTCACTCTGTCGCCCAGACTGGAGTGCAGTGGCCGCTCCCGGCCACCGCAGCCTCGACCTGCTGGGCTCCGGCGATCCTTCCGCCCCAGCCTGATCGCCTCAGCCTTCCGAGTAGCCGGAATGACAGGCATGCGCCACCACGCCCGGCTGATTTTTTTATTTATTGTAGAGATGAGGTCTCGCTGCCCAGGCGGGTCTCGAACCCGCGGGCTCAGGCCATCCACTCACCTCAGCCTCCCAGAGGCGCGGGATGACAGGCTGAGCCACCGAGCCGGCTTCTCTACCTGGATCTGACGGCTTTCCCTCCCACGCCCCGCTTTCCTCTTCCTCTGCCGTGTGCTAGTGAATCTTCTGCCCTGTCCCTCCTTAAGAGGCAGCCCTCGGCGGTGCAGGCTGGGGGGCATCGGGCGACCAGCACCTTGGGAGCAAGAGAGCCAGGGAGGCCCCTCACGACCACTCGCTGTTCCTGAAGTCCCCCGCCTGGCTCTGCGTCCAGGAGTCTTCCTCTAGCCATCCGTCTTCCTGACTCCGGCTGGCAGCCAAGCCTCCTGGTTGGCTCCGGCGTCTGCCCTGTGAGCCCTCCTTCCCTCCCCCGGCAGCAGACACAGGCTTTTCTGGGACAGCACCCCTGCCTAGAAGGATCCCACCTCTCCCACCGCTCCGGGCCACACCTTTACACGAGCGAAAAGTCTCTTAATGGATATTCTAAACATGGATCTTAGCGGCACCCTTAGAATACAGGGACTGGGGGGCAATTGGTCTTTTCTTCATCTTATTATTAAATTCAAAGCACTTGACAAGGCCTGCTGGGATATGTTAAGTGCACAAGAATGTCTGTTAATTGAATTGATGATCCTGATTTCCTTCATTATTCAGTTTAGATGGGAGATAAAACAGTATCTGTAACACGCTTAATGAAATAATTGAGAGATACGAGCTGCATCACATTGTGGAAAAGTTTCACACGCATACCCTTTGGCTCGGGAATGTATTGAAGCGGGCCGATTGATCATTTCTCAGTTAGCCTCAAAGATGTAGTGGACGCAGTGCATGTCCTCAGAACCATAAACTCGTTTGATCCAATTCAGTGAGCCCAGGCAGATAGGTAGTGGGGGTCAGAAAAACAGCCAGAATTCTCTTTCCAACTTAGAGGAAGCAGGGCCTGGCGTGGCTGTCAGGTGGGCTGGGTAACTTTCCCCCATGAATTGGAAAACAAAACAGAGCTGGAATCTAGAAGCAAGAAAATAGATTGAAACCGGAGTCAAGGTCAGTGCAGCATCTGAGTCAGCAGCACAGCTGCCAGCATGAGGCCATAGGATAGTCACTGAGTGCCCAAACCCAAGATCCAGGGGCAGGCGGGGTGTTTGAGCCTCACGAGGGCCTTGGAGTGGCCAGGCCATAGCCAGGGGTGTTGTTTCCAGAGCAGCTATGCCTGCTAGTCGAGAGAGCTCATGGGTACATACCTCGGCATTGGCTTGAAAGCCCACACAGACGGCCAGAGACTGGAACAAAGCCCAGAGATCACTGACACAGGAGCATGTGTGGATAAAGTGCAGCTCACACAATACAACAACAGCCAACTACAGCTGTGAAAACAAGCGGGAACTCACTCACATTATCCTGAGCAGAAGAATCAGGACACAAAGGAATGTATCAATGTAATTTCGTTCATTCAAGAACAGCAAACACTGAACCATATTTTTTGGGCTTTAAATACAGAAATGGTAAAGCTATAAAGAAAAGCAAGGTGCTGGGCTCAGTGGTTCAGCCTGTTATCCCAGCACTTTGGGAGCCCGAGGCGAGTGGGTTGCCTGAGCCTGCGGGTTGGAGACCAGCCCGGGCAACTTGGCTAGACCTCGTCTCTACAATAAATAAAAAATTAACTGGATGTGGTAGTGCACGCCTGTAGTTCCGGCTACTTGGAAGGCTGAAGTGGAAGGATCGCAGAGCCCAGCAGGTCAACGCTGGGGTGGCCACGAGGAGTGTGCCACTGCACTCCAGCCTGGGCGACAGAGTGAGACTCTGACTTGAAAAAAAAAAAAAGAAAGAAAAGCAAGGCAATTTTTAGGCTGAATAACAAGTTTAATAAGACAGTGAATCACTCAGAGGGGAGGCTCATAATAGGGGCTTTTGCAGTGGGGTAAAAGAGACGCCCCTCGATGATGTTGTAATGCTACTGTCAGTCACAACACTGCAAGTCGAAGGGCATTGGGTACACCTGACCCTCCGAATGCCAGCACCTAGCCCAGGCCACCCTCAACCATGCTCAGAGCACTCACATGAGCCTGCAGTTGGGCACGGTCCTCTAACACAGAGCCTCCTTTACAATGAAGCATCGAGTAGCACATATAATTTACTGAATACTGTTGCTGGATGTGAAAATAGAATGGCTGTACGGAACCAAATGCGTATCGCTCTAGCACCGTCATAAAGTCAAAACCCATTAAAGTCAAACCAGGTGAGCTGGGGATCGGCTCTATCTCACTTCTTCCCTGGCTGCTGATGACAAGCGTGTTTGCACTTTATTTATTAAATAAATTGCCCACGTACATTTTGTGCACTTTCCTCTTTCTGTGCTATTTTTTCATAACTTCTTTTTAGAGTGAAAGAAGCCATTCACATTAGAACTCTGCGATCAGTCCCTTTGAGGATTGTGCCTGGTTCTTTGCTCTTCCGGACGCTGCTTTGTTTGCCAGCCGTCGAGGACAAGTTTGGCAGGCTCCCCGTAGGCAGAACCCGTAGGCTTCTTGGCCCGTCTATTCAATCAACAAATACTTCCCAGGAGCTTATGTGGCGCTGGCCGCTGGCGGCTCAGGTATACCGTGGGCTCCCATAATGTCCTGCCATGCAATGAAAATTATGTGACACACGATGCTTCCCTTTCTGCCTAGAATTTCTGGAAGCTCAGAGCTGAAGTTTGTTTCTATCTCTAGTAGCTTTCTCTGTTGCAGACTTTTGGGTATCACTACCCCCTCCCCTTTGTTACACAACTACATTTTCATGCTCTTCGTTTTGTAGGCCTGTCTGCCGCCTTTTCTGGAAGCCACTTTCAATCTTTCTGAGTGGCAGTTATAGAAAACGGGAAAGTCACGGCAAAGTCCCTATTCTACTCTTGACCCCTCCTTCTAGGTGAACAGGCCTGGCCCCTGGCTCCCCGGCTCTGCCCCGTGCCAGGCCCCAAGCTTGCCCTTTCGAGCCTCCCCATCAGGCCCCGCCCAGTAGAGGGTGCCCCACCCCTGGGACATTGTTTGAGGCACTCTTGCTTTTCAAACCTGTCATATTTTCCAATCCCTCAGAGTCAGGAACTAAACCTGTGAGCAAAGCTTTTTGTCCTCTCTTATCAGCTCCTAGCCCAGCAGAGCTCGACTCAAAGACTCTGCAGAGGTGAGCTGCAGAGCCAGCGTGGAGTTAATCCTGGATT
Organism: Cephalopachus bancanus; assembly: GCA_027257055.1. Lineage (NCBI taxonomy): Eukaryota > Metazoa > Chordata > Mammalia > Primates > Tarsiidae > Cephalopachus > Cephalopachus bancanus. The sequence goes on from JAPVLO010000484.1 coordinate 1,586,489, forward strand.
TACGGGCTGAATGCTTCCATTAACTCAACAATAAGGGGCCAGAGAGGGGCCTGCCAGAGCAGAAATCCACCTGAATTTACCATTTTGAATCACCCTGCGTCGGCTCTCATTTGCTAAATAATAACCTGGACTAAAGTATATTTTAGTAAACCAGGAGTACCAGAAGACTTGCTGTGGGAAGAAAAGGCATTTACAGTGTTGCCCCCAAACCAATATGCTGACTGCCCCTTGGGCTTGCCTGTGGATGGACGGGCGTTGATGCTGCCCTCATCGGTCGAGGCCTCCTTTCAGCCTGGCACGGCACCTTCCACAGAGGGGCTTGTGGTAGGGAGGAGGCTGTGGAAATGAGGTTTTATTCTTTTCCCTTGAAGCGATAAACCTGTGCAGGCATCTCTGGAATGTGACCACCCCAAGGACCCTGCTGGCTTTTTAACTCCGTCAGCTTCTGGGCTATTTCCAAGACATTATCTGGAGAGAGAAAAAATGTTCAGAGAGCTGGAAAAAAATGCCTTCGTTATGTTTAGAGCCATTTTCAGTGTGACTGAAATCGGTTTGGACGTTTCTGGGGAAATGGACCGAGAGCTTTGTGCCATGTGGTTGGACTTTGCTGAGTTGGAAGAAAACGCATTCAGAACAATGTGAGGCCTTGAAAAATGCGTGCAATTTCAGTAAAAACACAGACTCTCTGGCATTTCTGGCATACATACATGTACCTATGCACACATGTGCACGTGCAGACATGCACATGTGCACACAGACCTCACATATACAGGTACACACACACACACGCAATGAGCACACATAAGCGCCCATGCAAACACAGCACTTTGCCTAAATGGATGGGGACACCAAGGTCAGAAAGGGAAAGAAAAAGGGGCCTGTAATCCCAGCACTTTGGGAGAGCTAGGCGAGTGGATTGCCTGAACCCGCGGGTTCAAGACCAGCCCGGGCAACTTGGTGAGGCCTCGTCTCTACAATAAATCAAAAAAATTAGCCGGGCGTGGTAGCACACGCCTGTAGTTCCAGCTACCTGGAAGGCTGAGGCAGAAGGATCACCAGGGCCCAGCAGGTCGAGGCTGCGGTGGCCAGGGGCGTGTCACTGCACTCCAGTCTGGGCGACAGAGTGAGATTCCAACTCAAAAAAAAAAGAAAGAAAGAAAGAAAAAGGAGGAAAAGGTATATGAAGAAAACAATGTTGTTAGTACAACAAATGGAACAGGCAGATCCAAATTTTATGGGGCCGGTACAAGAAAAAGAATGCAATCCCAAAGATGATAAAGTTATGCCCAGGGTCTTGGGAGAGGTCCTGTAAGTGTGGCTGTGAAGCTTTGGCATCATTGGCTTGACAGTCACTGCAGCTCTAACCAGAGTTTTCTTTTGGCCTTGCACGAGGGTCTCCTCTCAACACTCCAAAAACCTTACCTCATACCCCAGTACCTGTATTCAGGGCACAACAAAGCCTATGTTCCTCCTCATCACTACCAGCGTCTGTCTGGGATGAAGGGTTCACCTTCAGGGCGTGTCTGTCACTTCCTGAAGGAACCCTGTCTCCGAATCTTCCCTCTCAGTTCTTTACTCATCTGCCTTCTAGGGCGTCTCAAAGCTGAGGAGCTGGGATTTTGTTGCTCAGCCAAAAAATATCAACTTTTGTGAAAAGACCCCAGAGTAAACGCCATGCTTCAAAAGCTGACCGTCCCTGAGAGCACTGTCAGACACCGCCGAGCAAGTATTTGGAGCACATGTCTCTTTTGAGTTCCTCAGTTTCTCCGCCTGGCCTGCCCTCTGCACTGCCTAAGGTAAGGCGATCTGGCCAGTTTGTAAAAAGAAGGAAAACCTCCAGCAGAGCATGGGAAAGGGCTTCCATGATCTCAGGGAGTTTCCCATGGCACGTTCCCGGAGACCCTGACTGCAGAAAGCCTCGGCTGGAACCTGAAAGGCAGCTGTGGAACTGCTGGCATCAAATGGGGCTCGTTCCCGCAGGCCTTCTCAGGATCTCTAACTTACTAATGCAGGCTGCCCGTCTCCAACAGGGGAGGGATATAGGAGGCAGTAATCCCACCCTTGTTGGACTGTGGACCCCTGTCTCTTTCAGGAAGCCGTGGTTCAGATGAGCCCATAAATGCAAGTCACTGCAACAGATGAGTGTGGTGGGTGGAGGTTGGGGATTTGATTTTGTCGACTTTTCTGAGATGAGGTAGATCGGGCGATTCTAGGAGGCGTGGGCCCTTCCAGCGGTTGCTTCTTGTAAACTCTGCTGTAATAAGCCGCTGGGGAATGGATGGGGGACATTGGTCATTCTTCCTGGCTGCCTAGCATCTGAACCTCCTTCCTGGAGTTGCGGAAACCCCACTTAATGAGCTTTGGTGGCAAGCAGATTTCACCTCTCCCCTCATGAAAGTGAGCCTGGCTCGGTGGCTCAGCCTGTAATCCCACGCTTTGGGAGGCCATGGCGAGTGAATTGCCTGAGCCGGCGGGTTTGAGACCTGCCTGGGCAACTTGGCAAGACCTCATCTCTACAGTAAATCAAAAAAATGAGCCGGGTGTGGTGGTGCGTGCCTGTAGTTCCAGCTACTTGGAAGGCTGAGGCGGAAGGATCGCCGGAGCCCAGCAGGTCGAGGCTGCCGTGGCCGGGAGCGGCCACCGCACTCCAGTCTGGGTGACAGAGTGAGACTCCAACTCAAAAAAAAAGAAGCCGGGCTCAGTGGCTCAGCCTGTAATCCCACGCTTTGGGAGGCTGAGGTGCGTGGATGGCCCGAGCCCGCGGGTTCGAGACCTGCCTGGGCAACTTGGCGGGCCCTCGTCTCTACAATAAATCAAAAATCAGCCGGGTGTGGTAGCGCGCGCCTGTAGTTCCAGCTACTTGGAAGGCGGAGGTGGAAGGATCGCCGGGCCCAGCAGGTCGAGGCTGCGGTGGCCGGGAGCGGCCACTGCACTCCAGTCTGGGCGACGGAGTGAGACTCCGACTCAAAAAAAAAAAAAAAGGAAGAAAGAAAATGAACATGCGGGTCCCTTGCTTTCTCACCTTTCCTTGCAATGAGGCTGGGAGCTGGGGCCAGGCTTGTCCTTCAGATGCAGGGGTTCATGTCCCCCCAAAAGACACGTATGGGCTTATTCCAGCAAGGTGGCAGCGGCAAACCGGAAATAACCTAATGTCCGCCAGCCGCACAACAGACAAAGGAACTGTAATATATTCCTCCAGTGGAATATGACAAAATAAGAAACGAGATTTCACAGTGACCGCATTCGACGACGTGGATGCACATCACAGCCATGATGTTTTGTGAGAGAAGGCAGACACGGAGTTCACACTAGACCGTTTCACTTATTTCAAGCTTAGAAACAGGCAGAACGAATCTGTGGTGAGGCATGTCAGGAGGATGGTTGCGTTGGGGGAGTACTAATTGGGAGGGGGCGCTGGGTACTTCTTGAGGTTCTGGAAAAATGTAAAAATTTTTTCAAGCTAGATGCTTAATATCTGTACAATGTACTGTGAGTTACAACCTCCCTCCGTAAATAAATAAATAGATGAAGGCAAAAAAGGCAAATTTACTATCTACTGGCATAATAACTAACCTTTTGAAAGCACTTATGCTCTAGAAACTTTATATATACATACACACAGTGTGATATATATGCAATCTCCTTTATTACTAATAATCCTGTGGTTAAGGTTCTGAGACTTTAACAATAGCTAAATTTAAGTTTAATTGACAAAATAAACGGTGCATATTTAACCAATATGTTGGTTAAAATAGTTGGCCTACATCAACACCTACAAAACTGACATGACAATAAAAATAATAACATTTCTATCCCTCCCCCAGAAGTTTCCCTGTGTTCCTTTTGTCATCCATCTCTCACGTGTGCCCCTCCCTGCCCACACCCTCATCCCCAGGAAACCACGAAGTCTACTTTCTGTCACTAAACATTAGCTTGCCTTTTCCAGTTTTTTTTCAAAAGAAGAAGTCTCACTGTGTTGCCCAGCAGAAGTGCAGTGGCTAGACACAGGTCTCATCATAGCAAACCGAGTCGCAAACTCCTGGCCTCAAGCTATCTTCTCACCCTCCCAAGGAGCTGGGACTACAGGCATGTGCCACTGCACCTACCTTCTAAAATTTAATGTCAATAGCCATTCCTCTTAATGGCTAAAAAGTATTCAATAATATAGATATACTATCATTTATCCTTTTACTTCTTGATGGATATTTTGGATGTTTCCAGCTTGAGGATATTGCAAATAAGGTGACTAAGGACATCTTTATACACATCTATATGAATACAGGATATGCATTTCTCTTGGGTGAATATCCAGAATTAGAATAACTGAATCATAGGATAGATGTATGTTTAACCTTTTAAGAAACTGAAAAATTCTTTTCCAGATTGGCTGTATCATTTGCATTTCCAAGAAGAGTTCCAGTTACTGGACATCTTCCTTGACATTTGCTATAGTCAGTCTTTTGAATGTTAGCCATTCTTATAGGTGTATACAGGTGTCTCTAGCTGAGAAAATTTTGATTTAGGATTTTTTGACTTTAGGGTAGATTTTTTCAGCATGCCACCCCTCATTAGTGGAGGGGCATCTATGATTTTTCGACGTTGTGATGTGTTTACCTGAGTATTACAAATAAGTGTGTAGATGTGTTTTCAATTTATGATGGTATTTCAATGAACAGTGGTTTCATTGGGATGTGGGCCTATTGCAAATTGGGGGGCATCTGCATCTTCCTGTGGCTCTGATTTGCATTTTCCTAACGACTAATGATGCTGAGCAGCTTTTCATTTTGCTGCACACGTATCTTCTTTGGTGATGTGTCTATTCAAATCTTTTGTCCATTTTTAAGACTTAGGCTGTTTTCTTATTGTTGAGTTTTAGGAGTTCTTAATACATTCTGGATAGTAGTCCTTTGTCACATATATGATTTGCAAATATTTTATTCCACTTTGTGACTTATCCTTCTCTTAATAATTTCTTCGGAAGAACAGAAGTTTTAAATTTTGGTGGACCAACTTATCCATTTGTTCTCTTATGTATTGCGTTTGTTATGCCACATCTACCTAACCCAAGGCAACAAAGCTTTTCTTCTCTGTTATCTTCCAGAATTGTTATAACTGTCGGCTTTGCACTTAGATTTATGAGCCGTTTGAATTAATTTTTATGTACAGTATGAAATCTTAGATTGAGGTCCTTTTTTGCATCATTGTTCTGGCACCATTTGTTGTCAAGACTGTACTTTCTTTCGTGAATTGTCATTTTGTTTCTATTGAAAATCGGTTTTTCATGTGTGTGGCTCTTTCTGTACTCTATTCTATCCCACTGATCTATTTACATATCTTTACACCAAAACTTTGTTCTTTTTCAAAATTATTTTTGTTATTTCAGGTACTTGGCCTTTTCATATGATTTTAGAATCAGCTTGTCAATTTTTATTTTAAAAAGTCTGCTGATGGAAGGCTGAGGGGAGTGGATGGCCTGAGCCCGCGGGTTCGAGACCCGCCTGGGCAGCGAGGCCTCATCTCTACAATAAATCAAAAGATCAGCCGGGCGTGGTAGCCCATACCTGTAATTCCGGCTATTTGGAAGGCTGAGGCGGAAGGATCGCCGGAGCCCAGCAGCTCGAGGCTGCGGTGGCCGGGAGCAGCCACTGCACTCCAGTCTGGGCGACAGAGTGAGACTCCAACTCAAAAAAAAAAAAAGTCTGCTGAGATTTTGATAGGGTTTGTATTAAGTATGTACATCTATTTGAGGAAAATTGTCATCTTAATTCCTCCAACCCATGAACAAAGGTGTATCTCCCTATTTCTTCTTTAATTTATTCCAGCAATATTTTTAAGTTTTTAGTGTATATGTTTTGCACTTCTTTAGTCAGCTTTACTTATAAGGATTTCATATTTTTATGCTCTTGCCAATGTTATCTAACATTTCTGATTGCTTGTTGCTGGCATTTAGAAATACAATTGATTTTTTTAATATTGACCTGTGTTCTGTGTCCATGATAAATAAACTTATTACTTCTAGTAGTTTTTTATTAGCTTGTTTTTCTAGATTGCATCTATTTGCACAGATGATAATGTCATCTGTGAATAAAAATAGTTGTATTCATTTCTTTCCAATCGGAATGCCTTTTATTTCTTTTTCTTGATCAATTGCATTGGTTGGAATCCCAGCCACTTGTTGAATAGAAGTGGTGACAGCAGAAATTCTTGTCTTTATCTTGATCTCAGGGAGAAAGCAGTTTTTCACCATTAAGTATGAAGCTGGCACTAGGTTTTTTTTTTGTAAGTGCCCTTTAGCACATTGAAAAAGTTCCCTCTGGCCAGGCTTGGTGGTTCACCCTATAATCCCCACACTTTGGGAGGCCGAAGCTTGTGGATTGCCTGAACTCGCAGGTTTGAGACCAGCCTGGACAGTATGGTGAGAACTCGTCTCTGAAATAAATTAAAGAAAAAATTAGCTGGGCATGGTAGCACGTGCCTGTAGTTCCAGCTACTTGGAAGGCTGAGGCAGAAGGATCGCCAGAGCCCAGCAAGTCGATGCTAGGTCTGTGAGGGTGCCCCTGCACTCCAGCCTGGACAATAGAGTGAGACTCCAACTCAAAAAAAAGAAAAAGAAAAGTTTCCTCTATTCCTAGTTTGCTGAATTTTTACTGGGAATGGATACTGAATATTATGAAAAACTTTTTACATCTCCTGAGAAGATTGCTTTTTAAATTTGTCAATATGGTGAATTACATCAACTGATTTTTCCAGCATTAAACAAATCTTTCCTGACATAACTCCCACTTGGTCATGATAACTGATACTTTGTAGATATTTCGGATTCAATAAACAAATTTTATTAAGAAATTTGCACTGATAGTCATGCAGATTTTTGTAGTTTTATTTTCTATACTTCATTTTGGTATTAGGGCTGAGCATCAGGACTGGCTTCATAGAGTGGGTGGAGGGGAATTCTTCCCTCCTCTCTTATTGCAGAACTGGTACAATTGGTATTCTAGAAGAGTTTGTAGAATTGGTATTCCTTCATAAAGAAGAATTCACCAGTGAGTCCATTTGGTCCTGAGTATTTTTTGTGCTGGTGGGAAAGTTTTAAACTACAACTTTAATTTACTTAATAAATACAGGGCTACTCAGGTTATCTATTCCTTCTTAAGTGTGATTTGGCAGTTTGTGGCTTTTAAGAAATTTGATCCTCTCATTGAAGTTGTTGAATTTATTGTCATAGGTTGCTCATAATTGTATTGGGTGGAATAATGTCTTTCAACAATCCATGTCCAGCAGAACCTCGGAATGTGGCCTTATTTAGAAATAGGGTTTTTAACAAGGGTACCTGCATAATGAACATTTGTATACCTAACCCTGAATTGTACCCCACATCTTTAAAATAAAGAAAAAAAAGAAAGAAACAGGGTTTCTGAAGATGCAATTAGCTAACATGAGATAACACTGCGTTAGGGTGGGCCTTAAATCTAATATGGTTGGTGTCCTTCTAAGAGGGAGGTTTGGACATAGAGACATAGACACACAGGGAGAATGCCATGTGGTGACAGGCGGACTGGAATGAAGCAACTGCAAGCCAGGTAACGCCCAGGGTTGTCCCCCCGCCCCAGCACTGGAAGCCAGAAGAAGGCAAGCAAGGGCTCTACCCAGTGTCTCAGAGGGAAAATAACTCTGCTGACACCTCTGGAACTATGGGAGAATAAATTTCTGTTGTTTTAAGCCATCCAAGTCGTGGTAATTTGTTACAGCAGCCCTGGGACACTAGCACAATAACATTCCCCTATTATTTTCTTAACAGCTATGGAATTCGTAGGAATGCCATCTCTCTCATTCTGAATATTGGTAATTTGTGTCTTCTGTTTCTTTTGGGGGGATACAACTGGCTTGAGACTGATCCGTTTTATTGATCTTTACGACTATTCAGTTTTTGGTTTCATTGATTTTTCTCTTTTGCTTTTCTATTTTCCATGTCACTGATTTCCACTCTAACGTGTATTGCTTTCTCTTTTCTACTATTGTATGTTTAATTTGCTCTTTTTTCTAGTTTTTTTTAATGTAAAAGTGGAGGCCATTGATTTGAGAACCTTCTTTTCTAATGTTTTAGTGTAATGCAATGAAATTCCCTGTATTACTTAGCAGCATCTCACAGATTTGGATATGTTTCATTTTTGTTCAGTTTAAAATACTTTTCTAATTTCTCTTATGATTTCTTTTTTGACCCCTAGCTTATTTAGACGTATATTATTTAGCTACCAAATATTTGGAAACTTGCCGGTGAGCTTTCAATAATTGATTTCTGTTTTAATTCCGCTGTGGCCATAGAATACACATTGTATAACAAATTCTTTTACATTTATTGACATTTACTTTATGGCCTGGATATGAGCTATCTTGGTAAATGTTCTGTGTGCATTTGAAAAGAATGTATTTTCTGCTGTTCATGGATGGGTCAAGTTGGCCAGTAGTATTTAAATCTTTTAGATTCTGATTTTTTCTTGCTTGTTCTATCAATATTCAAGAATGGGATAGTAAACTGTTTATCATTGTGGATTTCTCTATTTTTCCTTGTTCTGTCAATTTTTGATTTATATATTTTGAAACTTTTATTAGGTACATACATATTTGGTACTGTTATATCCTCTTGCTGAAATGATTTTATCATTTTGAAATAATTTTTTATCCCCAATGTTATTATTTCCTCTGAAATCTACTTTGTGTGATATTAATAAAGGCACTACAGCTTTCTTTCCATCAGTGTTAGCTGAGTTTATCTCTTCCCATCCTTCCTTTTTTTTTTTTTTTTTTTGAGTTGGAGTCTCACTCTGTCACCCAGGCTGGAGTGCAGTAGCACGCTCATGGTCACCCCAGCGTCATCTGCTGGGCTCCGATGATCCTTCCACCTCAGCCTTCCAAGTGTCTGGAACTACAGGCGCATGCTAGCATGCCCGACTAATTTTTTGATTTTTTATCGAGACGAGGTTTCGTCAAGTTGCCTGGGCTGGTCTCAAACCTGTGGGCTCAGGCAATCCACTGGCCTCAGCCTCTCAAAGTGATGGGATTACAGTCTTGAGCCATCAAACCTGACCTCTTCCCATCCTTGTAACCTATATGTGTGTTAATATTTAAGGTGCACTTCTTACAGGCAGCATACAGTTGGCCAATCTGACAGTCTCTACTTTTTAGTGGAGGTGTTCAGACCATTTACATTATGTTTAACGTAATTACTTATCTGGTAAGCTTTACATATGCCATCTTGCTTTTTGTTTTATCTGTTCTTTGTGTTTTTCTTTTCCTGCCTCCTTTTGAATTAATTAAATAATTTTATCATTCCATTTTAGGTTTTTTTGGCTTATTAGCAGTTACTCTTTGTTTTGTCTTTTTAGGGTAGATTTCATTTTACCTGCAGTATAAGAATTTACATTAATATACTTCTATTTCTCCCCAACTATCTTTATGTCATTGTTGTCATACTTTCTACTTGTCAAATATATATATATTTTTTGAGTTGGAGTCTCACTCCCTCACCCAGGCTGGAGTGCGTTGGCATACTCACGACCACTTCATTGTCGACCTGCTGGACTCAGGTGATCCTTCTGCCTCAGCCTTCCAAGTAGCTGGAACTACAGATGCATGCCACCATGCCTCAAATTTTTTTTAATTTATTGTAGAGATGGGGTATCACCAAGTTGCCCAGGCTGTTCTCGAACCCATGGGCTCAGGCAATCCTCTTACTTCGGCCTCCCAGAGTGCTGGGATTACATGCTTGAGCCACTGTGCCCAGCCTGTCAAATGTTTTAAATCCTATGCTATCCTGTTGTTTAATCTTTTAAAGATTAAAAAATAAATACTTACACAATTATCAATATAATTACCACTTTTACTAAGCTTCCTTTGCGTAAATATATATTTCCACCTGGCATTACTTCTTTTTGCCTGAATGACTTTATTAATATTTTTTGTAGTGCAGGTCTGCTGGTGACAAATTATTTCAGCTTTTGTATTTCTGAAAAAGTCTTTATTTTGCCTTCATTTTTGGAAGATACTTTAGCTGGATATAAAATTCTAGTTTAAAATTTTTTCTTTCAGCACTTTGAAGATGTTGCTCCATTGTCTTCTAGTTTGTATTTTTTTCTGACAAGAAAACTACTGTTATTCTTATCTTTGTTCTTCTGTATATAACATCTCGTTTTCTTCTGACTACTTTTAGAATTTTCATTTTATTTCTGTTGGGTTTTTTGCCATTTGATTATGATGTACGCTGGTCTCATTTCTCCTTATTTTTTTTTTCATTTGAAATATGGCATCTTGAAAAGTATAAAAGTTTGATTTGTTTGTTTTTAATATCTTTCATGCCTCTATTTTACTCTGAATATATGGGGTATAATTATAATGACTGTTTTAATGTCTTTGTCTTCTATCTCTAATATCTGTGTCAGGTTCTTGATCACTTCTGATTGAGATTTCTCTTCATAGTGGGTCCTATTTTCTGGTTTCTGTGCATATCTGATCATCTTTTACTGGGCGCTAGACATTGTGTACTTTACTTTGTAGGATGCTAGCTAATTTTGCATTTCTAGAAATATTCTAAAGTTGTGTTCTGGAACACAGCTACATTACTTGGAAGTGACCGAACCTTTCAGGTCTTCTTGTTAATATTTCTTAGGCAGGACTGGAGTGGTGCTCAGTCTAGCCCTATTTCGCTCCACAAATCAGCCAAGACTCTGTGTTCACCTGGTGCCCTGCGGGTCATGAGGTTTCCAGTTTGATTGGTGGGACCAGGAACAGGTACTGTTTCAGCCTCATTTGAGCATGGGCATTATTCTCCCTGTTCCTTTCAGGTGGCACTCTCCCCAGCCTCAGGTACGTTCCTTAGATGATCGTGCTCTGCTGAATACTCGAGGGATACCCCCAGCAGGACTCCAGCATTTCCTTTCTGGATGGCTCTCGCTCTCTCTAGTACTCTGTCCTGTAACCTGGTCACTTTGGTCTTCTACTCTCAACTCTATCTCCTCAATTCAGGAAATCCACCAGACTCTGTTTGAACTCCACCTCCACGTGCCACAGCCTGGAAGTACTCTCCAGGCTGTAAGCTGGAGTGGTTGCAGAGATGCCTTCACTAGTCTCCTGTCTCTCTGGGATCACTGCCCTTTGTTGCTGGTGGTCATTGGCTCATATATTTTTTCCTCTTTTGGGAAGGTAAATCTGGTCTCTGTCAGTCCATTTTGGCAAGAAACAAAAATCACCCTTTCACTTGTATCCCCATTTTATAAATAAGGGATCCGAAACTTAGAGAGATTAAGCAATTTTCCCCAGGGAATTCACCTCGTAACGAGCAGACCCGTGTTCTCATGTGGGCCGTCTGATGCCACAGTCACGCGTTGTGTTTAAGAATCCCTATGGTCTGCTGCTTCTGTGGCCCGCTTACTCTGAGTACGTGAGGTTATCCCAAATTTGTAACCATGATCCAAGGGTGGCATTGTTAGCATTTGTTCATCGAGTAAATGTTTGTTGAGCACCTCCTGTGCGCCAACTTTCTCAGGTGCCAGGGATGTATCTGTGAACACAAGTTGACAGTATGAAGTTAACTATGTCCCCTGCAGGTCGAGTGAGAGCGGACTCTCTAGTGGGAAGAGAGTTGAAGAAGCAGATCGCGCATGAGACAGCAGCGTTCTAAGGGCGAGAGTAAGTGGGGTGGAGAGAGAGAGAGAGAGAGAGAGAGAGAGAGTGTGTGTGTGTGTATGTAGGGAGAGGGGGTGATAGGAGTTCAGGGAAAGTTTCACTAAAGAGGTTGACATTTACATGGAAACATGAGGAAGTTTAGGGAGTGCAACATGAAAGGAGCTGTTCAGTATTTTATAGGAGAAACAGAAAGAGGCGCCACCGATGAGACACGTGGCGATGAGACACAAGGGCTTTGTGTGTATCATCATCACAAAACCACATGAAGCTATTTTTTTTCTCTAATGGAGATATATTCAATGGATTTTTAAAGTCACGAAAATCACATGCTGGTTTTAAAACAAAAATGAAGACAGAAATAGATGTAAATACAAGGTAAAGGTCCCGCCTAATTAGTCCCTTTCCCCACCCCCATACTCTGCCAGAGATAACCCTCCTTAACAATCAGATGTTTCCACGCATTTGTAAATGTGTATGTATCAATATGTCCGTAAAATGGGATTAAGGTGTAGGTGTTGTCATATAACCTAGTTCTAGTCCCATTGCACGAATAGTTTTTCATGCTGATAAAGTTGTCACTTGGTATCCAGGACCCTTTCACAGATACCAAAATCTGCAGATAGTTAAGTTCCTTATAAAATGGGATAGTACTTGCCTATAACCTACACACCCTCCTGCATGCTTTAAATCATCTCTAGATTACTTATAATACATCACAGAAACTGAAATGCTATGCAAATAGTTGTTACACTGTATTATTTTTATTTTGTATTAATTTGTATTGCTATATTGTTATTTTATTTATTTTAAAAATATGCTTGATCCATGTTTGGTTGAATCTGCAAATGCAGAAACTGTGATCGTAGAGGGCCAAATCTATACAGACTGAATCTTTTTTGATGTTGCAGCTAAATGTGCTATACTTTATCCAATCCTTCTGATACATATTTATATAATTAGCAATGTTTTGTTATTATACAAAACGCTACAAGGGACATCCTAGTACACTTTTCTGACTGTGCCAGATATTTTTCGTATGGTTCTCCAGCTTTAGGAAAAAAATGAGCCAAGAAAAGTTTGGTAACCTATTTGAAATTCTTCTTACCCCAGACAATAGAGTTTACTATAGGCTGCGTCGATATGTATAATTGGATTGTCTGTAACCATAATTAACTTTGTCCTATGACCAAAAGGTCAATTCAATTAAATGACCAGTGTGCTTTTTTTTGACTAAACTGAGAGTTAAGCGTGGCTATGTGCATACAAAGCCCTTGCCAGTTTTTATAATAATGTCACCAGCATTTGGGGGTGAGTCAGAATCTCCATCTGAATTTATGTGAAGTCAAACATATTCTGAAGTAAAAGTATGGACTGGAAATCCTCATGCAGGAGTCAGCATTGATACCCCGACATCCCGAGTGGAATCTGAGGATCTTGGCTGGCAGAGGTCTTCACAGCGTCTCAATCATACGTTGCATGAAATAAGCACAGAGAGACAAATATTGCATGGTCTCACTCATGTGGGGGCTTAAAAAGTGGATCACAAGGAGTTAGAGAGTGGAATGATAGATACTAGAGGTGAGAAGGGTGCGTGGGTGAGGGGGGTATCAAGTGAGGTTGGTTCATGGGTACAAATATATCGCAACATGGAGGGGGTGAGTGCTGGTGTTTGATAGCAGAGGAGGGTGACTGTCATTAACAACAATGCATCATATTTTCCAAGATGGCTAGAAGAGAGCACTTGAAATGTACCAAACACATAGAAGCAAGATGTGTTCACACGGAGTTAAATGAAGGCATTGGTGAAATCCAACTACCCTGGCTTTCTTTCACACTTATCATAACCCCTGCCTTAGGCATGTCTTTCAGCCAAGCTGAAAAGCTCTCTTTTCATGGGTTTTCTTCTTCAGGATCTCTGGGTTGCCGTGATAGCTGGTGGCGAAATGTTAGGGGATAGTGAGGGCAGTGACCGCAGCTCTGGGACAATGCGAAGGTATGTGGTGAGGGCCTCTGTCACTGCCTGCTTGGGCAGGTGTTTGCTGCTTGCTGTTCAACACGGCGAGGGCTTCGGTGTCCTTCCAGGGCCACTTAACAATGCTGAGTAACCCAGAGGGGGCCCAGAGCCTCTGATGACGGCTGTGATGATCTGGTCTCTGTTTCTCCTTCTCTTCTTTTTTTGCCTCTTCTTCTGGGGTTGGTCTCCAAACGAGGGCATAGGCTCGCGGAGATTGCCCCACCCATCTGAGATGCTGACCTTGCAACCGAACCTTGCGTCCGTCTCCTACACTGCCATTCAGTTCTTCCTAAGTTCAAGAGCTTCTGGGATTCAGAGGGCCAGAGCTGTCTGTTACCTGCTCTAAGAGTTCACTTTTTCTTCCATAAAAAGGGAAATTGTTGGTTTCTAAGAACTACAAAGGATACTGGAAGTATTAGGATAAATCTGCTTTTCTGTAAGCTGAGAATGGCCGTTTAATTAATCTGTCAAACAGATTATTAATTTATTGAAAGCCATGAATTCCACCCAAGACAAGTTCTTAGTCAAGAACACCGTGGATGTTATCCTTTATGGTCAAATGTATGAAGTTTTTCCAGCTCCAGTAATAAATCACATTTTGCTCCCTTGCCAAAAGAAAAATCTATTTTTGATATTGTTTAGAGCAGAGAACCACATATTGATTTAAAAATATATATGAACAACCCGAGTCCCCAAACTCAGCTAGAACATGACAAAGAACAAAAAGGAATAAATGGAAGTTGGCAAGGACAAAGCCAGCAAAAACTCCAGGAAAAAACTGCTAACGACAAAAAAGTGAGTTTGAGATGAAGGCTTTTAAAGGAGCGTTGTCAGTGGCCTCATTTAGCTCTCACAATATAACAGCATTTGCTCTGACGGTTGGAAAGAAGAAATGATTGTTCCTTTCATTTCCTTCTGGAAAAGAATGAAGGGCTCAAGCCCGGTAGCGACTCCAAGCCTCGGAGCAAAGGGAGGGCCACGGGGGCCACAGAACGTGCTTGGAAAGGCAGTGGCTCAAGAAGTGTGTTCTGGGAACACCCCGGGGGTACCTCGTTCGTCCTCCATTCGGGCCTGCCAGGGGAGGCTGACAGCGCCCTGGTGTGCCCCTCCCTGGGAAGAGTGGATGAAGGACACAGCCTCCATCCTCAGTGCTTGAGGCTGATGGAGACACAGAGGCATCCTCAAGGCAGCTGGAGGGACTGACTCTGCTTGTGAGGTCAGCCGCTCTCACACAGGCGAATCCTCAAGGTGCTGAGAGTTGCATGAGACGAACAACTCCGGCCAAAGAAACCCTGCTAGCCTTGCCGCGTCCTTTCTCATAAGCACCACCACCGAGTCTTCATTCACCTCCTTTTCCGTCCCGTGTTCCCCGTGACCAGCCCTCCTGGCTCGGCACTGAGCACAGCCACGGCTGCTTTGAGGCCATACCTTGATGGGGTCCTTTTCTTGTCCTTTTTGGGGAAATGGTCTTCCACGTCGCCATGCCCTCCATTCTTCAACGTGTTTGCCGGTTTGTGCCGAAGATCTCCTGTCTGAGTGCCAGCGTTCGTAGGCTGCTGTGTCCTCTCTGGACCCACCTGCTCATGGGCAGACGCCCCAAGGCATTCTGCAGGCCTTTCTCCAGCAGGCTACTGTAGAACAGTTCCCCACGCTGTTTCTGCTTCGGCCTTTATTTGCTCGTTTATCACAATCTCTTGAAAATCTTTTTATCCCATTAACCTTTTATCCCATGGCATTACTCTTTCCACACATAAGGCAGCGTGGCTTAGAGTTTAGAAGCAAGGATGCTGAAGCCAGGCAGCCTGGTTCATCTTCTGACTGCCACTTACTAGCTGTGTGACCTGAGGTAAATCACTTGAGGCAAATCCCTTAGTCTCTCTGTGCCTCATTTTCTTTATTTGTAAAATGGGTGTGATGATAATGGCTAGTTCATTGTGCAACTGCCAAGATCGAGTTAATGTGTGAAATCTGCTTGGACTCGGGCCAGACATACAGTCAGTAGTCTTTGAGTATATGAGATCCAACGATTAGGTTCACGAACCATCCTCGAAAAGGTGCGACATACCTCATTGCTGAATATCACTACGGTCACCTTCAAAGTACTCCCCTTGGGAAGCTATGCACTGCTGTCACAGTTGTATGTTGAAGCCTGACAATTAAGTTTGCGAACTTGCCATCATGTGCTTACGTGGGCAGCACTTTACAAATGACGGTATTAGAACGCTCTCCCTACTCACCTGATCTAACCCTGATGACTTTTTTCTTTACCCCAAAATAAAGGAAACATCGAAAGGAAGATATTTGAGGACATTCAGGACGTCAAGGGCGGTACGACCACGGCTCTGATGGCCATTCCGGAAAAAGTGTTCCAACATTGTTTTGACGTGCAGACTAGGCACAGGCATCAGTGCATCGCTTCCCAAGGGGAGTACTTCAAAGGGGACCACAATGGTACTCAGCAGTGGGGGGTGTTGCACTTTCTCTAGAATGAGTTTGCGAACTTAATTGTCAGCGCTCGTATGACAAATAAAAGAAGGTTCTCTGCTAGACATAAGTTTTAAAATTTTACAGATACGCCCATGGTACAGAAGTCAGAAAACATATATAAGCAAACCAAAAGGAGCGAAAACAAGACACATTTCCTGGGGTTCCGAGGAGCCTCGGGGCTGACTTGGGGATTGAGCTGGCCATTGCTGAGTCAGTGAACTTGGCACAGCACCCTGTGAACTGCACAGACGGAAGAACGAGTGCTTTGGGACGGTGGTTTCTGCCCTGGGGCTTGGGCTCCTTTGGGGCCCAGTTCATGTTCATGCCAAGCCTTACCAGCAGACAGCAAATATTTGTCTCAAACGTGGTCTCGCCCGCCAGTTTTCTTCCGGGGGCAGCGATCACTGGTGGGGCCAGGAAACTCCACTTCCCCAGCGTTTCCATCAGTCCTACCTTTCTGTGATATCTTTTTGTATAGAACATTCCTGATTGTCAGTGTTGGGTCTGTTGTCCATTTTCCTTTATTCTATTTTCTTTTTAAAACTTCTTTCTTTTAAAATTTCTAACACAGACTTTTATGCACTTGATTTACATTTTTTAGTAGCTAGCACTGAGGAATTTTAAAATATGCTTCCCATTATGATATGGACTAGCATCCCTGTTCAACAAAGCAGAACACACGTCTTTTGAAAGGGGGTGGGGAGACACAGGAACCCAGACTGTGAAGGAAAGAAACGCGATCTCAGTCTCAGGGATGTAGGAAGGAGCTGAGTCTTATACAGAGAGGAAGTTGGAAGAGTATCAATCAACCTGGCAGGGTAGGCTAGGCTGGGGTCACAGAGGAAAAGTGAGGAGGGGCATTCTCTGGGGATGGTTAAAGCAGAGGGTCCGTGTACCTGGACGTCAAGTAAGGCATGTATTCCTGTGTCTGCTGCACAGCAGTGGGCTGTGGGAGTTATAACTCCAGGCTGGTGGGAAATAACCCCACCTCATGGCAGAGGTTGACAGAAGGACTTAGTGGCCAAAACTTTGACTTCTTAGCATCCAGATATGACACTGGGCTGTTATCCGAAAGGTTGAGTACAGAGTTTAGACAGTAAAGGATGAAGGATTTTGCCGGCTGCGGCACCTGGGGGTGAGTCAGGAGGCAACAGTAAGCAGCTGGCAGAAGGGTCATTACCAGAGGGGGAAGCACCCACCCACGGAGTAACATTGTTCAGGCACATGGGCCTTGCAGAAGAAGCCTGGATAGGTGTCACTTGCCACTGCACGTGCCTGCGAGGCCAGCAACACGGGAGCATCGCCGGGGACCAGGAGTCTGAGACCAGCCTGGGCAACACGGCAAGACTCTTGTCTCAAAAAAGAAATTTTAAAATGCAGAAAAGGCCGGGCTCGGTGGCTCAGCCCATCATCCCGCGCCTTTGGGAGGCTGAGGTGAGTGGATTGCCTGAGCCCATGGGTTCGAGACCTGCCTGGGCAGTGGGACCTCATCTCTACAATAAATCAAAAAATCAGCCGGGTGTGGTAGCGCACGCCTGTAATTATTGCTACTGGGAAGGCTGAGGCGGAAGGATCGTCGGAGCCCGGCAGGTGGAGGCTGCGGTGGCCGGGAGCGGCCACTGCACTCCAGTCTGGGTGACAGAGTGAGACTCCAACTCAAAAAATAAATAAATAAATAAATAAATAAAATGCAGAAAAGACATATAGATATGTAACCATACAATTTATTTGCTAAATCAATACAGTTTTGAGAGCAAATTATAAATATTAAAGTTACCGATTTCCTAACTGAAAATTGATTTATTATATTACTGGACCTACAATGTAGTTTTGTGTTAAAAACTGTTTTATAAGAAAATTCCTCCTAAAAACCAAAAATAGCATATATCCATGTACGTGGAAGCAAATTCAAGAATAACTTCTTTATACTGATTTGAACATTAAAGATAATACAAGCAGAATAATTATTCTTGATACAGATTCACATACTTTAATAAGTTTCTTAACCTTATCTATCTCTAATGTTTTGTTGCTGTTACTGTTTTGAATATTTTTTGAGTGTTTTCCTGTGTGCTCTATTTTAAATGTTTTCATAAAATTATCTATGACCTTCAAACTTGCATTTGAAGATCATAGATAATTCATTTGAAATTATTGATATCTTTAATTGGCACTTTTCCATAGACCATGAAATGTTTAATTAAGAAAGTACTGTCACTATAGGTGCTGAGGTACCCAGTAAGCTCAAGTCATATTCTGCTAAAGGGAAGATATTCTCAACTGAAATCACTTTTGCATTGAATATGTATATGATTCAATTCAAATATTCACACTGGTGCTTTTACCTCTATTTAAAGTGTCTTTCTTTGACCAGACTTTTTACAAGACAAAATTTGTCAAGTAAGTTACCACTGTTATGATTTTTAAAATGTTTTGCCAAATTTAACTGCCACAAAAATTATAGACTTTCTCGGTTGTATTCCATTCCAAGAAAATAAAATTTATCTAGTTGAAAATAAGAACCCCATCAAAAGACTCAAAATAGTCCAAAGTTTAATTGCAGAATTTCAAAACTAAATCTTCTACACTATTCTTTTAATTTATTTATGGCTTTTCGTACTTCTGTAGAATAAATTTATAATCTCCCCCTTTGCAAGTCTTGTTTTGAAGAAACACATTCTCTGAAGGTGTTAAAGGCTCTAAAATATTTTTGATGCTCCATGCATTGATTCTTGGGAGTAAAGATGTCCAAGTGATTTTGGAAAAAAATGACCAGAATTTAGAGGACTTATTTTCAAAAGATTTCCTTGTCACTATTGAACACTTAGGCTAATTTATAAATTAATTCAACAAAGGTGTGTATATTTCTAATATCTGGCTATTGTTGGCCAGTAGAGAGAGTTCATACTGCCCTGCTGAAGGACGTTTTTGATTATATAAGCTTTGTACAATTAAATTTTATAGTTATTCTAGGTACACTGCTTACTATTTTTTTAAAAATTTGAATGAGTATCACTTCTACTTGACTAGTAGAACATTATAGCCTTTTTGGATATCAGTGCAATCATGAAATATATGTGAACCATTCCAGTGCAAAATATAATTTCTATGAGTTTCTTTATTAGTAAGAGGATTGTTTCTTTTCTTTTCTTTTTTTTTAAATTGAGTCAGCATCTCACTCTGTTGTCCAGCCTAGAGTGCAGTGACATGCTCATGGCCACCACAGCCTCAACCTTCTGGGCTCAGGTAGTCCTTCCACCTCATCCTTCCAAATAGCTGGAACTATTTGGAATGCACCACCATGCCCAGCTAACTTTTTTCTGATTTATTGTAGAGAGGAGTTCTTGCCAAGTTTCCCGGGTTGGTCTTAAAACCCTGGGCTTAGGCAATCCTCTCTCCTCTGCTTCCCAATGTGCTGGGATTACAGATGTGAACCACTGCACCCAGCCAGGGATTGTTTCTAATACAATGCTGTGCTTCATTAAAATTAGTATTGTGGCCAGGCTTGGTGGCTCAGCCACAGCAAAAACAAAATTAGTATTGTATTATCATCTTAAAAAATAACAATTTTTAATATTGAAATTTTAAAACTGAATTTATAGTAGCATTGACAATAATGTCAAATGCTTCATCATTGATAGAGCAAAATTCCGAAAGCTTTACTTTAAAAGTAGATAAAGTATATGAAAAATCACATCATTGTTGTAATTGGCTTAAATTATTTTCAGTTTGAAGAATATGATGGCACCATTATTACACTGGTATCATTTATCTATTTTGCAAAAATTCTCATCTGTCAAAGAAATATGAACCACTATCATTTTACTTTCAGACATGATCAAGTAAACTTAGAACTGTAAATATGTAAAATTAATTTAGAAGATCAGTCATTTGATCTAAATGAAAGTCTTGTTTCATAGAGTAACGTGTAAACAAATCTTCTGCTGCTTCTCATGTTAAAATGTCATTTTTGAACACAGTCCTCCTAAAGCAACTATTAACTCTTGAAGTAGATACCTTTCCAGCTGACTTAGATCTTCTGGGTTCCATGTGGTCAATGATACAGCCTTTATGGTAGATGCTAAATGTTGACAAACATTTTTTATAAGTTACACATTTATCATCAACTGTCTTTAGAAAAGGAAATTTGCTATTTTTAATTAAATGCATACTTTCTACAGTTTTAGCTCATTTCTGATAAAAGGCTTTATTGCAACATAAAAAAAGCATTACCAAACAAATATCACATATGTCTAATATATAATACTCCATGTTCCCACTGACTCCACTGACTGGGACCTGAAGTCTTTATGCCCTGCACAGACCACAGCATGGGAAAAGGCCCAACTGGCTGATGAACCTAATAATCAACTAGGATGGTGGTATTGAGTACTTCTGCCATCACTGCTAGAGATCAAAAGGAGTTAGCTGTTCCTACCTCCTTGGCATTGAGCACATTTGTTTTCACCAAAAGCTCCCTGCATGTTGTCTTTAAAAGGGAGTGTATGGAATCACATTTGGAAAAGGTCAAGAAAATAGATGAGCTGTAGCAATTCATATTTCAGAATTAGCTATCAAGTAAAGTCAAAATTCTGATAAATTTATATTATTAGAGTTCATGCAGTTGAAGTATAGAGACCTGACAACTACATGCTGGCTAATTTTAATGTAATTGTTTATAAACATACTTTATTGAATATTTAAAAAATATTAAATAGAAAGATACAAGCATAAACTGTGATCATCTTGGGAAAACTAGGACATAAGAGTTACACAAAATGTAGAAGACAGAGAGAAAATCATGGAAGATTTTCAAAAGTAGAATAGACGAAGAATGGTGCAAAATCAATATTTAAAGAATTAATGGCTGAGAATTTTTCAAAACTGATTAAAAACATGAAGATACTGGTTCAAGAAATCTATTGAACACCAAACAAGATAAATGCAAAGAATTATATGAATAGAAACAAAAAAGATAATTGAAAATCATAGAAGAAAAATTACCTGTTAAAAGCAACCAGAAGGGGAAAAAATATGTAAGCTGCCTTCAGGAGAGCCACAGTAGTGCTTATGGCTGACTTTCCCAATAAAGCAATGGGGTCTAGAAGCCAATGGATTATCTTTTAAAGTGTAGAAGAAATAAACTAGCTGCTTAGAATTCTTTACCCAGAGAAAGTATCCTTCAAGAATGAAGCCAAATTAAAAACACTTTCAGACAAACAAAAAAGTGACTGAATTTATCACCAGTAGCTCTACACCAAAGAAAGTGTTAAGTGGTATTCTATAAGACAAAGGAAAACAATCCCAGGCAGAAGGACAGAGGTAAAGGGAAACAAAACAAAACAATAACAAAAACAAAAATGAAGAAGAATAGTGAAAATCATAAGCTCGTATATAAATCTAGACAAATATCAACTTTGTAAAATAGTAATGATAATATCTTGTGGGGTTTCAAATATATAGGACAATAAAACATGAAAAGAACAGCATATAAGTCAGGAAAACAGAAATGAAATGCACTTGTTTTAAATTGAAATTAATTTAAATTTAATCAAAGTGAATGTTTTTGAGCATTTTTGTAATGTCCATAAATAGGATATAGGAGCCACTTAAGTTTAGATTTTCATAAGTCAAGGATGCCTGTTATAATGTGCAGCATAACCATGAAAAGAATGCTAATGAATGGAAAAAATTTAAACAATAAAAAAAAGAAAAGTACATGAAATCATACCTAGATAAGTAGTGCTTAATGGCAGGTCAGTGCTCATGCTGAGAACAAATCACGTTTTTAAGTGAGTTTTGGAAGCAGGGAAATCTAAAGGAATTGAAATTCCATAAAGGGGAGTAACTTTCAGAAGTGAGCTAAAGATAAGCTACTGTCTCTTCTCTGGGGGCACTGATTGATCCTGGGCTTAAGCTAGAGGCTGAGAATCAGTGCTTTTCCTTGGCAGAGCTACAGGGGGTATGCAGAGGGTGGGGGCAGGAAGAAGAGAGATTATCAGAGCTTTTGGAAATCCTGTGAGGCTGGAGTGAAAGCATTAGACACACCTAGTCTCCCTCTTCAGAAACTTGCCAAATTATAAATCCACCCTGAGACCAAAGGCCAAAAGAGCTAAACCAAATACGTCTGAGTGGCAGAGAGATAATTCCCATACATCCCTTGGTGTTTGAGTAGACACGATCAGTTTCATTTCTTAGATATCTGTAGTGATGGCCCGTTTTCATTCCTGATATTGGTAATTTGTGTCTTCTCTCTCTTTTTGTCTTCATCAGTTGTTCCAGGAGTTTATTGGCCAATAAACATATCGTCAACTTCAAGGAAATGCAACTGAAATGTACGGTAATATACTACTGATCACACTCCAGAATGGCTAAAATTAAAAAGAGATAACATTAAATATTCATGAGGATATAGACCATCAGGCATCCCCATCTACTGTTAGCAGAAGTGTAAATTGTTATAACTACAGAGAACAAATTGTCATTATCCATAAAAGTTGAATATATGCATAACTTTTGACCTGATGTCCCCAATCCTGATTATATACCCAATGGAAATGCATGCATAGGTACAGTAAGACACTGCACAAAAGTGTTCATAGCAGCATTATATTTATCATAGCCCAAAGCTAGAAACTACCAAAATAAGCTTCATCTAGATTAGATGAATAAACAATAGGATACATGTTCACACCATAATCTGCATTCATAACACAGCGGTGGAACGAGCAAACTGCAGCTCCGTGCAACAACGTGAAAACATCTCACAAGCTTGATGCTGAGCAAGAGAAGTCAGACACAAAAGAGTAAAAATGGATTATTCGACTTACGATTTAACATATGATAAATTTTTCAATAGTGATAGAAGTCAGGAGAATAGTTGGTTTGGTGTGGAGGAGGGATATAGTGATTAGGAAAGGTCTTGAGGGAGTGCTAGACCGCTACAATGTTCTTTTTATTTACCCAGATCAGGTTACGTTGTGGCTTGCTTTGTGATGATTTATTGGGATGTACAATTTCTGTCACGGGTACCTTTCAGGTTTTTTTTAAGGCATTGGGGACAAGGGCATAAATAGAAAGTCTGCTGTGGCCTGGATAGCCCCATCATTGGCAGGGTTCCAGCCACAGCCACACAACCCCAGGTGCCCAAGCAGAGGCTAAGAGGAACTGCCTCTCAGAGCAAGCTGTCCAGGAGTACTTACCCCATTTTATTTTAATTTTTGTCAGATGACAAAATAACTCAAGTCCATTGTAGAAAATTAGGAATATCTAGAAAAATTTGAAAAAGCAGAAAATAAATCCTAGCATCTCATCAACAAGAGGCTACCATTGCTCACATTTGGGGTATTTCCTTCTAGATTTTTTTATTTGCACTTTTCTGTGCTTGCCTTTCTATAAAAAATAACTTTAAAAACTGAACCGTTAAATCAAACTATGTCCTAAGAATGTCACATTTTAAAAAAACTTGTTGTAAACATTCTTTTGGAGGACATACAATGGTTGACTATAATTATTATTCCCTTACTGGAAATTGAAGTTACTGATCATCTTTCTGTTTAATAAGTGATTTGGGGGGGGTAAAAATCTTACACAAAAATATTGATTTATAGTTTGGATTGTTTTCCTAGGTTAAGAGGGAAATTACTGAATGAACAGTATAAATATTTTTGAAACTCATAATAAGTATTTTCACATTGCTTTTCTGAAAGGCGTTAGCAACAATTTATACACGTATTGACACCTACCGCCTTCTACCTTCTTCCATGTAGAAACCACAGTGTTGTGGAGACAAAGATGTATAACCGAGAGAGGTCAGAAATGACTCTTGTCAGGAACGGAAATAAGAGCCATTCACAGGTACAACCAGACTCAGGAGGCCTAGGCTTAACCTTGGCAGGGGTGAGGCATCTTATCTCTGTGACCAGTTAGTGTTCTCCTGCAGTGCCTCAGTTTGAAAGACCAAAGCATCTGAGCACGCTCAAGACCCTTCCCACCCTGCTCTCTGCCATCATACACACACACAACACACACACACACACACACACACACACACACACACGGAAAAAACATTTGCTACCACCGCCACCGTTTTTTTACTCATATTTATAAACAATCCTGTCCACCCCTCAACACTGCATCTATCTTTGCTGCTTTAGCGTGGCCTTATTAAATTGCTTTTCAGGTACCGGCACCATTATTATAAAGTATTATACTATACTTTATCCATAGCAGTTTGGGGGTGGGAACATGGCCCTATCAATAAAATATGCTTCATCGCTGTTCTCTTACTTCTCTTCGTATTTTTCCTTTTATTCGAGAGCCAAAGCATGCAGCCAGTGAAGTCTGACATCTGTGGAAGTTTCCACGCACGTACCTTCGAGTATGAGCCGCGATATTCCACTGATGCAAAATGAACCTACGGTAAAGGAGACTTACAACCTCAGATGACACCTCGTCGGCCAGTTCAGTCACTCACCACCGACTGGAACCCAGGAGGTGCCCTTTTCCCCCCTCTCCGTCTGTCAGTACTTTGCCTTTGAGTCTCCCCTTTGCGCCTTCGCTTAGAAAGGACTCCAGAACGTGTCTTCTAGGCAGGCAGCTTTCACTTTGGCCTTGTTTCAGTTCAGCAATCTACGTGCGAGCCCTCCAGCATGCTGAGAGCTGAGGTCGTTGGTGAGTCTCTAAGGGCAGGAAAGCCCGGCTCCTTTCTTGAAGAGCCTCAGAGGCTTGGGGACAATCCAGGAGGGGCATAATTAGCCCTGACCAAGGCGGACCATAGTCGGTGGTAAAGTGTTAGACCAACCAGGCGAGAAGGGAGCAAAATAAGCTCTTCGACACCAAGGTGGCCAAGAACTGCAGCTTCGCCTGCCCTGTCATTTTGTCTCTAGTTAATTGTGTGTCCCGGAACCCACGACTAACCCTAAATTGAGACTCCAAGAGCTCAGAAACAAGTGTGTACCACCCTAGAATTGAGTTAAGGCTAGTGTCCTCTCTACCACCACTCATATGACCTTATAACATGTTTAAAAATATCTATTCTACCGTTATGAATTATTTTTTAATATTTTTCTTAGAAGAAGTATAAATTCCGATCTATATGACTTTAAAATCTATTTTGACATTATTTCTTGTATTTTTCTTCAGAGAAGGAGAAATTAACAAGTAAAGAGGACTGCACGGGCATTGTTCTTCCTCAGTTTTCACTCTGAGTGAATGTTGATCATTGGTCATTAGCAGACAACTAAGGCAGTCTTTGGACTCTCACATGGGAAGGAGGATATGAAAACGACATTCACAGTAATACCTTGGGCTTGTGTGGGTCACTTTTAGAAGGATACACTCAAAGCCAAAACAGTGCAGAGAACACTGGTGTGTTTGAAGAGACGATGTGCTTTTTTTTTTTTTTTTTTTTTTTTTTTTGCAGAGATGACAGCTCTTTTATTCAGGGACCTTCATAAAATATGGAGAGATGGGTATTTCACTTCTAGAAACCAGAAAATGACTTACTAATAGAAGTCAAATCCTCAAAAATCTGAGAGATGGGACCACATCTTACATTTATTTCTCTGAATACTTTGAAGAGGTTACTTAATTAATTTGTCCATCCATTTGGTAAATGCTGCCAAGATCCAGGCACTAGAGTAGTTATGGTACCCAGTTAAGGTACCAGCAAAGTCTTGCATAGAACCTATGTTCTAGTGGAAAAGACAGTCAGTCAACAAGGGGGCTGACTAGAGAGTAACTGGAGTATAGGCACACCTGTGAGACATCTACCTACAAAGGTGAAAACTGAAAAGAAATCGGGGAAACTGGGTGTCTCCTGCAGTTGTGTTTGGCTTGTTGTGTTCGTTTGATCAGGCTGCCATGCGGAGTACTACTGACTGAGCGACCCAAACACATTTTGTTATCTCACAGTTCTGAAGGCCAGAAGTCTGAGGTCAAGATGTGGGCAGGGTTGGCTTCTCCTGAGGCCTCTCTCCTTGGCTTGCAGACGGCCATCTTTTTCCTGTGTCCTCACGTGGTCCTCCCTCTGTGTACGTCTTTGTCCTCCTCTCCTCTCATGATAAGGAACCCAGCCATATTGGATGAGGGCCCTGCTAAGGCCGCTGTAACAAAAATACCATACACTAGCTGCTTATCAACAATAGAAATTTATTTCTTACAGCTCTATAGACTGGGAGTCCAAGTTCAAGGTACCAGCAGATTTGGTGTTGGGTGTAGACTTTCTGCCTTGCAAAAGGTGTCTTCTTGGTGCCTCCTCACATGGAATAAGGGGCAAATAGACTCCCTCAGGCCTCTTTTATCAGGGCTCTAACTCCATTCATGAAAGCAGAGCCCTCATGATCTAATCACCTCCCAGAGGCCCTGCCTTAGAATACTCTCCATACCAGGAATTCGGTTTCAATGTGTGAACTGTGGTAGATCAGAAACATTCAAACTAGAGCAGACCCAGTGCAAAAATCTCGTTTTAGCTTCTGTCCCTTTTTTTTGAGTCAGAGCCTCACTATGTTGTTCAGGCTGGAGTACGGCGACATGATCTCACTCACTGCAGCCTGCCTCAACCTTCTGGGCTCAGACAATCCTTCCACCTCAGCCTCCAAAGTAGCTAGGACTACAGGAGCTTACTACCATGCCTGCCTAATATTTTTCTTTTTCTTCTTTGTGGAGACCAGGTTTCACTATGTTGCCCAGGCTGATCAGTTCTTTAAAGACCTTATCTCCAAATACAGTCATGTTCCCAGGGGGTTAGGACTTTAACCATTAATTTTGGGGGGGACAAAATTCAGCCCATAACACTAGTTATAATAATAAAATGAGCCTTCGGTTGAGAGCCTACGGCAAGCTAGACACTTGACCTGTCCTCGCCCTAAACTCCCATTGCAGTCTTCAAGTTACCCTCTTGAGAAGACAAAAGCCCAGGGAGGTTAAGTGTTTTACCCAAAGCCTGAGAGACAGAAATTTCTAGAAGCAGAACTTAAATTTAGCTTTATCTGCATCCAAGTTCCTCACTGCCAATAAGCCTCTGAGAAGCCAATAATAGGAGCCTAGATTGGAGCATCTGGTGACTATAAACCATGTCTGTTACTTGGTAGACCACGAGACAGGTGAGGTATTCCCTCCACCGGCTCCCCCACCTGCTTTCCCAGGGAGGCACGGAGGACCGTGTGTTGGTGGAATGCAGACGCGTTTTGTTCTGCCATTTTCTATTCTTTGAGCCCAGGCAAGTCCTCAGCAACGCTCAAGTTACTCCGTTTTCCCACTTGTCAAATCCTCTGGTGTGTCTGTGTGGAGAGGTGATAGTTACCAGAGATAAGACACATAAAGTACCTGGCATGAAGTGCATCCTCCCTGAGTTGCTGGAATATACATTTTCTCATCTGTAGAATGGGACTGTCAGGAGTTCTGAGATCTGTGATCGAGACAGCGTGTAGAAAAGGCCCAGCAGACAATGTTCATCAAGATGGCGGCCGTCGTTTCTGGTGCCTTTCCTTCTTCCTGCTCTTATGCTGCCTCTCTTCCATCCCATTTCTGCTTTGTGGGCCCTACTGATCTGCCCTAAGCCCTTGCCCATCCTGGGTATTACCTTGTTATCTTCAAAGATTACTCTGTTCGGACACAGATAAATTCTGAGCCTGTTTCTAGGAGCAGCTTGTTCGATGGGCGGGGTGGGTCTCTGACTAAACCATACATCATGTCTGAATATCAGAGCAAGCCATCAGTGACTGCAAATGACAGTAGTAATCATCCAAGCTGAAGCTGGCAGCTAAGATGTTGACTCCTGATTAATTAATTCAATCAAGACTTTCTCATAAATTGTTCAGGCACACTGTTCACTCAAAAGATCTCTTGTTGGCTAATTGCTTAAGTGATTTTTAAAACTGTTTTAATGAACCACACTGTAATTGGATTCTGTGCTTTTTTTTCTGTCGATAAGAGAAAGGTACATGAATGTGTGGAAAAAATAACTTAGGGTATGATCTGGAAACTTTGAGATGGAAGCAGATGCACGCAGCAACAAGTTTGCCCTGGCCCAGGGTTTTAGAGCCACACAGAAAGTTCAATATCATCCCCTTCCTAGCCCTTCCCTCTTCCTCGTCTTACACTTCCTGCTTGGAGCAAGTGCCATGGGGATGCGGTGGTAGGAAAGCCAACAAACAAGAGTGAGCTCATAGCTCTTGTTGTGTGCAGAATCTAACAACCATGAAACACCAGGGGATGGCTTCTAGGCTGATAATAGCCCTCTCTTGTTGCTGCTTGAAGGGGCTCCTCTGGGTGTTGATAAATGTCATCCTACCCAAACTACTCTCTTTATGCCAGCAGCCATATGTCTGTTACAGAGGATCCGGTGGAAATTATGGGAGGTTTTATGGGCTAATGTGTCTACGAAGGGGGAAAAATGAGAATAAGGTGAATGGAAGCTCTGATGTCACCTCCCTCTTACCCAGGAATCTAATAAGTCAGGAAGTGGGAGAGGAAAAAGGGGAGATTCACAGAGATGGTGCTGTTAAGAGAGAGGAAATGAATGAAAGGTAAAAAGAGAAAGACTGAGACAAAGTTAAAGGCAAAGAAAGACTGTAAAAAGAGATAGAAAATGAGAAATTGGTCACTATAAAGAGAAAATAGTAGGAATATAAAGTTAAAAGAATTAGGAATCAAAAGATGGAAAAAGACAAAATAGGGAGAAAGTTAGAAATCTAATGTGAGAGAGAAAGGAAAGGAAGTTAGTGAGAGAGGAAGAGAAAGAGAAGAAAAATGAGTTGGAGGATGACATTACCTGGGAATTTTATTTGGCAAGGTAGCATCAGTATTGCATTTGCTCTCTCTGCAGTTGGCCCTCAGAGAAAATTCCAGGACTTCACTGCTGAAGTCTGTACATCCTCTCTTACGCTCAAAATGCTGCTTAGATAATGACTTCACTGATCTAAACCCTGGCTCAATTCGACATGCCACTTTGTACCACACCACTTCAGTGACTTAGCACTTAAGCTTTGTGGTGTGTTACTGAAGTGTGACCCTGAGCCCTAGTCATGGTTTCTTCAGTTGCAAATGACTTTCATTCTCACTGTCTCAGACCTTTCCAGGCTGCTATAAAACGTTTGCTATCTCGGGAGACCCAGGGTCGACCTCCACAGGGCAGAAAAACCTAAGCAAGTTCGATGAGGAAGGCTCCGTGAAAGACAAGTGTTCCAGAAAGAAGACCATGGAAAGTAGAATTATGCACATGCCACAAATGTCTTCAAATCTTTACCTCCTCTCATCCCTTTGCTCGTCCTTGAGGTCTGGGAAATTCTTCTTGCATTGAGTGTCCCTGCGGGCTCTGAATTACAGACTCTGCGAGCAAAGACAGTACCCTCACTCTTCATCTTGACACCACCTAGGTCAGGATTACACGGGTGTTATTCACAATTTTTCACTCTGCGCTCACACTAAAGTTGATGACCAGCATATGCTTAATTTTAATGTAGTGTCATTTATCAGCCCTTTCCTTTATGTTAGTGGTTTCTGTGTCCTATTTTTAAAAATCCTTACCTGCTTCAAGGTCATGAAGACATCCTCCTACGTGTGTTCATGAAGCTCTCTTGTTTTACCTTCCACACTTAAATCTATAAACGATTTGGAATTTATTTTTGTATATGGTGTAAGTCAGGAGGAAGGATAAAACTTCACTTTTCCCCCTTGAATATCTAGTTGATGTAGCACCATTTATTGACAACTGTCATTCTCTGATTGGTCTGTAATGCTCCTCCTAAATAAAGTCATGGATCAATACTCTATCTTGTTCCATTGGTGTGTCTATCCCGGCATTAATACCACACATTCCAGCTTTATAAGTCTTGATATCTTATGGAATAAGTCCTCCACATTGTACTTCTTTAGATGTCTTGACTACAGCATTGCCCTATGAATTTTAGAATCAGCTTGTCAATTTCCACAGAGACACATACCCCTAGAAATCTGTAGGGATTTTGATTGGGGTTTTTCTGACTCTGTCAATCAATTTGAGGATAATAGCTTTACCAAGTTTTCTTCATCCCTTGACTCTAATTCTCGAGATATTTCAGTCCATGATTATTGCACATTCCTCCATTTATTTAGGTCTTCTTTAGCTTTTCTCAATGTTATTTTATTGCCTTGAATATCTGCCATAGGTTTAGTCCTATATGCTATTCTATGCTACCGTATTCAGTACCTACTTTTAAAGTTTACTTTATGTTTGTTGCTGCTATAGGAATGTAATTATTTTTGTTTTTGATTTTGATCTTATATATGGCAATTTACTGAAATAATTTGCAGGTTTAAGTAATTTGTCAACATATGCATTTTATTTGCAAAAAATTTTTTTAAAGATATTTGAAATTTTTGCCTTCAAATTCTGTACCTTATTTTCGTTGCATTATTGTATTGGTAAGAACACATCAATAAAATTTCAAATATAAGTGGTGGTAACAGACATTCTTATCCTGACCTCGGAGAAAAAGCTTTTAATATTTCACCATTAAGGATAATAATTGCTATAGATGTTAAATGACAACCTTATCGGGTTAAGAAATTGTCTTCAGGCTGGGCGTGGTAGCTCAATGCCTATAATCCCAGCACTTTAGGAGGCTGAGGGGAGAGGATTGCCTGAACCCACTGGCTCAAGACCAACCTGGACAACTTGGTGAGACCTCATCTCTACAATAAATCAAAAATTAGTCGGGCGTGGTGGCGTGTGCCTAAATTTCAGCTACTTGGAAGATAAGGCGGAAATATTGCCTGAGCCCAGCAGGTCAAGGCTGCAGTGGCCGTGAGCTTTCCATTGCACTCCAGCCTGGGTGACAGAGTGAGACTCCAACTTAAAAAAAAAAGAAAAGAAAAGAAATTGCCTTCGTTTGTTGGATTTGCTGAGAGTTTTTTAAAATTAATGAATATAGAATTTTATCAAGTATTTTTTTTTGCATTTGTTGAGATCATTGACTGCTTCTTTGTTCTGTTAATATGATGAATTGTTCTGATTGATTTTCAAATGTTAAGCTAGTCTTGTATTCTTGGAATAAACTCAACTTGATCATGATGTGTTATCTTTTTTATATCATTGCTGGTTTGGATTTGCTAATATTTTATTTAGGATTATAACACAATTCATCAGTGGTATTGGTCTATAAATATTCAGTTTTGAATACTGTTTTTATGGATTTGGGAATCAAGGTTTCATGGGTCTGAAAAATAAGTTAACAGAAGTTCACTCTTTTTCTATTCTTTAGATTAGTTTTTATTTTCTGTAGATAAGCATTACTTTTCCTTAAACATGTGGTACAATTTGACAGTAAATTCTTCTAGGACTGTAGTTTTCTTGGTGAAAGGGATGTTTAAAATGTTTTTTAAAAATAACATTTTTGAAGTATAGCTTACAAAGAATAAAATTCTCTCTTCTTAAGTGTACGATTTCAGTGAGTTTTGACAAATATGCACAGCTGTGAATCCGTGTCTGGAACCTTTCTGTCCCACCAGAGAGATCCCTTCTGTGGTCAGCCCCCTTCCTTTCGTCTCATTCCCTGAAAGCCAATGCTCAGTTTTCTGTCCTGATTATTTGGTCTTTTCGAGAATGCATATCAATGGGGTCACACAGTACATAGCCTTTTGAGTCTGGTTTCTTTCACTGAACATAAAACTTATGAGATTCATCTCATTGTTTCATGTGTTAGTAGTTTGTTCCTTTTTATTGCTATGTAGCAGTCGAGTAAATGAATGTACCCAGTACCTAGCTAGCAGTATGTGGACCTCTGGATTCCTCCTGGTCTGGGCTATTATGAAAAGGTTTCTAAAAACACTCACGTGCAAGTCTTTATGTGGACATACCCAGGAGTAAACAGCTAGGGATGGCAAATACCTAGGGATAGGATTGCTGGATCATTTGGGCGGTGTATGTTTAATTTTATAAAAAGATGGCCAAACTGTTTTCCAAAGTGGCTAAGCTATTTTGCATTCTCACCAGCAATATATGAAAGTTCCTGGTGCTCAGCATCCTTTCCAATACTTGGCATTGTAAAGCTTTTTTTAAACACTATTTGTTATTTTAATTTTTAATTTTAATTGCTGTTAAGAGATAAGGTCTTGCTCTGTCACCCAGGCTGGAGTGCCATGACATGATTGTAGCTCATTGTAACCTCCAGGTCCTGGGTCAAGTGATCCTTCCGCCCCAGCCTCCCTATTAGATGGGACTACCAACTACAGGTACATACCGTCTCACCTGACTAATTTTTGGAGAAGGAGATAGAGACAGAGTCTCACCATGTTGCCTGGGCTGATCTTGAGCTCCTGAGTGCGAGTAATCAGGCATTCCAAAGTGCTGAGATTATAGGCATGAACCACCTTGCCCAGGCAAAAATAGCCATTTTAGTTTTCGGGACTTTAATATGCGTTTTTTCTCATGAAAAGTAATGGTAAGCATCATTTCATGTGCTCACTGGCTATACCTACATCTTCTTAGTGAAGTACCTAATTAGTGAAGAATCTATTTACATCTTTTGCCCATTTTTAAATAGAATTACTTTCTTATATTTGAATTGAGTCATTTATATATTTGAATATGTCTTTTGTCAGATATTCATTATGCAAATAATTTCTCCCAATCTATAACGTATCTTTTCATTTTATTAATTGTGTCTTTTAAAGAGCAAAGATTTTAAATCTCAATAAACTTCATTTCACCAATTTTTTTCTTTTATGGTTCATGCTCTTAGTGTCTTATCTAAAAATGTATTGCTAAACCAAGGTCATAATTGTTTTTCTATACTTTCTTCTAGAAATGTTATGGCTTTAGTCCATTTAAGTCTATGATTTTTGGGTTTTGGGTTTTTTTTGAGTTGGAGTCTCCCTCTGTCACCCAGACTGGAGTGCAGTGGCATGCTCCCGGCTACCGCATCCTTGACTGGTGGACTCCTGTGATCCTTCCACCTCAGCCTTCCAAGTAGCTGGAACTACAGGTGCGTGCTACCATGCCCAGCTAATTTTTGATTTGTTGTAGAGATGAGGTCTCGCCTAGTTGCTCGGGCAGGTCTTGAACCCGTGGGCTCAGGCAATCCACTCGTCTCGGCCTCCCAAAGTACTGTGATTACAGGCTGAGCCACTGAGCCTGGCCAAGTCTATAATTTTTGAGTTAACTTTTGTATATATTTTTCAGAATCTTTTAAGTATGTCAAAAAAAATACACATTTCTCTGTTCAATTACTTTAGTACCGTCATCAAAATTCAATGGACTATACATAGATGGACCTATTTCTAGACACTCTGTTCATTTCCATTGACCCATATGTCTATCCTTATTTCAAAATCAGACTTTCTTGATTACTATAGATAGCTTCATAGTAAAACTTGAAATCAGATGTAATCCTCTAAATTTGTTGTTCTTTTTCAAAACTTTTGTATTCCAAATATATTTTATAATCACCTTGTTAATCTCTATCCCCCAAAAAATCCTGCTAGAATTTTGAATGGGTTTGCTTTGACTCTATAACTCAATTTAAGGAGACCTGAGAACTGACATCTTAGTAATATTAAGTTTTCCTATCTACTAACGCGATATAGCCCTAGATTTGTTTAGCTCTTATTTCTGCCAGTCATGTTTGATCATTTTCAGCATTCAAGTTTTGCATATTTTGTTAGGTTTATCACTGAATAATATGTTTTTATGCTTCTGTAAATAGTATTTTTGAAATATCAACTTCCAATTGCTTTTTGCTAGTATACAGAAATAAAATCGATTTTTATTTTATGACCTTGCTAAATCCACCTGCCGATCTAGCCTTTTTTTCCAATAGGTATGTGTGGGCTACAAGTCAGGATTAGCTGCACAAGCAGGCTGCGTGTAGGTGAAGTTTGGACCTCCGGCTGGCCCTCACTTCTCCTGGCTGAGGACCAGGCACCCTCTGCGATGCGGCATGCCCCTACCCCTCCCACCCTCCCTCTCGGGCAGTGTCCATCGATGGCCCCTTCCTCCCTCGTGCGAAGGTGATTCGTGTTCAGGTTCCATTTTCGAGTGAGAACGTTCCATTATTAAGTTTTCTTTTCCGTGATAGCTCACTAAGCATGATGGCCTCCATCTGCATCCGATTTTCTGCGAATTCCGTGAGTACTAGCCTTTCTGAGGATCCTCTGAGATTTTCCACTTAGAAGAAAATGCCGTTGTGGTTAAAGACGGGTTTATTTCTTCCTTTCTGATTTGCATGCCTTTTGTTTCTCATCCTAGGCTTTTGCATTGGCAAAGGCCTCCAGCACAATGTTGCATAGAATTGGTGAAAGCAGATAACTGTGGCTTGTTCAGTCTTAGTAGTAAAGCACTCAGTCTTTCACTGTTAAACATCTGCTTAGCTGTAGGTTTCTTATAGATGTCCTTTGCTAGGTTGGAGAAGTTCCCTTCTATCTCTGGTTTTCTGAGTGTTTTTGTCACAAATGAAAACTGAATTTTGACAAGTGCCTTTTCTGCATATATTGAGATGATCATGTAGTTTTTTTTTTTTTTGTAAATAGGTGAATTGCAATGGTTGATTTTTAAATGTTGAACCAGTTAAGCATTTCTAAGATAAATTCAACTTGGTTTTTAAGTTTAATAATTAGGCAATTTCAGAGGAATTTGTTCACTTCATCTAGGTTGCTGAATTTATTTTCATGTAGTTGTGCATAATATTCCCTTATTCATCTTCTATCATCTGTTGGATCTGTAGTATGTGCTCTATTTATTCCTGATATTGGTAATTTGTGTCCTCTCTCTCTCTATTATCTGTCTGTCTGTCTGTCTGTCTGTCTGTCATCTATCATCTATCTGCCATCTCTCATCTTTTTTGTTCCTGATCAGTCTGCTTAGAGATTTAGCAATGTTATTATTACTTTTTCAATTACCTTTTAAAATTTCATTATTTACACTTGTTTTCCTGTTTCCAAATTCCTTTTTTTCTGTTCTTATTTTATTTCCTTCCTTCTGCTTGCTTGGGTAATTTTCTCTTCTTTTTAAAGTTTCTTAATGTAAAATGTTAGATCAGTGATTTGAAATGTTTGTCCTTATATAAATATTTGTGCGTATATTTCCTCTTAGTGTGGCTTTATCAGCGTTCCATAAGTTTTGATATGTTTCGTCTTCATTTTCAATTCAGATGTTTTCTTATTGCCCCATTTGAGTTTCCCTTTGATTTATGTGTTATTTCGAAGTGTATGATTTAATTTCCAAATATTTAGGAATTTTCAGATATATTTTTATTATGATTTCTTGTTTATTTCTGCTGTTGTCCTGGAATATAATGTAACTTGATGAGTGTTCCACTCCTACTTGACTATTCAGCTATTGTCAGGTGGAACATTCTATAAGCATTACTTAGCTCACATTGGTCGATAGTCTTGTTGGCTCTTTTATATTCTTATTGACTTTATGTTTACTTGTTCTTTTGATTATGTAAAGAGAAGTATTAAAGTCTCCAAGTATGATGTGCGTATGCACATAACAAGAGAGCTTTAAAATATATGAAGGAAAACCTGATATCTTTTTGAGAAAATGTTCCCATTATTATTATTACAGAAAACCTGATATCTTTTTGAGAAAATGTTCCCTTTATTATTATGTAATGTCTCTTTCTATCCATGGTAATATTTATTGCTCTGAAATCTAATTTTTATAGTGTTATTATAGCCACTTCCACCTTCTTTTGATTAGTATTTGCATAGCATGTCTTTCCCCATTATTTTGCTTTTACCCTACATACTTTTTTATACTAAAGTTGATTTCTTGCAGACAGTATATCATATAGTCCATATCCAATTAGACATTCACTGTCTTTTAGTTTGGAACATCTAGTCTATCT